>JAQFVV010012512.1:3527934-3894685 GCA_028023455.1 Epiperipatus broadwayi
CATTATTGAAAGAATTAAGAGACTGAAGTGGAGTTGGTTGGACATGAAGAGATGATAATCTATGGATAGCTTAAATCAAACTAGATTCCAATAGATTGTAAAAGATCTATAAAGGAACCACATGTGAGATGGATGGATGAAATAAGAAAATGTGCTGAAAGAGGTTTAATGTGCAATAAGTCAAAAATATTTGAAAATGATGATGATGTTGAATTGTAGTTAGCCATGGGCTGGTTATCTAAAAGAAAAATTTCTTTGTTTTAAATATTTTCAGGTTTCAAATAGACTTACTTTTTTTTTTCCACTTTTACCCAGCTTAGTTTCAAGTTGCTATTTATGGTCATGACAGATGATTGCACTATTCTCTATAATATTAGGCATCTCTCAAAGTCATTGTTTTTAACCATTACTAGCAAACTGCAGAATGAAAGTCTCTCCATGTTTAATCCAGTTGTCCAGTGACTAGCTTCTCTTCTCCACAATATACCAATAAACTTCCTTATTTCATCGATTTTTCTCACATGGGTCTGTCTTTTACAATCTTAGGATTTAGTTTACCATTTTAACTATCCATCTAGTGATCTCTTCTAGCAATATATTCAGTGTAACTCAATTTCAATCTTGATTCTTGCAATGATGGTGATATACATTAGTTTTCTCATTCAGCTATTTCACTCTTGATCCTTTCTTGCTGTTCTCAACCTACATCTCTCCATATTTGGATGAATGGTCTGAAGTCTTTTAATTGCTTGTCTGTTAAATGTCCAAATTTCAGAACACTTCTATTAAAAACCTTTCTTTTCAATCACACAGATTTTTTTTCAAATTAAATTGTATCTACCAAAAGCATTCCATCCCAGTTTAATTCTATGATTAATTGCATCCAATATGTTTTCATTGATATAAATATTCTGACCAAGGTATTTGTAGTTGTTAATTTTTTCTAATTCATGACTATTAATCTTTATTATCTTCTGAGAACTCTATTGAATATTAATTACTTTTGTGTTCTTAGCATTTACCTTTAGTTCTCCTTTCTTATTTGTATCTGATAATTCTTGCAACATTTGCTGCAGCTCAGTAGCATTATTTGCAATATCAATAACGTCACTTGCAAAATCACTGCTTTTGCATTTTGATAAATATTCTTCAGATATTCTGGATTTATAAAATCGAATACCTTGCCATAATCCACAATTTCAAAGCTTAATTACAATTCATATTCGCTGATTCTTTATAATATTTCCTAATACTTGTTTATAATGCATTGTGCTAAAATTAATTTTAAAAATTATAAAAAGTTATTTGCAGTCTGCTATATTCAAAGATGTTGTTTTTAACTATTTAACGATAATCTCGGTTTAAAAAAGAAGTATCCAAAATTTTAAAATGAGGCTTCAAAATTATCCAAGCAATAGTTGATTCTTATCTTTCATATATGTGATGTAAAAAGTGTTAGAATAAAAACATAAACATGTATACATAATAAATAAGATCTCTTCTCTGGATATTCAGTCAAAAAACCCTTCAAATAAGAAAAATATAACAAAAGATATAATCTTCATGCATACAATTTTTAAATATTTTCTTAGCTCTAAGCAAATATCAAAGCCTTTTCATTTAGGGATTTGGAGTCTACATTAGATTCAAGGACATCCATAAATTACTGTGCTTAATAATTCCACAAGATATAATCAAACAAAAAACTGTCATGAACTACACAGCTAATATCTGTTCAGTTTTTACATATGATGTCAGAATTTAAAAATTAATAATTGGTTTCTTGTTTAGGACGTCATGTGACATTAGCGCATCAGAAGTGATAGGTTGAGCTTTGATCAAGAACCTTTAATTCTCAAATTTTCTATCATTCAATCATTGCAGTAAAACACAGAGCAATGTCACAGTTGAGAGTTTTAATTAAGAAGTACAGATTCTGTGAAAATTATTGTGAATAACTAATTAGCTGTCTTACATATATGTAATAATTAAATGTATTAGGCTATAATAATACTGCAATTAAATAATTAAACATTACTTCATCAATGCATCTATTCATATTTATATATATACACTTACTTTACATGAAAGTGGTATAGTGAAAGTTATCAAATTGTCAAAACAGGCGTGAAAATTTAATTATTGATTTCTTAATTAAAATGCAGACATATTAGTTTTTAACTGAAATTTAAAGTTTGTATCTAAATTACGGATAATCTCTAGTTTAATAAATGATGGCTGGTGTCAGTGTTATGAATGTGGAAAATTTGATACTTGTAAATAAACTATAATAATTTGCTATCTTTAAACACTGAAAAAATTATGAAGACCTATGTAAAATATTGGCCAACTGCACATCTTGGAGATCATGTCTTTTTGAGAAGTCAATGTTTATATATTAAGAAGTATGTGACTGAATGACAGTTTTAAATATATCTAATATAAATATATGAACTTAAGTCATTCTATGTGTTTATGTTCACCTCACTTCAAAAATGATCTGGTTTCAAAATGTATGCACAGTGAAAAAGAATAGTCTAACTTTTTGTGGTGATGGATTATTATGATGTAATAGAGTTAGGAAATGGATTCACTGATAAAAACAAAAAAAAACTTGAATAGGTATATAAGGTAATTATTTATATCACTTGCAATGCCCAAGAGTGTTTTTATCATTATATATTCTTGATAAGCCATAATTCAGGTTTTCTTTAATACCATAGTCATTCTGCTTTACCCATGGTTATATCTTTTCTATTAGGTTGACTATTATGCTATCATGTTAAGCTATTGGACTGGAATGTGATAATGTTGTTAACAATTTTATGTTGTAGATAAATGATCATTAAAGTATTCTGTTTTCTCTCTCATTTATTGAGTCTTTCTAATTTTCTTTAATAGTAGCATTGACATGTTGCAATATAAAATGGCTTTTTAGTTGAATTCATCACTTGACTACCATTTCTTATTCTTACACAGTCTGTTATTCTTTCTTCATACAATAGTGCTGCCAGGTGCAAGCCATAGTAATCAATGGTTGCTAGAAAGTTAGTGCCTTAAAATCTCTTATCTAGTGTCTATTCATCCAATATCCCCAGATTTAATTTCTGGCTTATGGAGAAAGTTGCTACTATGCAGATGAATGCAGAAGTTTCTATGCATAGGTTGTATGTCTACAAATCTTATCAGCCGAGTTGAATATTTCCTTTCTCAGAAATCATTACTTACATCTGTAAACCTGCCTAATGATTCCTATTATCCTTTTCCTATCCATATTTACTATATCATTTTTCAAACACTAAAAGATTTTTTTTAGTATTAATATGTGTAGTGACTTCTATTATAATATAAAGAGATTATCCTCTCTTGGATAATATGTATTTGACATTAGTAATTTTTTCTCCTCTTCAAAACTGTGTTTAGTTTAAGAACAACCCTAAATGATTTAGTGCAGTGATAGAGTACTCAGGTAATGGATTGTGGTTCCTCTCCATTACTTCTGGGGTATGAATGTCTTATAAACTCCTGAGTAATAAATCATTTGATTATTATTTAATCTGTGAATACTAAATGGCAATGGAAACATATTTATTTATTTTTGACAAAGTTTCTTAGTAACATTCTTCTGATAAAAAAAATGTAATGCATTGCTCACTGAACTTACAGAGTTGGATCTGGATTGAGAGGAAACAAATTATTGCTATTAAATGTAGATTAAATATATGAAATAAAGCATCACTTCTCACCCTTATTGTCATTTGTGTTAAAGGCAATAGTTCACTTTATTTTTAAAACTTCCATTGCAAGCATAAATAATCAATGGATATCAGATAATAATACTGAAAATATTCATATCTAATTTTGGTTATAACAGTTTTATTATTTAAGATGATTGAATCAGCAGACCCAACTCTAGCAATCACTTTATTATCCAAACTAATGACATGAGATGCAAAACCTCTACTGCCACTAAAATGTTATCAGTATTATTCTAATCTCTGACTTATGTAACTATCCAAGCATTTGAATCTCATATTGTTAAGCATGATAAGATATAAAAGAAAGTAAAGATGGCTTCTAAATATGTATTGTCCAAATTCAGTGCTCATCTCTAGTGGAGGCCAATATCCAGAAACTAGTCTAAAGCATTTAGTGATTATAAAGCTTTCAAGGAATAGAGTGGATTACTATTCCTAATGCAAATTAAATATATACTGGCAAAGTCCTGGTAAATTTTGTTTTGATGTTTATCAATGTCTTTTAGATGACTGAGCGTAGGAGATGCTTCTAATAGCTAAAATTACTGCCAGCAATAGCATTAAGCTTTTCCCCATCAATCGAGAATTAAACCTAGAAACTTTTGCTTACTAGTTAACTACTTTACTTAATGTAAACTACTCACTCTTTTTTTATTATTATTAACAAAATACTGTTTTTTAAAAAAATAACATAAAAACAAAGGTTGCTAAAGCAACCCATGGGTTTATTTTTATAAATTATTCATTTTAATTACCGATTTACCCTTTTTTAATTAAAAATATCACTTTTGAATTGTAGTTATAAATTTTCATTTGAATTTCATAATATATCATTACTTTCTATTTATTAATTAGTTCATTAAAGTCTTGTGTTTTATTTACTACGAACAATTAATCTTAAATTGGAAAATAGTATTTGATTTTAACACGAGCTGATAAAACTTTTGAACTTCAATTTACATAAAGCCAAGAATCGTGCTTTGTTTTGTCTGAATTGTGATATAATATATATCTGAAGCTCCTGATAAGAGGTTTCTTATTTCACTTTTCTTAGCGTTAGATTGTATTTTTTCAGTCATATTACTTTACAATATTGTATCCCCCTCTCCTCCATATTTCCTATTTATCAAAGTGATATTGTTAAGCACACTGGAAAAATGATTTAAAAGAAGATTTCAGAAAATTTGCATTATGAACTTTTTTAAATTATAAAAATAATGCAGGTACTATATACACTTTTTATTTTTCAAATTTTTATCAGCACGCTGACTCAATTTTATCACAATTAGCCACCAGTATAAAGATTCCAAAGTCCTCTCTCTCTCACACACACACTATATATGTATTTTGGGAACAAGTTTGTATAAGGTATTTTAGAAGCATTAAACATCTAAATTTCTTTGCTCATATTAATTATCTGATATGTTTTCATTATATCATTCTGTCACAAGGATGGGACTGGTTTTTAACCCATTTTTGACTTATATATGAATAATAATTATGTTGCCAAAGTTTTTGTTTATATATAATTTTTATCTGCTACCCATATCTCAAACTCCATTATATCATATATTTCAGGAGCAACAATCTCTAATGCATTGAACACCTATACATCCATGCCCATATTGATAGTCTGATATTTTATGATGCCACTTTAGTGTGAATAGTAACGCATTGAATTTTTTTTTTCAATTTTTATCAGACCATCTCTCATCTCAAAACTCCTTAAATCACAACTATACAACTTTCATTTGTCAACTGAGCTAGAAACATTAACTTGGATTTTTGCGTCTATGTTGATAATTATTTTTTTATTACAGAATTCTCTTATAAGGTTATAGATTTTTTTCCATCCGTTTGTAAAACTTTGCTGAAGCCAGAACAATAGTTGCTTTGCAGAAATATTTTTAAATTTTATGCACTTGTAAATATACAATTCCTACCCTGCCATTCAAGAATAGTGATTTCATCTTATTATAATTGTATTTTAGTTTCAAAACATTTTATTAATGAATTACATTGTATATATTAGGTATTTAGATACATATTGTTTTAAAGGTCAATAGTTTTGAGTGATGAGTCTTTTGGTGCTGAGGTTTATAAATCAATTTAATCTGTAACTTATGTTTTGGATAGTTTTGGTATTTGGAACAATTTCCAGGTTTCATCATATAGAAATTTTACAGATTTTAACCTAAAAAAGTGACTGATTTGTTGCTTGGGGAGGTCATGTGACATTTGATCATCTGGGACTTTTATATTTAAGTCATGGATGGATAATTAATAAACTATATATTAGCCAGCTATATTAAAAATATACATTTGGTTGAGAAATCCTCTTCTTATTTTCTAAGCTTTAGCTGAATTCTATTCCAGGTTGGACATTGCAGCCAAAAGCAATAACAATCACTGTTCTCACTTAATTGCTAAATCTGCCTTCTAATAAAATGATATTTACAAAGATAATAAATAAGTGGTTAAATGGGTTTATTGCTCATAAGTTTGATTACCGAAAATACCAGAATTAGAATTGATCTGAAAACTTTACCTTCGAATCTGATACTCCAACATTTTACTAAACTGTATAAGACAATAAAAATAATGATAAACAATGTAAAAAAAAAAAAAAAAAAAACAACCAGTCAATTATAGTGCTGGCTTCTAATTAGTACACATGGAACATGATAATCTATCACTTTATATAAAAAGCTTTTTTGGTTTATAAAATTTAACAATGTACTTATCCTCTCATTATACATCTTCTGTATATAAAAATACTATAGGCTGCTAACAACTTAAATAAATATTTATAAATATTAAATAATATTAACTTGCAATGTCTTTTGGATATATATATAAATATTAATATATAACAAACTAACCAAAGGAAATACATATAAAAACAAAAAAAAAAAGACTTAGTATTTTTTGTCTGTGCAAATTAGTATTAAAGTTGTGGTTTCATAAAGTTTGTCACTTGGACTATTTTTATAAATAAGAAAAGTAAAATAAAAATTCTGTTGTATTATTGTATGATAATGTTCAATCCAGTTTTTGACTATATTTTGGGATTAAAGTTAATAGTTATTTTCTTGTGCTTTTAAATTTCAAACTTAGCTTCATTAGTAAAATGGAATTAATGTTGTCTGATAAATCATAATTGCTTTGTTTTCATCTTTGAATCCTGAGTTCTCATTGATAACTATAAAATTCAGAAACTGATCTGGAGATACAGATGTAAATGCATTACCATCCAATGGTTTATTCAAGCTTGTTTCACATTACAATCTGCTTTTATTTTATCATATGTATATCTAGAAATAATAAGAAAACCATTAAAACATCACAGATCCAAGACTCCCTTATTAATGAAAGCCATAAGCTAAAAACTAGTCTGGAGATATTGAATGGGAAAGCATAGGATAGGAATTATAAGGCACTGCAATATAACATCTATTGATTACTAAAGTTGCACTATGTGGCTACTGTAGTAATAATAATAGTAACTGAATTGAAAATATTTCTAATAAATGAATTTCAGTGCCCGTTAGTGCAGGTTTAAGATATTTTGCAGTAAAAAATTATTTTTTACTGTTTAGAATAATTATGTGAATAAAAATCTTTCTTTATTTTTTATATTATGTCTTTATCCAGGTTAACGAAGACAATTACTTGCTTTTCCTAAGTGCATTGTAAATTAAAAATCTCATATAAAAAATAAGTACAATAAATTTCTTTGGGGAAAAATGTAATTTGTTATTTTAAATTTAAAATATATAAAAATTTGATTTAAAAACAAGCTTAAATTGAAAAAAGTATTAATTAATAAATAAACATTTTACTAAGCATATTATTGAAAAAAATTATTAACTTCTGGATGAATGTACTCTATAAGAACATTTTGGTAGCTCTAATTTTTTATTGAAGGTTCTTCCATTTTGCTTCTTACATAATGAGATAAACTATTTATTTTATATAGCACGATGTTTATAAACTGTAATATTAATAATCAGCATTAAGCTATTGCACATGTGCTTTGTAGATTTTTAACAATAAATGAATACTCCCACTTCAAATACAAGATAAATCTTTAGAAAAGATAGAATGAATCTATCTTTTTGAACCCAAATGCTTATGTATGGGCAAATCTTAAGTATTTGAAAATGAGAGCGTGAAGATATTAAACAATCACTTTAAATTACTTTTTACATGTTTGAATGAATGACGCTAGCGAAATTTACTAGAATTTACGATACGTAATTTCAATTAAGAATGACATATCGTAAATTCTAGTAAATTTCACCAGCATCATGTATTAATTTCAAATAAGAATGACATATCATAAATTCTAGTAAATTTCACCAGTGTCATTCATTCAAGCATGTAAAAAGTAATTAAATTGGCATTTTTTTTTTTTTACTTTTATAATCGGTAATGATAAAAGACGTCTTTATTTTGGGCACTGATTGTCTTGCAAGGACACTGGATAAAGGTCAAATAATATATATATTAATTATATTTTAATTCTATAATCAAAACATAATATTGGATAATGTATAATGAATTAAGTCTGTACTATACTATACATTTTTAGTGCCAATGTAACCATTTTATTTTTGGTTGATGTAGCTTTAATAAAGTTATTATCATATGATGGCATTTTACAAAATGAGTGGTTGTAAAAAAGTTTTGAAATTTTTTTTAAAAAAGTGATGTTTTGAATAATTGATTGGAAATCAAAATAATAAGTATAAATTGATCATGTTTGCTATGGTAAATTCTCATATAAAGGTCAGTCGCTAACTGTGATATATATATATTATTTTTAAAGTATGAATACATTGTACAATTATATTTTTTCAGCATTCATTACATAGAGAAGATACCTATAATTGCCCATTTATGTAGCATTTGAAATGAGATTTTAATTATCCTTGTCATATGTAGTCGTTTTTAATATTATAAGTTTGAACACAACTTAAAAAAGTATGATCGTATAATAATATATATTATCATTTTAAAAGTAAAATGTATTGTATTTTATAAGAAGCTTTAGCACATTCACATTTAACAAGACTAGGTTGTAAACAAAATGTGTAATATGAGATATGGATCTATTTGTTTTATGTTATATTAAATATCGTGTATAAAGAGCACTAGAGTTGGCTCTTTATTTGCAACAAATTTTTATATTTAGATAAAATAGCAAAGACCTCTAGTAACCCTCATAAAGGAATGGTAGAAAATGATGGGTATCTGGGTCTGCTATCAGCCATCTATCTGAAAAAAAAAGTCTGTTGAAGTTATTTTCAAATTTTCTTGGCCCTATTCAAAATCTTATTGTGGGTATGACAGTTTTACTTGGATAAACCTGGTAATAAGAAATGGCTTAAACTTAAGTTGCAATTAATACTCAAGAGAAGTTACTTTAGAATGACAGAAATCATTTATGATTTCTTTGTATCATGGTACCAAAGAAGTATAATGTGTGAGAAGAATATTCATCAAAGGTTCAAGTGTTATATATATATATATATATATATATAATTCAAGTGTTATATATATATATATATTAATAAATTAAGTTTTTAACAATAATAACATATATATCTACAGTAAAAACAACATTAATATATACACAGTATATCCAAGTGAAAATATTCTCTTCAAGCTGTTTGAAGCGTCATCTCTAAGTCAATTGATGTGTTACATAGACATATAGTTTAGCTATTGATCACAAAGGTTTTAAGATACTAGCACATCTAAGTCATAAATTATGATATGAAATATGACAATGTGTTTGGCATTAATCATTTTCAATGATCTCCTGCTACCATGTATTCTTGCAAAACATTTAAATACATTCTTGAAATCATAGCTTTTCTGCTATACACAGTTTGAATCATTTAAAATATTTCTATAGCATTTTTTACTACTTTCTAAAATAAAATTTAATGTTAGCTCATTGTTCCATTGTGGGTTAAGATATGAAACAATGTTACATTTCATGTCATAATTATTGAACTAAACACAAAAGTGCCTTATAATTTTTGCAGTGAATAGCTAAAGTATGTAGCTATGTAGCATATGCATTGTTTCAGAGATAACATTGCAGGCAGCTTGGGGAAAAGCCAATTCTTGGTCAGCTTTTCCATTGGAAAATACTGTAGATATATGGATTAATGATTATAATAATCAAATAGAGTTATGTTATTGTTATTCTTTGAAGAAAATATTGTAAATTTAAAATAATCTTGAAGCAATTATTCATAGATCACGTTATACAGCCCAGCAGTTTCGTCTATTCAATTTTTTTTTCTTCAAATGATTTAGCTTTTAAGTCAACTCCTTTCATTATTGTGCTATACCATATAGTTTTTATAGGCATTTAATTTGTAATAATGTATAATAATTTTATAATATCTTCTTGTTATAATTAAACAAATCTGTAATAGAGTCATGCTTAAATAATTAGGGTTTACCATATTCCACATTGTAATGCATTTTAGCTCTCATCCCAGACTTATTTCTAGCTTTCACCTTTAATTTGATTAATGCAATAATAATATATTTAAAAAGATTTGACACAATTGTAATAAGTAAACAGAATTAATATAATTTTTTTGAAAATAATATTGTCAATTAAAATAATTTACAAAACATTTATGAGGTCATATGATATTTAGATATCAAATGATAGGCCAAGCGTAACAGTTCTATTCTCTTGATATTTCATTTTACTTTTCTCAGCTGAAATTAATTTAAACTTATAGCTTGAACTAATCATGTTATGCATTGATGGTCACTACTGTATGGCGAGTTTTGCCTTTGTTTATTAAAAAAAATCCTAAAATTTTAAATGCAAGCTTGCCTTCTTGTATAGTTGTATAGATCTGTTACTAAGTCATTAACTGCATACTATAGTAGACTCAGTCCAATTATAGTTTGTTAAAGATGGCTTCCAGATACATAATTTCCATGCATTAGTTCCAATATTGGATTTCATGTCTTCATTGATAAAGGCAGAAACCATCTGACAATGGTGTTTAAGTTGCATTAGTATGTGATAACTAGATATATGGTGTTTAAATAGAAAAAGAATTTTTTTAGTTTAATAGTAAGCCTAAAAGAATCAAGTAACATTATGTTGATAATCTATATTTTGAACCATAAATTGTCAATAGCTAACTGCCTTCCAAATGTAGTTTGCAGCACAACAGTCATAACTTCACAAACCAATAGAATATCCAACAATCTGTTGTCAAGGTAACTGCAGCTAAATGATGTTTATCATTGTTTGTTGAATGGGGTTTATTTAAAACTTTTAGCAGATTATAATCTCATCCTGTTATAGTCATTTGCCTTCATTCTTTATGTGTTTAAAGATCTTAAATCAGAGTAAAAGTTGGAATCCATTAGAATTCATCTTTTATCTGTAGAAGTTGTCTTGGTAACACATTGTGGTTTTCTTAGTTTATTAAACTTTAGCTTTTGTGCTATGAATAATGTAGTATGAATATTATTATTCTGTAAGAAGTGTTTTTATTTTCTAATACTAATTTTATTAAGGTCAGCAGATCATGAGTTCAGCAAAGCAAGTGTGAAAATTATATTTTAATTGTTTTTTTTTTTTAATCTGCTTAATAATCTGATATTCATCTATCCAACTTGTATGGAACTTGATTTAGCACCTCAATATTTAGAACTACATCATAAATTTAAATGAGGCCTTTATGATGTGTGGGAAAATATTTTTATTTTTTTCCTCCTAACATTTGTTATTGGAACATAACTGATATAATATAAGCAATTCAAATATAGAAACTTGCCAAATATGAAGTATCCTCAATATTAGAAAATCACTAAACTGATTATATATTTTAATTTTTCGATAATTATATTATGATTTACGTTCTTTAACTGACATAGTTTAACTTAGTGCTTTCTGATACTATTGTTATTTAATAATAAACAAAATAAAATAAAAAATCTGAAAGAAAAAATATTTTTTTAAATTTAACATTAAATTATAATTAAAATGCCATTTTAAATCATTTTTATTTCTGTTTTAAAATAATAAATTTTAGATTTTTTTTTTTTTTTCATAAAATATATCTACGTAGTAATGTTCATAATGTATATGACATCGCCGTCTTCACAGCTGAAAAATACATGCGTTTTGTTTCATTGTCAATATACTGACACTCAAATGTCTGGCCAAAATTATCTGGGATCTTTACTCTTCGACCTATAAATATTACACCGTTATTGCATGTCATATCATATTCTACTGAGAAATTAATTAGATAGCATTCAAGAAAACAGACATTTTTAAGACTAATTATAATTTTGTTTCTCAAAAACATTTATTAAACTAATTAATATCTATGTTACATTAATTATGAGATGAGTATAAATATGAATGGTACATTATAAATATGTATAATGAAAATTTGCAATGATAGATAAGTTATGGGATTAACATTATTGAGTTAAAACAGGGTTAGATATTTAGATTAAGTTCATTGTTAACTCTATTGACTAGTTTGAAATAACTTCCATGCCTCTTGAAAAATGAATGTTGTTGTTAATAAAAATTAACTAACACTTTCAAATTTTATTGAATGAATTTTTAAAAAGTATCAATTTATGAGATTAAGACAGATTATGCACAATTTTGTCATAACTTCTTAAAGTGTTTGAGATAAACTGGTTTTTGATAGTTTGCCATGTGCATAGAAAGCTTTTTATTTAATGCTTTATCACACTAGTAGCATATTTTTCCATCTATAAACACTCCTCTAATGGCTGTCTTTGCCTTTTCTATTCTACAATTAGATGAACCTTCAAAAAAAAAGGCTAATGGTTTTATAGCTTAGGGATTCATAAGAAGTTCGAACACCAAACCTGCGGGCACCAGAATTTATCCTGGGACCTCCTGATCCCATGTTGGATTCTGTACTACTGTGTTAAACTGCACAGGACATGATTTAGAAGCTTTGCCAGTGAAGTATAGCTAAACTTTTAGCCAGTCAGTGACTTTTTTAATGACTTTTGCAAATCGTATTCTCTGTTATTATTTAACTCATCATTGTCATATAAAAATTCTTTATACTATTTTTCAAATTTTGGATCCAGCAAATTTATTTTTAAAGAGCTAACATTCTGCAACATCAAAAGCATTAAACATAGCAAATATTTTACAAATAAAAATAGCATATTATGATTAAAATTTAGTACAACTTTGGTATAAGATGTTCTCAATAAATATACTTAATCTAAACTACACAAAATATTACCTATCTTGATTGTCCGCATTTAACTAGAAAATAGACATGTGTGCCCAATCCCATGACACATATGTTTTAAATTAACAATTGACCAATTTACATGTCAGTATGGGATAAAATGGAGTTAAATGATGTTTTAATATGTTGTCACTCAAATTATTGCAGAGTAATACTATAAACAAGTTACTTTATTGTTGATCATATCAGAGGACCAAGACTAATCTGAAATGCGAAGTGTCCTGATGGGAATTTTAAGGGGGAAAGAATCATGTAGATTAGTAATATATATGTTGTAAGCTGTGAATTTTTTGATTTCAATTTACTTTTATTTTTTTAGAATTCGAAATTTATTACTATAATTCTATAAACAACTTTCACTTTTTTTTTCTATTATTATTAGAACTTTAAGTTGTTCCTATTAGATTTTAGCACCCTTTAATAGTTGCAAAATTTAATGACTGTTAAAGCAATATTATGACTGCCAACTCTCAGCAGTCTTTATTTCGAGAATATCTGAAGAAATTAGATTAGAAAAAATTAAAGAATGAACTTCTCAGCTAAGACTGACTTTAAGAAGATTACCAGAAGTTAGATTACAGTTAATAATAAATAAAATAAAAAACGACACGGCCTAACATCTTAATTAAGCAATTATCAGAGGAAATAAATTAAAGTCTTGCTAGCGATAATTTTTTAATAAGATTTTGTAATTAAGATAGAAATCATACTTCCTTTTTGTTATGTATATATATTATAATGCTACCAGATGTATAACGATAAATTTCTTCCAAATCACCATGTTAAGGTGCATTTATGTATTGAACTGAATATTTTGTATTTGTTACGTCACATATATAGTGGTTAAGTATTTATATCGCTGCGTGAATAAACATACAATGACATTGTAATTTTATATTGGATTATTTCCATCGTCTAATATGAGTATTGAATGTCTTTAGAAAAATTTAACTCTATTTAAATATTCCAAATACATTCAACTGTTAGTACCAGCGCAATAAATGTACAACGTTTTAAGAGGTATTATTCTCCCCTCTTCTTCAGATGTTGTTGGCCTGACCAATGACAGTACTAGAATGGAATTCGAACCTGGACTCTTATATTTTTAAGTATTGAATTTTAAGGTAACACTAACCAACTGAGCTGTTCTGCCAAAGGTAACAATCCGTAGAAATTTTATATACTTTTCTAAGAGGTTCCTCCTGATTTTTCTACTTTTTCCTAAGAGAAAAGTTGATCAATGGTTTTCATACATTATGTATAGTCATACTAGGTTGACTTATGAAATAGTTTGCCATTTTCATGTGAGCAGCTTCTTTAAATTTTCTTCTTTGTTTCTCTATCCAATATTTTTGTATTTTCCCAATTTAACATATGTTCGTTGGTACATACATAGTTTGCTACATTGGACACATCTCTTTTCTCTCTTCTAATCATAAGTGTGTTCTTGCAAATGCTTTTCAATGGGACAACTAGTCTCACCAATATATGTTCTTTCGCATTCACTTGGTATTTCATAGATGCAGTTTTTTCATTTCAGCATTTCATGTTTAGGCCTTGTAGATGTTAGAATTCCTCATAGTGTGGTATGGTTTTGGAAAGCTGTCCTGATGCTATACTGATTGCAGATTTTCCTTAATTTGTCAGCTATTTTTGGTATGTATGGGTACATTACCATACCAATAATTGTTTTTTTCTTTTGATGGTTCTTTTTGTTATCTATTTAAGGTTTTCTTAATAACAGCTGATGGATAACCATTTTTCATATGAGTTTGTTCTATATAGATCTTTTCTTTTTCCAAATCACTGGTTTCTAAACAAACTTGTTTTGTTGTTTCTTAGTACTATTTATTTGTATATGGTACAAATATATTGGCATTTTGATAATATTTAAAAAAGCTAAAAAAAGTAAAATTTAAAGATCATTCAAAAGATGCAATTTAGTTTTCTTTTTTTTTAGTTAGTATGATTTACTTTTAGATAACATATAGTGAAAGTTATTTTTGTTTCAAATTATCTGTGTAATTTAACTGAAGTTAAAATTTGAAGAAATGTAAGTGCATACAGATTGTTTATTCAAATAAATAAAAGAAAGAAATTATAAATGCAAGAGATTACAATCAGAAAAGATCCTTCTAATGCTAATTAAAGATGGTGGAAATAAGTTATAATATAAAAAAAATCCCTGTACCTCAAAAATAAGAAAAAAATGTACAAGATTATTAACTTCTATTCTGATGAAAAAAGGAAAAGATAAAAAGAAGCGCAGAAATCTAAAAACTGGTTGTGAGTATAAAAACCAAATAACTTTGATCAGCTAGGTCTTCTCTTGTCTATTTTTGTTTTTGTTTTTGGCTAGTCCTGGATCACAGGATTCAGAATCACTATGCTGAACTAATTCATAATGTGGAATGGAAATCAGAGCATTTGTGGACATCTTCTTTCACCTGAAAGTCATTCCAAAAAGCTTTCGAGCCCAACCTTACTTGGATCAAGAACATCAAAATATCGATGAACTTAATTCACAACAAGCTCTTTCATCCCAAGAAAACTATGCATGGAATGACCTTTGATATACCTAGACCCAAGAACTTACTAGTAAGCTACTATTATTTATACCCGATTTGTGACTAAATTAAATGTTTACAAACTAAACTTAAACTATAAGCTTATAATACCAACAGAGACATTTGTTTTGTTATTATTCAAGGAACTGTTTCATTTATGACCTTCTAGAAGAAGATATGAACTATGTGAATTAATCATTTGAATTATTTATTAACATTATTATCTGGATGTGTTTATGTATGTGATTTTCAATTTATTAGTAATATACAATTTATCATTTAAATATTTTAATTTGATTTTAATAAAATATTTAACATTAGTATCAATTTTTCATTGTGCATTATTAATTTAAGGTTATTTAGATTTTATTATAAAAAGAATTATTTTTAAAAATGTATAATTAACTATGCCAACATGTTCATTTTAATCTATGAATGCTGAAGAAAATTTTATAACATTAATTTACAAAAAAATATATAATTCCTGATCTTTTTAGTTATTTGCTTCTTAATTTACCATGTCCGATGCAATGGATATTAGCAGGTTTTGACCCTGGCAATCTTTTTAAATAAATGTAAAACTGATTCTGCCAGAAATGAAAATTGTAATAAATATTAGGTCAAATTAATCAGGAAATATAACTATGTTCTTGAAATGTCCGAATTCCTACATGGTCGGAATATTCTTTTACATGGTTTGATTAACTTCTACTTTGTAGTGTGTAAAATATAAGGTTTAAAACTCATCGTGAAGACTACAATAGTGATAGTATAACTCCATGTTTTGTGTTTCTAATGTGATTGGATATATAGGCTATGTATTCTCCTGTATGTATGGGTTTTTGGTAAGCCGTAGTTTTGATTTTGTCATGAGGGAATCTTATCACAAGAACATTTAAGAATGCCAATTTTTGTTCTTGTTCTGATTCTATTGTGATTTTAATTGAAGGAGATATCTTGTTGATGCATTCCAGAATGTTTGTGGCAGGGCTTCACCTTGTGGCCATATAACAAATGTATCATCCACATGGTGAAGCTAAACTTTAGGTGGATAGGGATAGTTTTTATATCTATAGTTTCACATTTTTCCATGTAAATATTGCTAATCAGGTGTGACCAATGACCCATAGTCATTCCTTGATTTTGTAGGAATAATTCTGTGTTATATTGAAAGTAGGTTGTTTTATGCAGAATGTTAATAGTTCCTTATACTTTCAGTAGGAAGAGTTGTTCTGGTTTGTAAGCTATTATCGCCATTTAATCTTTTCTTTACAATAGACAATGCTTCTTCACATGGTACTACTTTTAACATCAAAGCTTACCAGTAAGTTAATCCTTTCAATTTTCATGTTCTTGATTAATTCTACCATGTGTCTAGAATCCCTGACAAAGGACTTAGAACTTTGAGAAGAAATCTTGACAAATTTTGGCAAGTATAAGTGGAACTATTAACATTCTGCATAAAAACAACCTATTTCCAATATAACACAGACTTCTTCCATCAAAATCAAGGAATGGATATGGGCTCACCATGGTCATGTCTGATTAGCAATATTTACATGGAAGAACTTGAAAAATAACCATTAAAAACTACTTCGTATCCACCTAAAATTTGGTTTTGCTATGTGGATGATACATTTGCTGTATGTCCACATTGTGAAACACTGCTACAAACTTTCTGGAAACACATCAACATATCCCCTTCAATTAAATTCACTATAGAATTAGAACAAGAACAAAAATTAGCATTCTTAGATGTTCTTGTGATAAAACTCCTGCATGGCAAAATCAAAACTACAGTTTACTGAAAACCTACACATACAGGAAAATATCTAGCCTATACATCCAATCATACCAGAAACACAAAACATGGAGTTATACTGTCACTGTGGAATAAAGCAAAAAAGTTTGTTCAGAAACCAGTGATTTGGAAAAAGAAAAGATCTATAGAGAACAAACTTATATTATCAATCAGCTGTTATTAAGAAAATTTTAAATAGACAACAAAAAAACCATCAAAAGAAAAAACAATTATTAGTACTGTAGTGTACCCACACATTCCAAAAATAGCAGACAAATTAAGGAAAATCTGCAATCAGTATAACATCAGGAGAGCTTTCTAAAGCCATATCACACTATGAGGAATTCTGACATCTACAAAGTCTAAACTTGAAATGCTGAAATGAAAAAACTGCATCTATGAAGTAACAAGTGAATGAGAAATAACATATATTGGTTAGACCAGTCATACCACTGAAAAGTTCTTGCAAGAACACACTTATGATTAGAAGAGAGAAAAGAGATGTGTCTAAGGTAAGAGACCATGTATGTACCAATGAATATATTTTTAATTGGGAAAATACAAAAATATTGGATAGAGTAAGAAAATGTACAAAGAAGAAATTTTAAAGAAGCTGCTCATATGACAATGGCAAACAATCCCATAAGTCAACTTAATGTGACTATACATAATGAATGGAACCAGAAATCAACTTTGCTCTTAGAAAAAAGTGGAGAAATCAGGAGGAATCTCATGGATAAGTATATGAAATTTCTACTGACTGTTGCTTTTGGCAGGATGGTTCAGTGGTTAGAGCATTGCTTTAAAATTCATTACTCAAGAATCTAAGACTCCAAGTTTGAATCCCATGCTAATACTATCACAGGTCAGGCCAGCAACATCTGAAAAAGAGGGGAGAATAATACCTCTCAAAATGTTGTGCATTTACTACCCTGTTTAATGTGCTATTATTAATAGTTGAATGTATTTGGAATATTTAAATAAAGTAAATTTTTTCTAAAAATATTCAATATTCATATTAGATGATGGAAATAGTCCAATATAAAAATACAACTAAAATCCCATTGTCACAAATCAATAATACATGACATCACTATATGAAATCTTATATGAAAGATAAAATACCCATGACCCTAAAATGATCATATGCTAGTTGTTTTGTTAAGGAATCTTAATGATGATTAAGATCTTAAGTAATATTTTCTGATTTTCCCAAAATTAAAAGTATTTTCAATAGTTGACTTAAGATTAATCTTAATAGTAATATTTATATCAGACATAACTAATATGATTTGAAGATGTCATTTAACTTAAATGAAAAGTACTAATGAAATTTAGCTACCTACATAGGCACTAAGATAAGGATCTATTTTCTTATCAGTCTGTAATGGAAATAGTCCAATGTAAAAATACAACTAAAATCCCATCGTCACAAATCAATAATAAAATGACATCACTATATGAAATCTTATATGAAAGATAAAATACCCATGACCCTAAAATGATCATATGCTAGTTGTTTTGTTAAGGAATCTTAATGATGATTAAGATCTTAAGTAATATTTTCTGATTTTCCCAAAATTAAAAGTATTTTCAATAGTTGACTTAAGATTAATCTTAATAGTAATATTTATATCAGACATAACTAATATGATTTCAAGATGTCATTTAACTTAAATGAAAAGTACTAATGAAATTTAGCTACCTACATAGACACTAAGATAAGGATCTATTTTTTATCAGTCTGTAACACTATATGACATCTTTCAATTGCCAATCTCCATGCCTATGTCCATCCATAAATCTTCCCGCAAATTTTTAATTTCTCTATTCCCTTTTCTTAAAATCCTTTTTTCAATCCCCCCCCCCATTCCCAGCATGCAGTGAGAGAGACCTACAATGAAAATAAAGCATAAAACTTTTTTTTTTAATTACACAACAGTTTTATTAATTTAATTTAATTTAATTGATAACTACCATAATGATTAAAAACATAAACAAATATATAATAGGGATATTTAATTTGGTATATTCCAGAGCATTAGTAATATGTACGAAGTCAAATTACCTCATATCTCTAATAATAACAATAATAAATATTTATAAAATGCATTATTTCATAGGTCATTGAGATTAAATTACCCTCCCTAGCAATCTTTAAAGGAATGACATTTGTTTTTGTTTTTTTATTAAGGAATAAAAAATGCAGGTGACTGATCACCTGCTACATGACATAAATACATTTGTTTAAAGAAATCTTAAGATCATAGCACAGTCAATAATCCTAGTCTTCTCCATTGATTCATAAGAGTCTTTGAATTGCCAAGTTCTTTAATTCACAGATTCTTAGAACTTTATCCATGTTGCCATATCTTTGTATAAACCCCATCTATGGAATTCATGCTTTAATCTGTTTCTGAATTTCCATCACTTTCCTGTTCCGAATCTTTTTCAAAATTTTCCTCTTGTGAGCTTATTTTTTCATCATCTGTGATTTCTTCCATTGCATCAGTACACACAGGGCTAGTACTAATTTGTTGCTGCATTTCCTTTGGACAACCATCTACTTCCTCGCTTCTGGAGCTGTCACTACAAGCCTCATCACTCCATTGCTCTTCTACATTATCAAGTTCTACCAGATTATCAGACTTTTCTGAGATAACCTGTGCTACTTCACCTTGCCCACTTCCGGACCTGTCACTACGAGCCTCATCACTCCATTGCTCTTCTATGTTATCGATTTTTTCCTCTGGATTATCTGCCTCTTCTGAAATTACATGCCCTATTTCACTCTCACTACATGCATGCCCCTTCCAAAAAAGGTATGCCCCTTTAGATTCAACAATGCATTTGAAGATCATGGGATGAGCTAGAACGTCATGTTCCATTATCTTTGAGTCATTGACTATCTGACATTCTGATTCAGTTTCCATCTCATCCCCTGACTCCTGTTGAGCCAGCTTCTTCTTCCGTCTTTTTTTTCTTTTTTCTTTCTCCTTGAGAGACCCTCAGTTTTCTTTTCTTGCTCACCACCCAGATATCAATGTTTGGGCCCACAACACTATGCTCATCAATTTGCGAGCCAGAGCCATTCTGATTTTTTCCTTTTGAAACTTGCACCTCATGTTATTTCACCCATTTGAGTTGAACCATTCTCACTTAGTTCCGTATCACTGAACATGTTAGCTTCTTTTAATTGACCAATTTCTTCTAATGTGCCTTCAGACTCTTCAGATTATATTGATTCGAGGTTGGTCAGTTCTATCTGTGCTGATTGTTTCTTTATATCTTTGGCCATATCTCTAACTTGACCTGCATTTGTCCCATCTTCAAATCTACTGTGCAAGGTTTCTTGATTTTCCTTATACTGTAGCTTATTTGTTTTCTCTTTGTTATCTTTTAAATGAGATTCTTGTAATTCCAGTTCTAATTGTTGATTTATAAATAACATTTGTTATTTCTGAATTATCATAAATTTGAAGTTTCTTAAACATATGTAATTAGTACATATACTTGATATGTAACATTATAAAAAATTACATATTTCAAATTCTGAAATTGAATTTATATACAAATAAGAAAAAATTCTACCATGTATTTTATGATTGATTTCACTCAAGGTATTTTTTCTAAAATCTGTTTTAATACAATTTGGCTATCCATAGCATCTTTTGAGGTTTTTTTTTTTTTTTTGTGATAGGTGTGTATTTTTATTTTCAAAATATAGCATTTTCAAGATGCAGTATTACAACTTTACAACAGCAATGTCAGTTGACTTTTGAGCATAAGCAAGAAGTTTAAAGCAATTCAAATGTAGAACATTAGGCATCATCTTCAGAGCTTATGAAGCTTTGCATGATGAGATGGATGAATGACACATTGCTAGTATGCAATTATTATAACATGCTGTTGGTTCTCCAGTAAACTGTGGTAATTCTGAAAAGTAATTTACACTTATTCATCTGGTTTGTAAGTGTTAACTCAAGACAGCTGTAGTGAACATTTTGACAGACTTTTTCTTTGATGATATTGGATTCCACAAGCTCTTTTTCTGTAATCTCTGACAGTTTGGTTATATTCTTGCTTTTTTTTCTCTCTCTCTGACTTTTTTTTTGTTTAAACTTGTTGATGCTAACTTTTTTTTCAGGCATTCATATGTATTTTCCAAAATTTAAAAAACACACACACATACCTGTTTTTTGACCAGATGTTTCTCAGAAGTACTTTAATGGCCAGTATTGTTAAATTCCATACTTAATTAACTACTTCTTTATACATTAATTTGCACAATATTCAATGGAGCTAATTAGTTATTTCCAAATTGACATATTTTTCTGTTTAATTAATTATACATAAAATAGCATAAATAATATATCATTCTTTTAAATAAGATATTTATTTTATATAGCGCGATGTTTTTAAACTGTTATAATAATCAGCATTAAGCTAATGCACATGTGCTTTGTGGATTTTAACTATAAATGAATACTCTCACTTTTCAAACACAAGATAAAGTTTTTGTAAAAAGATTTTAAAGTGATTATTTAATATCTTCACACTCTTATTTCCAAATACTTAACATTTGCCCATACTTAAATGTTTGGATTGAAAGGATAGATGGATTCATTCTATCTTTTCACAAAGACTTTATCTTGTGTTTGGAAAGTGAGAGCATTCATTTATAGTTAAAATCCACAAAGCACATGTGCACTAGCTTAATGCTGATTATTATATCATTCTTTTGTAATTTCGTTAAGAAAATTTCAGGCCATCTTTTCTAAATTGTCCATAATTTCTTTCATTTTATAACTTTGTACTTCATTTTTATAGATTTAGATTCCTTTTTTTTTTCTCCAGGAAAGTATGAAATTCAGACTTTCAACATGCCTATAATTTAAGAAATTAGCATATAATAAAATGGGATATGTATAGAATCAGCTGACAGTATCATTCAAAATATCGAATTTATTTTAGACATATACATGATTTTACAGATAATTTAATTTGAAGAAACATTTCATTATACTCTTGTCAAATTAATGTACATTAATAAGTGTCACTGTGATCACTTCTCAGCAGACTTATTTATTTTAATTTTAAAAGTACCTAGTTGAATTCACTTAAGGTATTTACAATAATGCGCAAATCGATTATATGTGACAATAATTTATTCAGATTTCTTTGTGTTTTTTTTTTAAATTATATCTTATTGACACATAATTTTAAAATTTCTTTTATTGGTATTTGATTTTAGATTTTATGTATATTATTTGTAGGTTTAGATAATATGTTTGTGATATGCATTCATTCCATCAAAATATTTTTAAACAATTGAATAGCATTGTAAATATGGAAGAAATTCTGAGGTTATTAATTATCAATGCTCTGTCTATGGTATTTTTTATTTTATTCTAAAAATTTCCACATTATAAAAATACAATCAATTTTTAGAATTGAAACAGGAAGTTATTATCCTATAGAAATTAGTTGTTTTATAATAAATTAGAAAATTTAGCAGATCTTATATTGAAGATTGATATCATTTCAGCCTATATACTTTGCCATAATCTAATAATAAAAAAATAATAATAATTTTCATCTTGATAAGTTTGTGTCTTGAGCATTTAATGTCTTTATGATCCAACATTATATTCACTGTTAATACATTTCTTATGCCCCATTATAATTTTTTTAATATTTACCATACATCATTTCATTTTTTCTATTATCATATCACTGTAAAAAATAACATTTTTTTCAACTGCATTTATTTCCAGCATTGAATTGCAAATCCTCATTTATAAAGGCAAAAAACAGAAATCAATATATAGCATTAGCATAGAATATATATATATTTCTGATTTATCAGTAGGCATTAATGTTGTTCTTTCTCTTTTTTAAAAAATCTAGTTTATTGATTTTAAGAACATTAAATTTATTGATTTTAGGAACTATATTAAAATAAACATTCAAAACTATAGTTAATTTACAAAATGTCAGTGGAAATTGTAGCCATTGATACATAGAGTGTATAGCTTGAACATCTCATTATTTGGGATGTTGTTAATGTATATATAAAATTCCTGACTTTACTTCCAGATAGACATCCCCTAGTTTAATTTATTTAACCATCAAGTTATTTGTCAGTAAATGAGTATATTTTGTGTATTAATAAAATGAGATGGAAAACCATAAATCTTCATCATTGAATTATTAATTAATCTGCTGAGAATTGCCTTCTTTGTTGTCTTTATAGTGGGGTGCTTGAGTTGACGTTTGTTCTAAAGTGGATTATTGAATGTCTTACAATATTTCTGAACTTTTATTTCAAGTTGTCAAGTGGAACAAGATGCTATTACTTGAATTTTTACTTTATTATATTGATAACAATGCTGTTATTAATAGATATCAAACCTATTGTTATGGTTTGATATAGATAATGATATATTCCTGAGAACTATATGTAGCATTTATTGTTTTCCACATTACACTAGAAAAAAATATTAAATATATCTTCTGTCTATATTTATTCATTTAGGTAATGAGCCTTGTCATCATTATTTACTAATAGCCTCTATGCACTGATAGATAATATGGCTGACTAAAAGTTGCCATAATCAATTTCTAAGCTTTTGTTTTTCTATATGAGAAATCATTAGTACTTGAATCCACCACTCTCATTATAGCATTTTTGATTAATCCTTTTGGGAGACCCTATGATTCTAATTATATCTATTTTTCAATAATAATTATTCATTACCACACTGATGAATACTAAAACCTGAAAGTGTGATAGGTATTTTATAGCTCTCTATCATCTGGTATCCTTTGATTACTTAAACTAACAGTAAATAACTGCTGGAAAAAATGAAGGTAACTGCTTTTGGAATTTTATGATTAAAAAAGTCATATGATATTGTTGTAAGGAGTGGAGTGGGTTATTGATGAATTCGTTGACTGGTTTAATTAAATTTTGTTAAGCAACTAACATATACAATTTACTTATATAATATATATTAAGTACATTAATATGTTTTAGATATTTTCTATTGTGTCAATTTATTCATATATCAAAACCGGTTAAATGATAACTAATAACAGTAATAATCGAATGGTTTATTGCTCCAAAGTTCTTAAGAAATTCTAGCACCAGATATATCAGAACTTGATCACAATCTATGGATCTTCAGCCCCAGAGTGTACCATTTCAACACTCAATTGAATCATAGAATAGAATTTTTGCCTTTAGAAGTTCAGATTATGAAATGTAAATAATGCCTCCCAATTTTGCATTTTAGCACCCCCCTCCCTCCATATTCAGCAAGCAGTTTGTTTTGTTATATTTGCTGTAGAGATCTGTGAATAAATTTATTTACCATCTTAATTAAATGGAAAAATAAAATAAAACTTCTTTTGTTTTCTTTTCCAAATTAAAGGAAAACCGATTCCAAGGGTGTTAAATGACAGGTGGTAAATAAATATTTTTCATTTTTATAGGAATAATAAAAGCTATGTAAACTTTCTTCTTGCTGTTAAAGAATTTTGAATAGATTTAACTGTTCAAATTTTATGTTTAAGATGACCTATTTGAATAACTTGTTTCCTAATCTGAACGGAATTATATTAAACTTTACCTAACAACTATTTAGAGTAGCTCGAATTTTTTTCTGATAGTTTTTACAAAGAGTATAAAATTTAAATAGTAAAAAATAAAGGTACTTGAGTATTAATTAAGCTATGATGTACTACACAGGCCGCCGGTAGATAAGATCAACGATCAACCAAAACAATGTCATGGCAACTGAAACATTGGCATGCCTAATCGATAGAAGTGAATAAGGTAACTCACCCAAGAAAAAGATCTAGGATTATCTTTATTGATTTACTAAAGATCTAGGATTATTATCTTTAGCTATTGTTAATATATAATTTTAACTGCAATTAAAAAGTCAATTGTGAATGGGTTTTAATAATAATTTAATGTCTTGATAAATTTTAGCTCTTTTTGCAATAGTTTCATTTCACTTCCTTAAATGATTTTTTTGTTCCTCATATAGCACTGTATGGAAAAAAGGTGATAAACTGGAGGCAATTTAGTCTTTTTTTTACTATCCCTTTCTCCATTTAAAAAAAAAAAAATTAACTTAACTTTAAGTTTCTATATTTTGGAGCTTCATGTATTTTTTCAGTACTAATTCACAATTGTTTTAATTCTATTACAAAAAGATTTTGGTTACATACTGATTATTTTTCTACCTTTTCATCTCTGTCATGTGACTTTTGTGAGTGAAAGAAAGACTTGAAGGTAACACGGATGAGGTAGAATAATTCTTTAAGATTTTGAATGTTCCAATGTGTTGCTAAAGAATTTCATGATGTGAAACAACAGTTTTTAATAATGATTTTTTTATTATGAATTGCATATTGCAAATTGTTTATAGAAGTGGATGTAATATTGAGTTAATTGCGAGTCTTGTCTTTAGTCTTGTGATATCAATCTATCAAAATTAAACTTTTCACTCAAAGTTTTTTTTTTTTTTTGATCCATATAATTATTATCACTCTGTACAACTATTCTCTCAAATTTCTATGGGTTTAATACCAAAATATATATGATCATGGTACTTTGTTCAACAATGATGTAAGTAAAATTAAAGGTATTTTGAGTGTTCATGTTTAAGCACACAGCATGACAAAAATAATGTCAGAAATGTGTTATGCATGCAAGTTTAAATTTTTTCAATTCATACTGTATTGATGGGTACTTAATTACTTGAAAATACAAACAGCTATGACAGCAATTAAGACAAATAACCTTTATTAAAAATTAAATTTATCCAGATTAAATTATTTTTTTGTTACTGGGGGTCATCCCATTTTAAAATAAATTTTAGCTTTTCAAGAATGAGATAAAAATTGTTACTCGATTGACTTCTCAACCAACTAAATAAGACTTTTGTTGAGCTATTATTATTTTTTTATAAAAATTAATTTTTTTTAGTCATTATGTAAAAAAGCAAGAACATACTTTTGATATCTTTTTTAATATAATTTCCAGGTTTTTATATTATTCTGAGTTCTTTATACTGTGATTTTTCATTACTTGAGCTCTATAGCACTCTATAATAGAATTAACTGTATAAAAATATAAAGCGTATTATGGTTAACTTAAAATCTGATTTTAAAATATATCACAATAATTTTCTTTATATGTATATAAAATGTAAATGCTTACTACAAAGTAATCTCCTCCCTAGCATCTTTTTAAATTGAAACAGAAGAAAACGTAGGTTGATAAGGGTTTTAGGTGATTTTTTTGTTTTTACTTTATTTTTTAATTAAGATTAGCTAGATATCTATTTATCAATCAGTAATTGAATGGTGATCAAAATTCATTGTGGATGCTTAATAATTTGTGTCTGACAAAAAAAAAATTCCAGCTAGATTCAAATTGTATGTCTAGATGTAAGTAGATCCACCAATGATTGATCAAATTGCAATAAATTTGCATATGAAATATTTTTTTTACAATACTGCATATGCCCTAGAATAATGATTCTCAACTTTAGTTAAAAACCAGCACATTTCCAGGTACTGGAAAAAATTTAACATAATGTATCTTTTTTATGTAATCTATGATATATTTACTTGAATCACTGTATTGTTTTGTGTTTTAAATGTAAATATATTTGCAATGTTTGTTCACTTTATTATTCCAATATATTTTAAACCCTTTATTAGGCTATTAGCAGAAACTATGTTAATATTACAAACTCTGCTATTAAAGGATTCAATTTATGTAAAAATGTCCCAGGGCTAAAAATGATAAGAAAAGATTAGTCTTCCCTAATATTTAATATTGCTTACAGAATGTGTATAGATAGAACTGCTTTAAAGTGGATCACTGTATGGCAAAGGCCTCCCCAGTAATCCCTTATAGAGGAATAGTAAACAAGTAGCATTACCAAACTCAGAAGTTATAAGTTTGAACAATTTTTCTTCCTTGTTTTACATTTTAACTACCAGCCAATGTCATGAAAAAAAATCCTAACTTGAAAGAAAAAAAAATTAAGTTTTTCTAGTCTGGATTCCATTCCAGGTTGTGGGTTTGCCAAGCTCATGTTCAACTACTTTAATGATTTTTTTTTTTCATTTATCATATTTTAAACTGGATTTGTTCTGCTAGAAAGTCTATTTTAATATTGGTCTTTTTTTGTTTGTTTTTGCCTAGTTGTTTGTTAGTTTATATGATCTAAACACATATTTTATATTATTTCTGAAGTCTACTGTAGAAGAATAAATCTGCACTAGGAAAAATCTATATTGATTTATTTCATCCATTAACTTTATTTTCATAATGTTTTGGTAAAAATAAGTAAAAAGATCTATCACTATATATGCGAAACTAATAATTTTAAATAATGTTAATTTAGCTTATACCATCTATCGTAATAAATAAACTTTCAAACATGGGATGTTTGATGAAAAAAAGAAAACAATTAATCTCTGCTGATAAAAACTTATTTGCAACATATATTAGTTGTTTTTTTCATCAAATATTATTTCTTAAAAGTTCATTCGTTATTGTAAATTGTTGAATTAACACTTATTACAATTGTTATAATTTGGATTTTATTTCAAAAATTAATTCTTGTTGAGGTAAAACAAAACCACTTTTTGAATTTATTTACATTTTAGAAATAGACATTTTATTCCCTCATTGTAAACCCCAAACTCTTCTAAAATTTAATAAACATTAATTTTACTATTTATAGTTTTTTTTTTTTTTTTGCAAGTAAATATTTTCTTTATGCTATTTAAATTTATTTTATTAATAACAAAATAAAATCTTAAAATATATACTTATTTTTTATATCAGCACATTTTTTTTTTGACAACAATAGGAGCAAATAAATCAAAATAATAATTTACTATTACTGATTAATTGTTTATAAAAAATTTCTTAACTTTCACTTAATAATTTAATATATATATTTAAATATAAAAATCAACTGATTTATTCCTATTTACTTAGCAGTTGAATGTAGTCTTTTTGATCATAAATTAAAATTATTGGATTAAAATAGGGGGAAAAAACAGGCAGCTTTTAATTTAAAGGTATTTACTGACATTTTTTTTATAAGGTGTTTTTTTTATGAAAGTTAAAGCATCACTTTTGGAATTTTATTTGGATAATATAAGTTTTTGAATAATAGGTATTGGATTAATGATATTAATTTTTTTGTTGTTGTTTTTCTATCAATATTGTTTGTTTGTTTTGTTTTCATAAAATCCACATGTATTTTTAAAATATAAAAAGTAGTTTCTCTTACTTGCATTTATATTGATGGCTGTGAATAGAATTATATGAGATGGATCACTGATATTGGAAATTTTATATAAAATATAATAATAATGATGATATGGTTTATTGCTTGGACAATTATGTGACATTTAAGCATCCTCCAAGTGGCAGATTAAGCTGAAATTTTATTCAATTGATTAAACTGGGGTTTTTCATTTTTTATATATCTATTAATTGGTCCAGGAACTTTTCGCTCTTAAATTCATCATTCTACACCATAGCACTAAGTAACCCTTAATTGTATTTGCAGTTTTAAACTCATTTATTTTTCTGACCATATAAATATATCCAATATTATGCTTTTTTTTTTTTTTGGAGTAAGGTATGAAATCAGGCAACTTATGCTCTTTAACTAGGGGAGAGGGGACTATTAATGGAAAATATTGAAGCAATGTAGAAAACAGATCAAACAAGAATCATTGTTTTTTGCAATCTTTCAATATTCAATGGTTAAATCAGATGTATTCTTACTTCATTCTGATCTTATTTTTAATATTCTGATTTTATAAGAAGATTCTATGGTCTGTTTTGTAAATATACGTTTTGAAACGGGTGTAGAATTTTTTTCTCTCAAGGTCATTTGTATATTTATGATCTCATTCACAGGCCATACAAAATTATTGATTTAAAAATTTATATTTGATTAAAAATTTAATTAGTTTACTGTTTATCATTAAGCGTGGACAATCTTTTCAACTGGCAGATCCATTTCAATTTATTCTTTTAAATTAAATAAGAATCATAGTTTTTTTGTGAATTAAAAATAAATTAACATCTTTATTATTAATGATTGTTCCACATTTAATTACTATTTTTCCAATTTGCCTTCAATCTGTCTTCATGACATGTATTCTTAAATTTCTTTATATGTTCTGGACAGGTTAATTCAACAGCGATTAGAATGCAGTCTTCTATAAACTCCCTTTCAAAAATGGTTTCTAATTTTCTGCTTTTTTTTTTTTTAAATAACATGCTCTCACAGAATTTTCTGACTTGTTTTGTACTTTTTATAAAATATATCAGATGCTAAAACTTTTTTTCAAATTTTCTATTTTAATATTTCTTTTTTCTCCAATAATTTTTCTAAAAGTCGGAATGTTTGATAAATAGAGTCTCTTAATAATGTATTCTTTATTAACTGAAATACTTTCCAGGAATATCATGACCTTTTTTTTATATATATTTCTTTCTATACACAAAATCCATTGGTCCATTTTTTTTCTCAGTTTTTTTTACCTTATTTCTGTGGCCATCCTAATAATAATAATAATAAAAAGTAAATGCAAAATAATAATAAAATCAAGTAAAATTATAGTTTTATTTTGCTATTAAAACAAATAAATGGGTACTGATTTAGAATGCACTCTCTGTCATTTTGAATTATAAGGACCGTCCAAAACCACCACTGCCATATCCAAGCAATAAATGGCATCAAATAACCCACACATGGTGATATGACCATTTGTTACAAAATTGCAAATTACATCAATAATTAAAAAGTTAAAGCACAAATTTGATACAACTATGCTTGATCAAATCATATGACTAAAATATAAAAAATGGGAGAAATGAATAAATTTTGAAATATTAAAAGCTTATAATGACTAAAATACGAATTTAAAATACTTAAAGAGAAAAAGTAAATGAAAAAATAATGGACATATAATTAAAAAAAGGATGTCATTAAAAAAATAAATGTCATGTATTTACAACTTGCGTGTTATGCAGACAAGTGAAACTCAATATTAAGAGAATTATCAGGCTGATTGCTTTTGGGAACCTTTAGTTTTTATATTCTTAATCTAGGTTCCAGAAAGCATTCAGCCTGATAATTCTCTTAATATTGAGCTTCACTTGGGTGTGTAAAGTGCAAGTTGTAACTTACTACTTGAAGATAAAGTAGAAACAAGGATTTTAAGTCATGTATTTGTGACTTTTTCATTTTTGGATAGCAGGGCATGGATCCCATGCCACCCAGAGTGTCCCCAGGTTGTGGATAGAGGATTGGCTTTCAGATATGAAGGTTAGCTGCGAATAAGCAGAGCACTGTAAATAAGTAGCCGCTGACAATGGGACAACATTTACTATCAGGAAATGGTGAAGGAGCCAGTGGCATGTCTACTTCTATAAAATGCAACATTTCCTTTGATGGTGGATGTATAATGGTGAGTATTGACTGCCATTAAATAAGTCAACATCTCGCTGGGTGCTGGGTCAGCAACGGCATTTCTTTCAAGTTAGTGGAAGATTACTATAGGTGACAATGATAAGGAGGAAGCAGTAGTTGGATATTCATTTTATGAGATTTGGCTAGTGCACTAAGCCTATTATGGAGGTTATTGCTGAACAAAGAAGGCAATGGAAAACTACTTTATCTTATAATTCCCTTGTTTTATTATGAGTATGTCTACAAGAATCATTACATTTGGTGTTGAGTCCTTAGTTAATAATGACTTTGATGTCTTGCCTGTCAGGAGTGGACATGAGGCTACTCATGTTGTCAATCTATGAAATCCTCATAAACATATTTTATTGAGAGAAGATACTTGAGAATTGGAATGTTAGATCTTTGAAGAGAATTGGGAAATTGGAGAATTTGAAAAGAGAGTTGTACATAAATAATGTTGATGTTATGAGATTAAGTGAATTAAGATAGGAGGGATGTGGAGAAATAAGTAGTGGAGATGTAAAGTTATTTTATTTGGGTGGTGATGGATCAATTAATGGAGTTGGCATTGCTGTGGGAAAGAAAATTTGGAATGGTGTGGCAAAAATGATTGTATTAATGATAGAATGATGGTGATGCCAATAAATGCAAGTTCTAGGGATTTTGTAATTTTTATATGCCACTAGTAGTTGTGATGATATGGAAATTGATGAAATATATGAAGAGATAGAAGAAAGTATTCAATGTGAAGGAAAAAATGCATGCACATTGGTATTGGGGGATTGGAATGCTGTTGTGGAGAAAGATAGGGAAGGGAAAATTGTTGGAAATTATAGTATTGGAAAAAGAAATGAACGAGGTAGTAGGTTTGTACAATTTTGTAAAGAGAATGGGTTTGTCATTGCAAGCAACACTTGTTTTAAAAGGAAGATTGTATACAAGGAAAGCTTCAGGTGACAGAGAACATTTATCAAATTGATCATATATTGATTCAGAATAGATATAAGACTGCTATTAAGGGTTCACATGCTTTGCCTGGTGCTGATGTAGATTCGGATCATAATTTGGTTATGGCTAAATTAAAGTTGAATTTAAAAAGAATTAAAAGAGGGAAAAGATATGCAAGATGGGACTTGGATAAACTGAGACAAATGGAAAAAGGAAAATTTGGTTTAGTATGTGAAAATGAATTTAAAAGGATTGTTCAGGATGAGAAATATATTAATAGCCCTAATGAGGGTTGGAATAGAATTAAAAAAGGATTCTTGAAAACAGCAAAAAATGAAATAGGTATTATTCATGCAAGGAAAGCTAAACAATCTTGGATAACTCAAGGTATGTTGGAAAAGATGGAAGAGACAATGGAAGAATGTAAATACTGAGGAAGGGCAAAAGACATATAGGAAATTTAATAATGAACTAAGAAGAGAAACAGATTTAGTCAAAGAAAAAATGGTTGGAGCAAGAATGTAAAGAGATAGAAAATCTTCAGCAAGTGAAAAGATATGATCTGGTATTTGATAGAATATGAAATATTACTTGGGAGAAAACAACATGGGTATCAAGTGAGATTGCAGATAAGAATGGAAAGAGATTAACTAATAGCAATGATATATTACAAAGATGGGAAGAATATCTTCATTTTTTAGTAGAGGAAATAATTTAATTAATTATAAATTTGAAAATGAAGATGTTGTAATTTATGATAAAGGTATGGACATATTACCGGATGAATTAAGAAAGGCAATCGCACAAATAAAGAATGGTAAGGTATTTGATGTAATACCTATAGAATTTTTGATAGAAATGGGAGAATTTACTATGAAGGAAATAATTGGCATTTGCAATTTGATATATAATAGTGGAGTTTAGCCTGAAGATTTTTTAAGAACTATGATGATTCCAATTGCTAAAAAGAAGAAAGCTGCTGAATGTGAAGATATAGAACAATAAGTTTGTTGTCTCATGCTTCTAAAGTTTTATTGAGGATTTTAACTCAAAGGATATATGGGACAGTAGATTATTATATTGGTGAAGAACAGTTTGGTTTTCAGAAAGGAAATGCACAAGAAATGCTACTGGTATTGTTAGGACAATTGCGGAAAAATATATTGAAAAAGATAAATGAATTGGTATATGTTTTGTGGATTTAGAAAAGGCATTTGATAGAGTAGTCTGGAATAAACTTATGTCCATCTTAAAAGATAAAGGAGTATTTTGGAAAGAAAAAAGAATTGATTTGGACTATGTATAATGATCAAAGGATAAGAATTAGATTTGGGAATATTGTGACTGATGAAGTGAATATAGAAAATGGAGTTAGGAAAGGGTAGTATGTCACCTGTTCTGTTTAATATTTATTTAGAAGATATGCTAAATAATTATTTGGACTTTGGAGGAACAAATGTTGGAGGGAGAGTAATAAAGTGTATAAGATTTGCAGATGACATGGCTCTTATCACTGAGGAGGAAAAGAGTCTTCAGAATATGTTGAATGAATTGGAAGAAGGATGTATGGCATATGGAATGAAGATTAATATTGAAAAGACTACGGGATAGGGAGAGATGCAAAAGACTGCAAATTGGAATCCATGATGACATGGTTCAACAGGTGAAGGGATTTAGATATTTGGGTAGTTGGTTGAGTGAAGATGAAAGAAGTGAAGATGACGTTAAAAGAATAGCATTGGCAAAAGAGACATTTGTGAAGAGAAAGAAGATATTTTGTGGACCTTTGGAAAGACAATTAAAGAAGAGATTGATTAAATGTTATGTGTGGAGTGTATTAGTGTATGGTTGTGAGACATGGACATTGAGTAATAGAATTAATAAACAATTGGACGCTTTTGAGATGTGGACATGGAGAAGCATGAAAAAAGTCAGTTGGATGAGTAAAATAACAAATGAAGTTTTGAAAAGAGGTTGAGAATATCAGTGAGAGGAAGAGAAACTGGATTGGACATATATTAAGAAGAAATGATAATTTAATGAAAGATGTTTTGGAGGAACGAATGGATGAATTGATGTTGTGACAACTCTATGATCTGTCTTTTAGACAGAATACTATTGATTGACTTTGTATTGTTAAAAACATACTTCCCCCTCCCTGTATACTTCCGTGTGAATTTTATTACAATATATGTCATAACCACATGTTGAATAAATGTAAAATTGATCAAGCCAAGCTTATAATTTCAAAATACTAAAAGCTTATAACTTTTAAAATTCGAATTTTATTACAATATAGATCCATAACCGCATGTTGAAATATCAAATGTGAACAACGCTATTTTTTTTCTAACTATATGTAACAAAGGAAGCATGCTACATCAGTTTCTTTTTGGTAAGAAAAATCCCATTAATTGTACAATTAATATGCTTTATTTCAGCTAATTTCTCTTTCAGCTGCTGTATTTTAGAAGTTATAAGTGTTTAGTATTTTGAAATTGTGAGCTTGGTTTGATCAATTTTACATTTATTCAACATGTGATTATAAGAATATATTGTAATAAAATTCATATTTTAGAAATTATAGGCTTTTAGTATTTCGAAATTATAAGCTTGGTTTGGTCAATTTTACATTTTATAGGCATATATTGTAATAAAATTTGTATTTTAGAAATTATAACCTTTTAGTATTTTGAAATTATAAGCTTGGTTTGATTGGCCCAATTTAGTGTGCTCTCTGTCATTTTGAATGCTCAGGACTGTGTAAAACAACTGCTGACATATCCAAGTGACTCTATATGGATTATTCAATGACATTTATCACTTGGATGTGTCAGCGGTGGTTTTGTGGTATCCTTAGAATTCAAAATGATGGAGAGGGCACTCTAAATCAGCACCAACAAATGCATCTCTGATAGAATGAAGTAAAATTATTGTAACAATTGGAGAGAGAAAAAGATGTAGTTGATGAAATAAATATTTTATTTTATTCAACTCTTAATTTAGTATTTGCATATACATTTGCACTGCACTATGTGTGTATTTAAATAGAAGTGTGATACAGTACCATTTTATATACATTTGTAAAAATATTTGAGGGTCTCATTGAGAGCTTTTGAGGGTCAGACTTAACCTATGTGCCAGAGGTTCCCACCCCTTTTTAAAACAATGTTTTAATTGTTTTCTTATTAATTAAAGTAATGGTTATAGTCTTGTAGTGATGTGGTGAATGTGATCATTTCTCATAGCCGTGATATGGAGTTAGAGTTCAAAGTTGAACCAGAATTTTGTTTGTAGTGATCCTAATATCCAGTTCATCTAATCATTCTGATTGATATGGAACTATTTTTCACAGTATGACAACATTGATTTCAGTTGTATGAACAGTGTTTTTTTTCTCATTTGGAACAAATCAGCAAGGTTAGGGATGGAGAAGCATAGTATATTAAGGATGTGGCATTATCTGTATGTGCTTGCCCAGATGAAATAAGATGAAAGCAACTATTTAACTTATCAGCTTTTAAAAGTATCTGCAAAAATGATGAAGTCATATCTTTATATTTAAAGTAATTGAATCCTACCCTCAGGTTGGAGTCCTACAGTTGGATTGAGTTGAGAAAGTTTTTTTTTATATTGTAGTGGATAAAATTTAGTGTAGAAATATAAAATTCAGGAGAGCAATGTCTGTCTGAAATTGTGTAATGATGACATTTGTTTTGTTTTTGCTTTTTTTCATCATCTAGAATTATTTGTTAAATGCCTTTTAAAAAATTTAAACTTTTCAAATACATTAAACTCTTAAGAATAGCACTCAGGTTAAAATATAACAATGTTTCTTCTAGTGGTATTATTTGCTTCTCTTCTTCAAGTGTAGCTGGTTTCTAGATTCATGAATACTGAATTTTAGATGATGCTCTAAATAACTGGACCATTCTAATTGGTTAGAACATGATCATTCAGTATTCATGAATCTAAAGTTTCCATGTTTAATTCCCATATTAGTAGTGTGATCAGGAGAAGTCTCATGGATAAATATTCAAAATTTCTATTGATTGTTGCCTTTCAGAGAATAACCTAATTGTTTAAAGCATCATTTTAAATTTATTACTCATGAATTTGAAAATTCCAGATTCAAATCCAATACTAATACTGTCAAAGATCAGTCCAGCACTACGTGAAAAAAAGAAAGAATAGTAACACTGAAAGCAATGTGTTATATATACTAATCTGTACGTTATAAATAAATTTTAAAAGTTTAAGTAAAGTTTTAATTTTTTTAAAGATATTTAACAGTTATTTCTAGTTGATAAAAATAATCTAATATCCTGAGAACAGAGTTTGTAAAGATAAAATTTACTTTGAATCTCCATTTTGATATTCCAAATCATTAGAGAATCCTGATTAGAGAGAGTATTTTATATTTAATTTTTTCATTAAAAAAAAAGGTATGATAGGAGAGGCTCAAAACCTTAAGAAATATTATCTTAGAGAATTTTTTTCGAGTTAGTAATATCCAGTATTAAAGTGTAAGATTTATACTTATGATTTCAACATTTTTTTAAAGTGTAAGGCTTGTTAAAAAATTGATAAAAATAATCGGTGCTTGGAAACCTTTTGCTGGAATACTATTGGGAGATTTCTTATGAAAATGCAGCAGCATAGTAAATATATTTAATAATTAATATAGAATGTTTTAGAATAAATTTTAGTTCTTAATACTCAAAATGTTGTTAAAAATAACATTACCAATATGAAAAGTCAGTAATTACTGAATCTTGGCCATACGATTGGTTAATTGTTTTGTCTATGTAGAATATATGTAAAACATACCTAAATCCATGTAGATAGCTAGATGGTTAGATAAATGGTGGGTGAATACTTAGATAGACAAATAAAAGACAAATAGATAAGTGAATGAATGAATGGGTGGTCAAGAGGAATAACTCATGTATCTTATTTATTAAGCTAACGTAATCTTGATATTTTGTTTGTTCGAAGACGAGTTAGATAGTTAGATAAATAGTCAATACTTAGATAGACAAATAAAAGATAAATAGATAAATGGATGATTAAATAGATGGTTAGGATGAATAATTCATGTATCTTATTTATTAAGTTAGCTTAATCTTGATATTTGTTTGTTCGAAGACAAGATAGATAGTTAGATAAACAGTTGCTGAATAAATACTTAGATAGACAAATAAAAGATAAATAGATAAGTGGATGAACGAATGGATGATCAGAATGAATAACTCATGTATCTTATTTATTAAGTTAGCCTAATCTTGGCATTTTGTCTGTTCGAAGACAATCAAATTTTTTGAGATGCGTTCACATATTTATATACAAACTTTAATTTATGTATGTAACCCATTCTATGATTTTTTGCATAAGTTAATTTCTATTTGCATCATTGTTTTTTTTTTTTTTCAGGTGCAAAATATAAATGTTGTTTTTCTTTTTAATCACTGAAAGTAAATTTCGTAATATTTTATAAGAAATGGTTTTTATACTGTTTTAAACGTAGGGGAAAGGAAACTTAGTTTTGCGATTTATATATATAATTATAAGAAATTTTCCGCAGAATGTCGACAGCCGTCTACTATGTAAATATAGCACAAATATGCACTATTTTAATAAAAATAGCAGAAAGATAATTGCTTATGTATATGCGGAAGTTTGTCAAAAGTTGCCCGATTACATATAAAAGACCCAGTAAAACTTCTAAGTATACATTGTTTCAAAAAATAATGTTTTAACTGTATATAATTTTTTAATAAACAAATGAGGATATTAATCTAAAAAATATCTTTATCTTTTATTATTAATAATGTAGACTTCCTGTCATTTTTTTTTTGTTATTAATAATATCATAGCTTTCAGTGGCTATCATATGTTTAAAATTAACATTTTCAGCTCTTGTCAATCAAATGTAATAAAGGAAAAAGTTTTCAATTGTGTTGTACGTTCTGCTGAAAATGGTTAGAATATTAAGTGTCAAAAGAGTTTATTATTATTATTAAAAGCATGGAATAGTTCGATTTAAAAACGTATTTACAATATTAACTAAAAGAAATAGGAATAAAAGTCGTGATAATAAAATATAGTATATTGTTACTATTTTTATATGTGATTATTTAAATAGTTCGCATTCATATTCATGCACCCGCATATACATTTAGTATTTGGACTATTGCTTATGCTAGTTAAGTTAATAGCATATGTATGGTTTTCCTTAAAGAATTTAGATATTTTAGTAATCAGTTGTATATAAATTGAGCTATTTCCGATGTTCCAACTTTCTGTGAACTTGCAAGCAATAAAACAGTTCAATCAATTATTTTGTCCTGCAGGTTGTGATTTCCACTTCTGGTATTTTCGGCGCTCGAACTTCTTATGAACTCTTGAGTAACAAAGCCATTAGATTATTTATTTACTGAACATTTAAAAATACTTTATATTATTAATATCAAGAGGAACTAAAAACTCAAACCTCTCGATGTACAAAACCCATGTCTAATGATAATCCAGCTCTTGACACATTTCTTTTTGTTATTCCTTCACTGCAATTGATGGATTTTTTTTTAAAAGAAAAATTGTTTCTTTGTTTTTTTACATTTTTATATAATAATTAAAAAAAATAAAATGTAGCATTTTTTCCAAAGTATATAAACATCTAGGGCTCGTACAAAATAATAGGCACATGTTATTGATACCTTTACTAATGTGTAAGGGCTGCCATTTGCTAATCAATCCTTGTTTATTTTGCATGTCATATATGAAGATGACCCATGTATAAGTAGGTCAAAATGTAGATGATAATGATATATTACACTTAATCCAAATTAAAAGTTCTAGAATATATGAATAATTTAAGACAAGTCAGTTTATTTAAAATTAATATCAGTTTAAGTTTTCCAGTTCCGTGGAAAAGTTTTCTATTTATATATCAAGTTTAGAGTTGCATTTTTCCAACATAAATGATCTGATTAATTATTCATTCTAAACATATAATAGATTGCACGAATTAATAAAAATATTGCTTTTATCATATATTTAAATAATAATTATTATGAAATGCAGATTATTTTAAATATAAATAATTGCAAAGAATTCTGAAAACATTATATAAACCGATAAATTATAAATGGCCTGTTTTGAACTGTATAATCAACTTTGAAGCATTTATTCTCATGGCTGTAATTGTCGTCTTTCCTATTTATCATATTTCAATAATTACTTCTTTTTTAAAATAGAAATTATTATTGGTAATGAATATTACATTATTAAATTCAAGGGACCTTCACTTATAAAATAAAAATTTGTTTTTCTTTGCATACGAATTAATCCGGGGGTTCCCAATCCTATGCCCGCATTTATCTGATACAAATAAATATAATTTTTAAAATTTCTTATAAATTATTGTATTATATTGTAATCAAATTGAGGGGCATACTATACTTTTACAGCGTAAAAATATAAACGTTAATTATATGTTAAAATTTTATTTTTGAAATAAATATTTTTTTTGAACATTATGTGTATTATTAACAATATCCAACTATAAATTTACATTGAAAAAGTAAGTGGTGCCTGCCATCTGGTTGAAAAAAAAATGGTGCTCGCCACCTGGCTGGTATTATAGAATGTGCTCTTAAGTGCAAAAAGGTCGGGACCCGGATTATTAATCTATTGTACATGTATTGACAAATTAAATCAAATTTAAGTTGACTTCATTAGATAATTTAATTTTCAACTTCATTAAACTTACTAAAGGTAAAGATATCGTGTGTCCGGAGCTACACATAGGTCAAGGTTTAGTCTATCATCCACGATGTTCACCCATCATAATTATAATATCCTGTGTAACAAACCATTCAATTATTTATTTATTTAAAAGTAGAGATAAATGTATACCATGATCCCATTACCCACAAGATTTTGTATTTCCTTCTAAATGTTAAAGCTATGTAATTAACATACCATCCAAGATTATTAATGTGGAAATTTTATCTTATAGCTAAAAATAGCTTAACACTCATTTGCCAAACAATGAGTGGATTGTAAACTGGAAAAGGTCTGAATTGTTTATTAGAAAAAAGATTTTAGGCTCCCTTAGAAATTCTCATCTACCTAAATGAATTTTAAAATTTTTACCCTGATTTGAAACTCATTGATTGCACTATTGTTATGCCTTGAGGCTTTTGAAATTCTGCAGAGTAGTTGTATTTGCAAAATACCAAAAAACATTTAATCTTAAATTTGAACCTTCTAGCACTGAAATTGTTTGCAAAGAAAGAAATGATACCAAAATAAAAATAAAAGAAGCATACTTCATTGCGAGTGATCCAAACACCACCAATCGAAGGGGTGCCTCTTTTGCCATATCAAAAAAAATGGGCAGGATAATGATTTGCATAAATTTTGATTCATTACATATACACACAATAATGGTTATGTATATGGAGTAAACATACTCCGAAAGTGCTAAGCTAAATATTGTTATTTGTGAAAATATACTTTTTAAAAGCATATAATAATAATAATAATAAATACAAATTTTTAAGGTGAATAGGCTTGGAAAGATTTCAACAGCTTGCCTAATTGAAACTCTTCAGTATATTCTATCGTTAGATATATTTCTGAAAGCAATTAATTACATATCTTTTTTAAAGTCTTATTTGAGATTATTCTTATAAATGAATGTTTTTTTTTTTATGAAATCATTGCCATTCATTTACTTCATATGCCCAATCTATTAAAGGTATCCTTTTGTAAAATAGGTTTAATACTATCGCATATAGTAAGCTGAAGATTATACCTATTAGTATAATCTTGTTACTATGGAGAAATGTTTAAATGTGCTTTTATAATACTAAAATAAGGGATCATTGTTTCACTTGCAAAGAGGCAGACTAGCTAGCAGTGCTCAATTGCTGAAGGTATATCATTGTGATGAAATATACTATATATATTTTAATTTGATAAATTTAGAGTAGACCTGTGATTTTATGCTATATTTCAACATCCACATAAGCCTTTGTATGTAAAAAAAACTATTTAAATCAATTCACATTTTCAAGTTGATAACTTTCCAAGCTACAAGTTGCTGATCATGTTCCTTCCATGTCTGGCTGATTTATAAAGAACTTGAGTTTTGTAATACCAATACCCATATCCATGCATGTATGACTAAAATAAAAATTATATCAAAACTATTGTTTTATTTAGTGGAAAACATTTGGCAGCTCTTCTTATTATGATCAAATGTTGTTATTTTATCAGCATTTTAATAACCGATTTTTTAATTCATGTCAGCAATCCAGGAATTATTTTACATATTTGTTTATATATGCGTGTGTATATATATAAAGAGATAAGATGTGTAAATAAATTTTAGTTATCTAGAATTAAAATTTTATTTCCTCATGGTTTATAAACATTAAAGGTGTGCGTGTACATATAAAGAGAAAAAGAAAGCGATTAATAGATTTTAGATAATGTCTAGAATTTAATTTCCTCATGATTTATAAATAAACCTTATCAAGCATATGTTTCAATAGGTTTTGTTTTCTGATGCCTATCATTGATATTTGAAAATTATACCGAATCATTCATCATGTTTATTATATACAATAATAAATGCAATATTCAAATATGTTTAAAAATACATATATACAAGCAACAAAGATTACAAATTATAAAATTATTATATAAAAGCCTTTTTCGGCAAATTATGTTTTTTTGCCCTTTTCAATATGTCTCCACGATTTAAAGCACATACAGTGACATCTATATCAATACATGAGAGAAGATAGATAAACAAATGGATATCTGACATGATCTATTATGTGTTTTTTTCCCCTCAATTCTACTACAAAATTACTCTGTTATATATATTGAATGGATATATATCCACATATATTAATTAATGAACTATCCATTCTTTATCCATTAACCACTTATTATTTAACTTAATGGATGTTTTGTATATATTCATACAGTTGTTTTTATTATACATGATGTAGTTTGTTTCATATATTTTACGTCTATTAACATTTTTAATATAATCAAGAACACTTATATTATCAATACAATTTATTTTATGTCCATACTGCAAATAATGAACATATAACGCAGATCTATCATCTTTCCTAGCAATAGCATCATTGTGTTCTTTAGCTCTTTCTCCCAATTGCTTTGACGTCTGGCCATAGTAAATCATATTACAAAAATTACATCTAATTTTATAAACCATTCCTCTCTTATATTTTATATCATCTTTCATTCTACAATTAGTTATAAAATATAAGAGAGGAATGGTTTATAAAATTAGATGTAATTTTTGTAATATGATTTACTATGGCCAGACGTCAAAGCAATTGGGAGAAAGAGCTAAAGAACACAATGATGCTATTGCTAGGAAAGATGATAGATCTGCGTTATATGTTCATTATTTGCAGTATGGACATAAAATAAATTGTATTGATAATATAAGTGTTCTTGATTATATTAAAAATGTTAATAGACGTAAAATATATGAAACAAACTACATCATGTATAATAAAAACAACTGTATGAATATATACAAAACATCCATTAAGTTAAATAATAAGTGGTTAATGGATAAAGAATGGATAGTTCATTAATTAATATATGTGGATATATATCCATTCAATATATATAACAGAGTAATTTTGTAGTAGAATTGAGGGGAAAATAACACATAATAGATCATGTCAGATATCCATTTGTTTATCTATCTTCTCTCATGTATTGATATAGATGTCACTGTATGTGCTTTAAATCGTGGAGACATATTGAAAAGGGCAAAAAAACATAATTTGCCGAAAAAGGCTTTTATATAATAATTTTATAATTTGTAATCTTTGTTGCTTGTATATATGTATTTTTAAACATATTTGAATATTGTATACTTGGAGTGCAACATAAAAAAAAGAATTGGTTTTAATTCTGATTCTTTTTCTGTATAGTATTTTCAATAATAAATGCGTATGTGCACAGGTATATGTAACATACAGTTTTGTAAAAGAGAAAATAAGTCAAGCGTTGGTGGCCGAATGGTTAGCATAGCTGCCTTGCAAGCAGTTGTTCCGGGGTTTGCTTCCCGGCCAATGCTTTGACGCATTAAAAGACAAAGTAACATTTTATTTATTGCCAGACTTTTATAATTTCATATTGGTAATACTAAGAGGCAAATATAGGAATTATTGGGAATCTTTTGGTATGTATATAGTGGGTGTATCTATCGATATGTGAAATATAAAGTTAAATGTGTAAGTTAATAAATTAAATTAATATTTTTTATTTAAATGGATGAACTGATTGTAATGTGAGTGAATAAATTAGTTTTCAAAGTATTGATGAATTCTGTAAATTAGCAGTTCTCTTAGTACTTTATTGGTTTGAGTTGTGGTATAAAGGAAATATGAGTTGGAGCAATGTGTATATTAGATAAAGAAAATATATATATAGATTAAATGAGAGATGGGCAGGAGTTTTATATATGCCTAATGTCTACTATATTTGAGGTTTTTTTTAATCAGCTCAAAAAGCCCTAAGAAAACTCAGCAAGACTGTCTTTTTAAATTCGTGGTTAGTAGCTGTCATGAAATTTCAGGCAAGTTTCTGCTTTAAAAGCCATGATATTTGTTCCCACCTGCAGAATATTGCTATCAAATGGCTAGGTAAAATCCATGCGGAACACACTAAAAAATTGGCCAATGTTTTAATCTCTTAATTTTTTCAATGTTGTCAATGATAACTGTTTGTTCTTTCATTTAAATATTTTTGTTCGATTTCTTTTTGTTCTTTTAACGTATCCCCCCCCCCCCAATACTTCAGTGACTGATCATAGTTTCTTGTTCTCTGTCAATTCTGTAAATAAGAAACTGATTAAAAAAACATAAATATATTAATTTATTTTTTAAAAAAACAGATAGGTATATTTCGTTTTAAAGCACTACATCCAAATATAATGCTAAGATTAATTTCATTCGTATATCTATATTAATAATCTAACCAAGATATTTGCAGTTATTATTTTTTTTCTAATTCATGATTATCAATCTTTACTTTCTTCTGAGCCTTGCAGTTTAGTGTTTTTAGCATTCCTTTTTAATTCTATTTTATTGTAACATTTTCTGAAGCTTTTTGCATTATTTACAAAATCAATCACTTCATCTTCAAAATTTAAATGCCTTAAATAATCTCCATTTACATTTACTACTTTAACTTCTATTTTAATTTACAAAAATACTTTTAAATAAGCATTTATTTATATAACACGATATTTATAATTGTAATACATTAAATATCAGCCTTTTACAGCTATTGTATTTTATTCTTTCTTAAATGCTATATCTTGTATTGACAGTGAAAGTATTCATTTATTATTTAACACTCGTAAAATTGCATGTACAATAGCTGTAAAAGGCTGATATTTAATGTATTATAAAAATACTTTTTGTAAAATGTCTATAATTTTTTTTAGAGATCTGGATTTACCCTGATGTATAATCTTCTTAATTATTGTCGTGGAATCTAATCGCTGCTGCCACAGTATATATAGTAAATATCTTCAGAATATGCAATAACCTGTGTTATCTTGATGATCCAAAGTTTTAATCACTATGAAGATACAGAATCGAATGTTTTTTCACAATATATATATATCTGGGTCTCGTTTTATGTGATAGATAGGTTCCTCAGAAAATGCGCACAAAAGAAATCACACAAAAATAGACTTAACTTACCTTGAAAAATGGGGGATATGTTCCAGTAATTTTCAGAAATTGTATAAAAGCAAAGCAACAAGGAAAAATTACTTTAAAATTCTAATTAAAAAAATAAAGTATGACTAATAAAAAATTTCAAATATTTGAAAAAATTTAATACAAGACAAACTTTTTTTTATTAACTACAGTATTTAATTTTACATTTTTTCATACATATTTTAATCATTACTGCTATTTGACAATATGTGTTCATTTGTGAACTAGTAAGAAATCAGATGTGATGTGATGTACTATAGCTTCTCCTTAAATGGAGTCAAGAATCTCTCAACAATTATGCCCAAAGAAACCTGTTAGCCACTTTCACTCTTGTGCTGTGTTAATGGTTTTCTGTTTCTATATTAAAAAATTGAAATCGCAATTAAAACAAAAAGATTATACATTATCATTAGAAAGATTATTTTCAGTTTAAAAAATCAATAAAATCTTTTTTAACAATCTAAAAAATTATTTCTGTTATATCTAACAAAATACATTTTAAAAGTTTATAATTTTTGAATATTTATTGTGATATTTTTATACATAAGTATAATACATTATTATTATTTATTCATTACTATAAGTAGGTTATTTACATAGAAGCTAAGATTCTAAATATAGCTTCAGGCCATATTCACGTTAGCTGCTAATATAACATTATATTTTTGAAAAAAAAAAAGTATTTCAAGTCAAAATAAGTTATTAATAATTTAAATTTCTTGATATCTAATAAATATAGTGAAATATGAAAGATATTAAGAAGAAATATGAATTGCATAATTTCAAAATCACATTAAAATAATATGCATAAAACGAGACCCAGGTGTATATTCAAAACATAATAGCATCTCATATTCCTTGGTCTTTTCTATAACTTCTCTCTCAATGCTTGGATATGGCCTATTATGCTAAAATCACTTTTAAAGGCAGTTTGTTCTTTTGGTTGGTTAAAATTCAAAGTTCACTATAGATAAGTTGTGATTATCTTGGTAAGGATTTTGTGTAGAATTGATAGAAAAATTGATAGGTCTGAAATTTCTAATGTCTTATCATCTTTCTTAAATATCAGTTGACTTCTTCCAATTATCTGGTACATTTTTTATTATTTAGACATCTAAAGTATATCTTTGCCAAGTTTTTTTTATTTGTTCACTTGCTTTTTTTTAAGATATAAGTTATAATGTCATTATTTTTCAGAGTTTTCCCTCTTCTTCATAGATTTAGTTATATATCGTAGATATCTCTTCATTTAAAATATTTGGCAATTTAGAAGATGTAATAATTGTAGGGAATATTTTATTTTCTACTTCTCTATAATTCTTTATAAAACTTCCACACATTATAATGTCATCTTACTTCAGTAAGTTTCATTTTTCATGTTGTTATACATTTTTGAGACTTAGTCTCTTCCACAATTCTCTTGTCAATTTACAGTTATATTTTTATACCATTAATAATTATTTCATATCATTTTACAAAATTCTAAATATATATTTGTTACTAGATTATCTTTAAAACTTTCATATTTCTTTTTTTTTCTCCATACCTTGTCTTGTCTCAATAGAAAATTTATTGATAAATTGTTTTTTTTTTTTTTTTTTTGCACCATTTATCTTTCTTGCAGTTCTTAATAGAGGATCAATTGTTTTCTTATTGATCTCAATCAAGTATAAACTATCTTCAAAGTCTGTTAATAATTTAAAATGGTTTGAAAGTTCTAATTTAAATTCATTAGTATGTATTCAATTATGTTGTACCTTCATTTGAATGCTTACCATTTCTGTTTAGCATCAAAGGAAGAAGTCATAATGTACAGTTTTTTTGTGTGTGTGAACTCCAAAACTTTGTTGTGATCACTCTCATTTCTCTCACCTTACCAAATTTTCTTACAGCACTTCCATCTTTCAAGTGTTTACTAATTCTATCTTTAAAGTTTTTCATGATAATTTTAAGACATTGTCTGGTCTGCTCAAAAATATTTTGTACATGCTTCGAAAAATGTTCAACTTCATATACAATGAAAACTTGTTAGAGTATAAACTTGAATTATCTGCATTTGATGTCTTCCATTAATTTAAATATAACTAGTTTTAATACATTTATTAATAAAATTAATTTTTAATATAACTAAAACAATAAAAGTTACGACTGTCTTAAATTTATTTATGGGAAAGTAAAAAAAAAAAGTACATTTTATGATAGTAAGAATAACATTTTTTTTTTTAAATTCTTCTTTTTCAGCCAACATACGTTTAAATCTTTCTAAAAACATCATATAATTATAAATATATTTCCTATTTATTAAAATTATCAACTAAAAAAAAGCCTTTTACAATCATTTCTCTTTGACAAATAAAAGGTGAATAAGCATAGCAATTTTTTGCAAATTGAATTTTGCAATTTAACCTTTGAATTATTTATAACTAAATATATAACATCATAAATCTTAGTTAAGTCATGAACTAATAGAGAGAATTTATGTGCTTCCACTTTATTAAAAAGTTCTGGAATACATTTACATAATTTGTTGTGATGTATGTATATTTGTTTCATTTAGTGGGATTTATATAAAATGGAGTTAATTAACATATAGTGCAATGATAGAAGGCAACATTCTGGTAAATAAGATTTTTAAATCAGTTCTCGTTTTGTTATTTCTCTACTGAAACTTCTTATGAACTCCCATGTAATTTAAAACCATTTGACTATTTACTTTTATTTATGAATTAACTATCTTATTAGTATATATGTATGTATAACCTTACTTATTAGTATATATTTATGTATAAACTTAATAATTTGATTTTCATAAAGTAAATAACCCTTACTTTACAGATATTAATGGCAAGACTTTCAAAAAAGTAAAATTGATTGTCATTTCTATCTCCAAGATATCTTATATCTTAATTAAATCATGAGTTAATAAAGAGCATGTAAATGCTCTCATTCATAATATGTTCTTCATGTGGTGGACCGTGGGAGTTCAAGCTTCATGGATTGAGACTCCAGTCTTAATATTTACAGTGCTTGAACTTCTTATGAACTCCTGAACCATTAACCATACATTTATGTATCTATTGCTAATACTATGCAATTTAGCTCTGTCATATGTTAATTACATAGCTGATTATATGTAATGTTAACATGTGATTGCATTTTGTCATATTCAAGCATGCATTGTGATGGTTAGTTGCATATAATTGTATCCAAGTGGATCAATATGTTTTATATAATCAGCAGGGTATATGAGTCTGTTAGCTTTTCTTATTAACACAATTACATAATGATAGCATAATCAAATAAATGTTGTTTCAATAGCAATTAATCATTTTAACTTATACCAAAAAAGAACACTTATTTGATTAACAAACGTTGACATCTCAAATAATTGTTTTGTCATTTAATTAGATAAAATTAACATAACTTTTGAAGAGACACTGTAGAAATAATTAGTTGGAACAAGTTTTTATTACAAGTTTAAATTTTCAAAACCTAATCTTTGGTATTCAAAATCTTCATCTTGTTGCATGCAGATCAACAGTTTCAGCTTAGATGTAACCATTCATGAGAAATTATTACCATCTAGAATCCATGAACTAAATCACAACTTAACAGTTTTTGTTTGGGTTAAAGCATGGATCATCAATATCCAAATGGGCATTATGTGACTTTTAGATAAAGTATTTCTATTTCTTCCTAACTACTTTATAAAAAATAATAAAAATATCATATATAATAGCTATTATAGAAAATATATATTACTAATAATGAGAATTCCTGTGTAACTCTGCTAAAAACGTTTGCCAAATATTTGCTGTTTCCATTCCTAGCTCTGAAGAGAAGGAAAAAAATATTACTATCAAATGCTGGCTAAATCAAAGTTAGAACCATGTTGTAATACTTTGTGTGACATCTACAATCTTTTTGCCAATAAGCAAATGTCTGCCGTTAACTTATAACTGGGTTTATTAAAATACTATTGCTGATCTAGTGGCCAACTTGCCCAGCTGTGCGAGAAATTGGCAACAGTTTAAACCCTAAGGCCGTTGAATGATTTAAACAGATGTGATGTGATGTGATGTATTATGGCTTCTCCTTAAACGAAGTCAAGAATATCTCAGCAATTATGCCCAGATAAACCTGTTAGCCACTTTCTTTTACATTCCCCACTCTAAATTTACCCATAATCTGCTCTATCCCATTTCCACAACATAATTTTTGTCAACTCTATAACCTTTATATCTAAATCCCCCTTATCTTTTCCCAAACCCAGCATAAAAACCAATAATTCACTTTCTGTATAATCACTCTTTTCATATTTATTTTTCCACAACTTCATTATATGTACCCTTTCTGTTTTCAAACATTTACATTCAATTAACAAATGCCTAATATTTTCAATTCCTTCCTTACATAATTTACAAAATAAATCACCCATATTTTTCCATTTACATGTATATTCTTTTGTAGCTAAAGATCCCGTTCGAGCCTTAAACAATAAACTACTTTCCTTACTATTATCATATATTAACTCACACCTAATATTCTGTTTATTTCTATATATATTTAAACTCTTTTTACTCTCCATACTATTTCTCCATCTCTCTAACTCCCTAGTCTTTATTAATAAATTTATTATTTTATCCCATTCCTTACTACTATAACACTCAATAATCCTCTTAACACAATCATCCCATCTTTTTACAAATATACTGATATAAATTCTTTATCCAAATCTTTTGCATAGCGCATTACCTTTCTCACCCATCTTGTTACCTGCCCTTTACTCATAACCCAATTAAATACTATTTTAGCTATTCTTTTATCATCCATAAACTGCAATCTACCAAACATTTTCATTTTACTTTTTGCATCTCTCATATGAAAACTTGACCATCCCATTTCTCCTTGAATTGCCTCCCTTGCTGTCCATACTTCTGCATCCAATGCATGTCTTCCTACTTCCCTTTGAGCTTTTTCTAAATAATCTAATATCTTTTTACTAACATATAATGCATCATTACCATATGTTAACCCTGCTACTGCAACTCCTTTCCATATAATTCTAGCTACATCATATTTATTATATGAAAATACTGTTAATTTCTTTATCAATCCCTTTCTTTTCTTTGCTTCATTTATCAATTTTTTCTCCCATTCATCCAAATAATTTTTCTGATTACTTAAAATAATTCCCAAATAACTATATCTATTCACCACACTTAACTTAATATCTCCCAATAAAAATTCTACATCTTCTTCTTCCTCAGTATTAACCATCATTATATTTGATTTTTCTTCACTAAATTTAATCCCCATCTCTTTACCCACCCTTGCACATGTCCTCAGCATAACTTCCATATCTTCTTTTTTTCTGCACACAAAAATATATCATCTGCAAAAAAAAGACCTGACAAAATATATACTCCCTTACTACCTATTAACGGTATCTCTATCCCTCTTCCTAATCTTTCTATTGCTCTTTCCATTTCACTCAAATACAACACAAACAAAATAGGTGACATAGGGCATCCTTGCCTTAGTCCCACACCATTTTTAACTTTAATTGATTCTATATTCTCTAATTGATATATATAATAATTATTTTCATATAATTTCTTAATAATATCTATTAAAGCTTCATCCATTCCCAAATTTGCTAAACTTATCCATAATCTATTTCTATTTACTCTATCATATGCCTTCTCTATATCTATAAAACTCATATATAACTGTTTATCTGCATTCCTACTCATATCCATAAGTTGTGTAACTACAAATAAACTATCTCCTATACGCCTATCTAATCTAAAACCTCCTTGCATTTCACCCACTACATTATTCCCTTCCATCCATTTTACAACTTTACTAGCCACCATATACGAGAAAACTTTATATAAAACTGATGTTACCGCTATCGGTCTATAATTATTCAACTTTCTATGATCCTTACCCTTTCCTTTAAATAATAACCTTACTCTTGTATTACTCCAACTACTTGGGAAAACTCTATTCTGTGCCATTTTATTAAAACAGGATAATAACTTTACTTTTGCCCTATATCCTAAATTTATTACCATCTCTGCTGCCCATCCATCTAAACCTCTTGCCTTCCCACTTTTCAATTTCTTCTCTACCTCATTTAGTTCATTTTCTGAAAAACTAATATTCCCATTACTATATTCTTTCATATTTTCTAATATTCTATCATTCACATCTAACATCTTTTCTATATTCATTACATAACTATTCTCTCTAAATCTTCTCTAGAACTACACTCAGTTCCCCCATCATCTAGTAATACTAACTCTCTCTCCCCTACATTTCTCCTTTTAATATAATTCCAAAATTTTTTACTTCCATCTCTTCCACTTTTATTAATATCCTCCAACAATTTCCTATTCAATTTCATTCTCTCTCTATAAATATCTATTTTAGCCAACTTCTTCTTTTCTAAGTACTTTTCCCACTTAGCATTAATATCTTTTTCACTTTCCTTATTCTTAATAGCACACTTATATTCTCTACATGCTTCTTTCTTTTCTTTTACACTTTTACTAATTTTAATTTTTTTATTACTTTTATTCTTTTCAATATTCTCACCTAAAACCCTATTTGCAACTTTTTCTACTTCCTTACACCAATCCTTATACTCATCCCCAACCCACTCTTCCATTATTTCTTCAACTTGTATTTTATACTCTTCCAACTTATTCTTATCATTTACTCTCCATCCATATCTTTCACTATTATTTCTACTTTTATTTCTATTCTCCATCACATTACTAACCATTTCAATTACAATGAAATTATGATCACTAGTGCATACTTTTTCTTCATTATCAAATACCTTAATTTTACGTATTTTATTTATTCCCTCTTTCTCTACCAATACATAATCTATTGTGTGAAATATATTATTTCTGGACCATGTGTATTGTCCCTCATAAATATTTAATAAATTTCCAATACTCAAATTCACTTTCTGACAAAAATTCTTCAAAAGCTGTCCATTTTTATTATCTACATCATCAATTTCTTCAATATGTCCATTCATATCCCCTATAACCATTATTCTCTTCCCCTTTTCTTTAAAACTTTGTATATACTTAACTAAACATTCGTATATGTTACTATTCCACTCCAATATAATTTGACTATCTCCAGTAGCTATATAAACTATAGCCACCATCCATTCTTGTCTACCCAACCTTATTTCAAACCACAAGTGTTCTTGACATTTAACAATATTTAAATATTTTTTTGATATAACACCTATACCACCACCCTTTTTTTCTTTTCCTTTTCTATTTATACCCTGCCATACCAACTGTTCCAAAATAGGTTATTCTTCTTCTTCTCTTAAATGTGTTTCCACTACTGCTAATACCTCAAGCTCTTCATTTTCAATTGTTTTTTTAAATTCCATCCACTTTTCTGGTTTCCTACCACCTTGCATATTCAAAAACCCAATTTTAACACTTTCTTCTTTCCTAACTACTCTTTTATAAATTCTTTTAATTCTTTCTTCTCCATTACATTTATAAATTACTTTCTTACCATTAATTTTACAAACCCATTCCTTCTCCATATCTATATTTATATCAAAATCAAATTCCTTTTGCTTACTTCTTATATTCCATCCATTCTTTTTAATAATATTACAATTTAAAAACCCACCCCCCTTTATAAGTTTCCCGAAAAAAATTCTTTATAAATCAGACGTGAAAATCACTTGATACTGCCATCTGGTGTTTATTGATTCTACCATTAATAAAATTATATATATATAATTATTTTCTTTTATATAAAGCTAATAAAAATGTTTTGATTTAATATTTCTTTTATATAAAGCTAATAAAAATGTTTTGATTTAGATATAATAGTTATCTTTATTTTTAGATTTTAAAAAAAAGTCAAAACAAATTTCTTATCTATTTTATATAATACATTCTTCGTAATGAGATGAAACTTTACTCTTGTTTATCTATTTTAAGCGTATTAATATTTATCTTCTTTATTTTTTAAAGATTATCACTATTTCTGTAATTTTTAGGTTATTTTTACTTCTTCCAAGTGTTTTTAACAAGTTTGTAGATTATTGTTTTAATTTTAGAATGTTACCTGCCAAGTTCAATATTAATTTTATGTTGCCTGAATAATTATGTGGGTTAGCATTTTGCAATTATAAATTGTATCTGCATGTTAGTTAAACAAAGTTTAAAAAGAAAGAACATTTCAATAATTACAGTATACTGTTTGTCACATTGATTTTTTTTTTTTTAATATATTGATTTTTTTTTTTTCAAATTACTTTCTTTTATTTATGTTTTATATCAACATCGTATTTTATTGGTTATACCAATTCACGTGATACTTTCGTATAGTTTGTTCAATGAATTATCATAAAATTACAAATACTATTATTTTAATAGTTACTTTTAAATAAAGTTTGTTGTTAGATTATTAAATTTCTATACACATAAACTCCGTTATGTGGTGTGTAATTGCAACAGCGTGTAATGGTGAAGTTTTTCATCATTAAGTTGTCTATTTCATCTAATGTGATGTGATTTGTTATAGATTTACAAATAGATAAGGCATTTAATATTTATGAGAGAAAAAAATGTTGCAAATTTAAAGTTATTGTTATCTATGGAGGAATGTATGTATGAAGAAATGTTATATATGTAGGAATGCTATTCTTGAAGGAATATTATGCAGAAAGGAATGTCAGCTGAGGAAGGTATTCTAACAATTATTGCAATGGGGTGCAATCACTGTGGTTTAGAGAATATAAATACTCTGTAGTAGAGTGAATATTCAGAACCACACAGAACGCAAGAAAATATGAAGCAGTGTAGACACAGAACACTCCAACACAGATGCACCATAGTATGTAGCAAGGAATAGATATCACATCAGATAGGATGGATGCTACAGAGGCATAGAATAATCTAATTATGCTTTACAAGCTGACTATTGACAAAGCATCTGAGAAGAAGACAGCCTAGTTGCAAAGATGAGCAGCTGGATATTACAAGGGAGGACATTAAACTATACACGGCATTAAACTTGTACATTGTATGTGCATATGTATGATATGACTTGCATGTAGTTTTAACGTTAGCCATAGCTGATGGGATGACAGCAGAAATGAGCAGGTGTGGACATGTGTCAAGTACAGTAAAATATGAGTCTTCAAGCCAGGATTACCTATAGCAGAACTTACTATTATATAGAAGTAATACAAATTAGAGGCAGCACTATACTAAGCAATCCATACAATCTGACAATCATCTGTTGTGTGCATAGAACCTGAGAAGCGATGCCAAGATAAACCGCATATTCCTGTACTAACTTTAATGTATATATAGCTAATAAACATGTTAAAATATAATTAAAGTTTGTATTATGTATTATAGAGAATACACAGAATTGGCACAATTTGATACAAACACAATTACATAAATTTAACTATATGGAATTCATAAAAAAAATTAACAAAAGATGTTAACTATGACAATTTCTTCATAATTAAATTTTATCTGTGTGATGGTATTTTACATTTTAGTTTTTAAAATAAATTGAATTAATAACTCTGGGTTATGCTAATTGTAAAATTTCCTGGGTGAAAAGTATATTCTGCCAGATCAGTTGATCTTATTATTTTAATATTTGGTACCCAACTTATATGTTAATTTTAATCGTGCCCCTTCTAGTGATGTTTTACAGCCTAATTTTTTCTTTCTATATTTATTTATTTTTTTTGCTGCCAATACGCAACCACATGTGTAAATGATAGACAGTTGTTTGAATTTTGGACCAGACCAAAAAGGCATTTCTTATACTTTTATCATTTCCTGTATCTTACCTTTGTGAAATAGGATTTTCTATAATAGCTGCATTGAAGACAAAATATAAGTTTCAACTAAACATAGAAAGAGAACTCACAGTATTAATTTCAAATATAACACCTTTTCATGAAAAATTTTGCTCTGCAAGACAGGTTCCAGGAAAATAAATTTGTTGAATTTTAAATAATTAATATCAAAATATTTTTTGTGTTACTTATACGTATTTACGGTTCTTGTGAGTTTTCAGGTAAATCAGGATGGCAACCCATATTTTTGATAAATCTATAGTTTTGAGGGCCCCAAAAAATATTTACAAAAAAAAATGCCTGCTAGGAAAAATCTTATTTAATAATTATATTTTATTTTTTATTACTATTATTTTAAAAAAAAATTATTGTGGAAAAATTAATTAAAAATATTTACAGTTTGTCCTTTTTTCGGATTAATTTATTAATAGAAAAATGAAATAAATATATATACAATATTTACTACTATTCATGTTGGCAGTGTGTAATTATATTGTGACTGTTAATGCACACTTTTCAGGAGAGCAGAATCCCATATCTTTGGAAATAGTCCACTGCATCACATTCTGTGACAAAAAGGTTCCATATTTTTATCATTATGACAATTTACCAAAAAAACTGCTGACAAAAGAAACCCTGAATTGAATCAAAGTACGACAATGTTAAATGAATGTTAAACGCGTCTCGTCGTTTGCCATGTTATAAGTATAAAAAAAATTGAAATAAAGCTTCTTAATGAAATTTGTCTGAATTTATTTCTTTTTTAAAATTTAACAAGTGATTTATTGATTTTGTTTTAATGTAATGACTAACACATCTTAAATAGATTATAGGCCTTCAAAACTGCACATTTATTAAAAATACAGGTTGCCATTTTTGTTTACTTGAAAACTCACAAGTACTGTATTTACCTATTTTTAAGGGTGACATTTTCTTTTTATATTAACAGAATATTGATACTAAAAGGAAATATGCCTATGTGTTTGAAAAGAATGGTTTTTAACAAATGTGTTTTACCAGTTCTTACTTATGGATCTGAGACTTGGACACTTAATAGAAGAGCAATACAGAGACTTCAGACTACTCAAAGGAGTATGGAGAGATGTATGTTGGGAGTAACAAGAAGAGATCAAAACACAATGTATGGGTAAGACAACAAACAGGTGTTACTGATCTTATTGAAAAAATTAAAAGATTGAAATGGAGTTGGGCTGGACATATTGCTAGAAGAAATGATAATAGATGGACAATTGAAATTTTAAACTGGATTCCAAGAGATTGTAAAAGACCCAGAAAGAGACCACATGTGAGATGGATGGATGAAATAAGAAAATGTGCAGGGGTGTTGTGGAAAAGAGAAGCTAAAGATCGAGAAGATGGATTAAACTTGGAGAGACCTTCATCCTGCAGTGGATTGATAATGTTTGATGATGATGATGATGATGATTTATTATTTTGGTTTCAATAATTATTTGTTGTTGACAGTTTTTTTTTGTCTATTTTTTTGTCTTTGAGTCCCCCTCCCTTTATTATTTCTTGCACTCCACAAGTTGAGAATCACTGTACTGAGTACAGTTATAGATTATGAAGTATTTGGTTTTCCAGTGCATGCCACAATTAATATTTTTAAAATTAAATTAATTATTTGAATTAATGTGCAATAAAGAATTGTTTCCCCCCTTCCACCCAGACTGTCTGTAAGAAAGAACTTTCATGATCTTAAATTGATTATTGAATTTAAAGTGGTATCATATTAGGTAAATAACATTAGTATTATATTCTAATCCATGCAACAGGTAATATTCTTCCATTTATTCTTGGATCATTATATAAAAGTATTTTTGTGAAACAATATAAAAAATATTTTCATGAATTTAAGTACTCATTTTAGAATGACATTCACAATTTAAAATTATTCTTTATTTCAGAATTCATTCCTAGAGTAGATGGAGAATCTCTTGTAAAGTAGACTATAGACAGGGAGGTCTTTTATTTTGCTAAAGTGTATGAATTATGCATCTCATATTATTATAACATGAAGATAATAAAAAAATATTTAACAATGCTCCCAAATATTCTGGAAATGCTGTAGCAATATTTTAAGACCAATCTGTGTGTTTTCAATTTGCTGCATATGATTATTGAGTCTTGTTGTACGCATATTTATTTGGTGGTTTGTCACATGAAGTAAATGAATAATAAGACTTCTTTTTTTTTTTTAAAAAAGTAATTTATGGTGAACTTGGACATGGTTTTCATAAGAACAATAGATTATATTTTCTTATAATGATTATCATCCAAAAGATATTCAAAATAAACTGTAAATCTTAAATGGCTTCATTGGTAAGATATGGCTCAAGATATAACATAGTGTTGATCAAGACAGGTATACCAATGAAAATATGATTGGCTCTTTCTCCAAACTGTCTCTAGGGCCATCTCTAAATCAATATGTTTGTTATATAATGGCATAGTTTAGCTATTTCCCACAAAATTTTTAAGGTGCTAATATGTCTGGCTTGCAAATTATGACATGAAATGTAAGTGTTTTGGATACTTTTATCGATCAACTTCAGGGCTCTCCCTACCATGAAAAAATTTTGCAAAACTATTTTAAAATGTTCTAGTGACTCATTGCTTCACTGCCAGACTCTTTTCAGATGTTTCAGTAGCAATTTGCCTAATTTAAAACAAAATTTAATGTTAGCATATTGTTCCATCATGAACAGGTTAATCTGGATTAGTTAAATGAATGTCAGTACATTGACTACAAATCAATATTTATGATAGTAATACAATGAAGCTTTCACTATTAGGGAGATGAGTTGATGTTCTCACACAAATGCTGAAGCTCTTGGTATCATTTAATGTTTAAATTGCAATTTGAAATGTATTTGTAACTGATAAGAGAATATTTATCACATGATTTTTTTATTTTTTTTAAACTGCTACAAACAGTATGATTTCTTGACTAAGTCAGTGCTCTCATAAATAATTGTGAATAAAAGTAATATCTAGTACTAGTGGAAATATTTTGATGGTGCAGTTTTTTGTTGTGATTATAATACAAAGAATAATAATGTTGAAACATTTCCATAGCATTGAATACAATACAATTTCTTTATTACAATTTTTAATGTAACTGACAGTTTTGGTTGTTCAGCAGTCTTCCTCAGACCTTATATTCTGTTATACTAAAAACATTAGGAAATGTTTTTATTGTGGCAGGATTTAACTATTGAGAATGTCTATTAAATAGTTACAATTATTAACTTAGCTTGAAATGGCTACAATGTGGTTTAGTTATGTAAATGCTACAAGTGTATCTGTTTTATAAAAATATCATTGAATTTTGATTTTTTTATTATAAGCATTAATTACAATATAGCCATAAAATTGCAAAATAAAAAAATAAAATTTTGTTTAACTGGATTCATTTGATTACTTTTTATAATCCATTATTATAATGAAATAAGTTTGCTTTTTGTTATTGTTGCCATTAGTTACAATAAATTTTATAATTTTTCTTTTAAAAATAACAAAAAAATGATCCTTTGAAAAGTTGGAAACAATTATAACCATTTAGACTACAAGCAATGTGAGGTATTATTCTACCTGAAAAGGAGGGTATAAAATTTAAATTACATGATTTAAAACTAAAACTAATTTGATTTTTGTAAAATATATCCATACCTAATTAGGAAGGGACACCTGTTCAATTTAAAAAAATAATATGAAATTAGGCATTTGAATATTGATAGCAGTACTAGATAGATACCATTTGCAGCTGTTGCATGTTAATTAAATAATTTATAGAACATTGTATTCTGTTATTACAGAAGGTTTTCATAATTATTAATTTTTGTATTAGAATCAGTATAACCAATACAAAAATATTAGTGGATAAAAAGGATGATAATGCACTTTGCAGTGCCCAAACTGGCTTTCAAAGATAAGTAAGATTATTTTGTAGTGTATTCAAACTGGTATGAATAATTGTAAAATATTTTGTCTGGAATGTAGGTATGTATGAATTATATACAAATAAAGGTGCAATATTTTTTATTATTGACAGCTTACAAATAGCTAAGTTTTTCATCCAGCTTTAAAAAATGTAATTATTTTATATTTATGAGGGGAATTTTTTTTAAAAATTTTAAATTATAAATGATTACTAACATGGAATTCATTTAAAAAATTTCACTGTACTCAATATTATCTATGATAGTTTCAATGTGTGCTGAAAATTTTCATTTCAATTTTTAAAAATTTAATCATTTAATATTTTTGAGAGGAAAAAAATGTTTTAAATTTAATTTTAAATTATAAAAATTTGCCAATGTGGAATTCATAAAAAAAAATATTCATAGTGCATTGTGTTGTCTATGACAATTTCTTCAATATTAAGTTGTTGTTTTTTTTTTTTTTTTGGGGGGGGGGGGATTTTTCACTTTAATTTTTAAAAAAAAATGAACTAACATCTCTGGATTATCCTGTATAAAACTGACTATGAGAAAATCAGGATTTTACTAGGTAAAGGCCTGGATTATAAAATAGTTTGTTGTTTTAGTCCCTGCAACATAAAAATGTTTTTCCACTTCTACCAGGATCATAAAAGTATTTTCATAAACTTAAATTGAGTACTAATTTTAAAATGGCAGCCACATTTAAAAATTGATTATTATATTAATATTATCCCATATCATGGTCTATATCTTACAAATTAGGAAGTGGTAGCAACTCATAAAAGTTAAAACTGCTATTCTCCTCTTCATATTTATTTCAGAGCTCATGCCAAGAATTAATATTTTAGAGTGTATGTATAGAATTGATAGAAAAACTGTTATGAAATAGAATATAAATTAGTTTTATTAAGACAAGGTATATATATAAAAAAAATAAAGGGTAATGAAAAGATTTAAAATTGGCTGTGAGCAGTAATCTAAGGTTTGTACATTTAACATTATCCTAACTGATTGATTGTATTCAAAATTTAATCATCAACAATAGTACCATGGATACCACCCTCTTAATACACTTTATCCTTGATCTCAATTTTAGAGCTGAAATTAGAAAATATTGAAATATAATGTAGTGTGTGACCCAAATACATAAATACAATTTGTTTATACATGTTAAACATTATAAATATCTGTCAAATGAAAGTGAATTAAAATTTGATTAATAATTATCATATAAAGGAGGTTAAAATGTTTTATGCAAACAGCGAGGTTATTGACATTTAACAAGTCTTTTTGCTTGTAAATTTGATATTTCAATGTTAAATAAAGCAACAATTATTCAGAAATAAAAATTGTATCGATTAACATTATTAATGGAATGGTTGAATATATATAAGCACAGAAAAACTGATTGTTAGAGGTACTTCCATGCTCTTAAGTCAACACTGATAAGTTTTGTAATACAGATATTTAGTACTATGAGGAGGAAGGGTAATTGCTTTATATCAGTTTTTAGAAATGAAGGAATAATGAGACTCTATCAGAGATGACTGCAAATTGATAGTCTGTAGTTTGTGAAGATATGGTATTCAAACACTGACATGACCCAGCTAAGCATGGCAATTCAAACTAATTAACAAAACTGATGGATTTTTTTAAATTTTCCTTTGCTGGAAACCAGTCCAAGAAATTTTAGCTCTTAAATCTATTTTATTATAAATAACTAAATATAAAAATAGAAATTATAAATAACCTTTTTCATATGATCATCTCTTGAATATTTGAAAATGAATTTTAAGATGAGAAACAAAAATAATTAATTAGTCATGACTGTACTTTTTTTATCTTATATTTATATTTCTGAGTATTTTTTTGTGGTTTATGTAAATGGTTGTGTTAATGGCTTATTCTCCCACTAAAAATAAAGATAACTATTTTTCAAGCATTAATTGAGTGGCTAGTTGGGTTAGCTATGAGCATAGTATCTATCTGATAAACATCTTTATCCAACTAAATAAAAAAAATGGCAAACTTCTGTTTAAACTCAAACCTTAGATTAGTCCTCCTTGGCCTTTGGGCCAAGATAGTTATTAATCAATGGAATTTCTAAACCTTATATATAGGTTTACTTACTTTATATTCCCAGCAAATTATGCATATGATGCACTGCCTTAAGGCATTAGTGTAATCTTTGATTTTATTTATATTTATTTATTTATGTTTCTTTCATACTTGCATTAATTTGCCTATCATAATTTTCTTATGCAGCTCTTGAGGCTATGTTATTGATCTAATACAACTTTTGATTTTTCTATATACATGGTTTGCATACCATATTTATATGTATTCATTGAACTTTTTTTAGTGACATAATTTTATGCTATCATTGATTTCTCTTGCATCTACTCTAAGGTGTAAATAAAGTTTTAATTTTGAAAGTAGAAGGGGAAAGTGATAAATATTACACCAGTGATAAATGTTGTATCATATTCTCATTTTTGTTTATACAATTACTGTTTTGACACTTACCTGATTAATCTGGGACTTTTATCCTCTAGCTACTTTTAATTTGATATCCATTTACTAACCTGAATGGCTGCTTGGATTATATACCAGTAAGAAAACTTCCAAGGTCTGCTTAGGATTTGAAAAAAACTATTCACTTAGTAAGATTTTAAACTCCATGTGGCAGATAAGGGTGTTATTTACCAGACCATGAAATCCAGAAAATAATGATTGTGTTTTAAAATAATAAAAGAATTGTATTGATTTAATATAATGATGCCATTACTAGATGGTATTTTTGCCTCATTTATTATAATTAATAATGAAGTAGTCTGTCATCGAGTTTATGAGTTTTGCATATCTAGATCATGGAAAAACAGTGCTTGTCTATTTAATTTTTTTTTTTCATTTCATCATTACTGCAAAATTGATTGCTGACCAAAAATTTCTCCAAATATATATTGTATGGGGAATTGTCAAAATCTTCCCAGCTAATCGTTCATTTTTTTTAATATTTCATTTTACTACCTTTAAATAAATGGTATTTCTACATTTCATTTTTTATCGTATTACTAAAACTTGCACTTTTAAAGAAAATGAAAAATTATCTGAAAGTTACAGTGCAGATGGACTATCATTTAGTCTGAAAATCTTAGTTCAAATTTGTATTCAAATTCAGAAAATTTTTAAAATGTTATAAAATCACTCAAAATGTTACTAATTAATATTTCATAAAATAAAAAAAAAAACAATAATAATTTAATAAAAAATAAAATAAATCCATTATTTACATTTCTTTGATTACAAAGAATTTTCTTTTTTTCTTTTCATGTGTCATAGCATCGGCCGGGAAGCGAATACGCTAACCCGGGACAACTGCTTGTAAAGCAGCTGTGCTGACATCTCGACCACCAAGAAATTTCGCATTCATAAATTTTAAAAATTTGAATATATTGTATTGTAATAAAGGTTACACCATTTTTATATATTGTAAAAATAATGGCAAAAAGAGAAGCGCTTAAAATGTTACTTTACATGTATGGTAAATACTTTCATTGCTTTAAAAATAATAATAAAATTAAAAAAAGACGCACGCTTATGTATCCATTATTCGTTAATATTTACTTCAAATTTTGCAAAAATTGGTAAAAAATATATATATAATAAAAAAAAATTTATACTTTGTATGTTTTTTTCCAAAACTGATGTATTAAAGCGATCACTTTGTAAAAATTGTTTTTCTGTTTTTTTTAAGATGAACATTCTGTATAGAATTCTGAACATTTTAGTTGAGAATAAGTAATGAATAAACTGATATGACTTTTCAACAATTCAACTTTTTTACAAAAAGAAAATATATTTAGAGAAATATTTCTTTATCAAATTAGAGTTGTGTAAAGATGAAAACTGTTATCTTTTTTAAAAATAATAATAATAAACTTTTAATATTCAGGTGGAAATGTTTTGATTTCAGCTGTGGAATTGCAAATAAATATACACACCTATATTTCACTTAGTGTGGAATCTTTATGCAAGGATTCACCATAATGATCATCATCAATTTGTACCCCCTATTTTGATTTACAATCTGTTATTTGCTATAACAACCCTAAAAAAAATTTGTTTAATTTTTTTGGTGGTGGTTATCTCTTAAGATTGATGATGTTATAGGATAATGCGTTTATGTCATCCAAAAGAAAAATATTGACATTCATGCTAAAATTGTACAATACAGAGTTTATTCATTATACATTATTCCAGTATTCACTATTTTGATTATAAAATCAAAGTACACTTTATAAACAGTACTTTATTTAATTTTCATTTAGTGTTTGTGCAAGACTCAATACATTCATTAATGACATGTCCAAAGTAAAATTTAATGACTCATTTGGTACATTTTTGTTTTGATGATGTACAATAACCAAATTTATTAAAACAGGCAAAACACTCCACACAGTTGTGCCACTTAGTGCAAGCTAGAGTAATCAATGGATGTCAGATGGCTTGTGCATAAAATCTCTATCCAGGGCCTATTCATCCAATATCCCCAGACTATTTTGTAGTGTGTGGCTTTCATCAGTGAGGAGCTTTGGATCTGAGAGCACTGCACCTAGATCTTAGGATCTAATGCAACCTTCTAGCAGTCACTTTTTATCTCTACTTAACTACAAAACTATGAGTTTAAAACTGAAAACACAATATTTTCAATCCAAGCTCAGTAGCTTATATAGTTATATAGGTTTGAACTCAGTTCAGTACCCATACATTTTTAGTGTCTTTGGTTCTAACAGTAATGAGCAAGCATAAGAAATGGTAATCATGTGATGTTTAGTGGTTTAACAAAATGTATTAATATTATATTTTAAAATACGTACATTAGCTTAAAAACTGCATATTTCTTTACTTTTATAGATTGCAATTCTTATTAATGGTATTTTTCTTGCTGCAAAAATTATTAGTTAGCAACATTACATAAATGATTTATAACTTATGTTGGCCATAAATATGAGGGAAAACCTCGAAAGCGCTCGGCCCATTTAATTGTTTTGGTTTTTGCAGCTTCTTCATCAGCGGGTAAATCTCTTTTATATGCTATCATTGTACAGTAATTTTAAAATTTAGTTACCATAACTACAAGTTATTTTGAGAAACAAAAATGATTTTGGGCATTATACGATCAAAATCATTAAATATAAGTGTAGAATATTATTTATTATATAGCATGTGCTTAAAAAAGTAAAAAATAAAGTAATCCAACTAGCAAAATAGTTTGACTAAAAACATGTGTCATTTCATAAAAGCATTTGAGTCCTTTTTGATTTTTATGGCCTCAAATACTTTTATGAAGTGACACATTTTTAGATAACTTTTTAGTTGGCTATTTACATTTTTTTTTTTTTTAAAATATTATTTTGTTTTTTACTTTTTAATTATTAATAAAACATAATTTCAATTTAAATAAAATAATTTTTTTGTCAGTCTCTTTTCTATTATGTTTTTTGTTCTTTCCACAAGAGAGTGCCTATTGCCAATTATTTTGACAGTTTTACTTCTTTATTTTGATTTTGATAATGAAAACGTATAATTCTCTAATCTTTTTTATACATTTATTTTTTTTTCACAAAATATTTATGAAATATTAATTATTTCAGAAGAATAATTTAGATTTTAGTAGAAAATATTTACTTTTAATTAATTAAGCGTGAGTTAAATCAATACTAATGAAATTTCCTTTTACAACATATATAAGGATGTTTCCTTGGAAGTCTAAGGATATTAGTTCAAGTTATAAATGGGAACAATCTTTTTTATCCTGACAGAAATACAGAAAAAAATATGGATATACTGACAGAAGTACACATAGGGCAAGTTAAAATAAAAGCATTTAAAAATTGAGATTTTTATATAGCTTATGATAATTAATTTCATTATAAAAATGTTATAGATATTAATGTGATTAAATGTCTTTTTTAATCTTAATTGAAGAAATAATTTATTAATCTAATATAAAAAAATTGTCATTGTTTAAATTTTATCTTCTTATTTGTATAAAATCAGTTTTTTTAGTTTTTTTGGAAAAATATTGCTTAGAAAGTAGTTGTTTTTTTTTTTTTGCTGCATAGGAGTAAATTGAACTTCTTTAAACAATCAATGTGTTATGGATATTAAACTCTGATCTTTTTCTTTTAATCTTAGCTGATGTAATAATTTAGCAATCTGATATTGAAAACCAATGCCTTATAAAATTTAACAGTTTCTCTTATAATTGACTTACAGGAAATTTGTAAAGCTTAAGAATTCATTTAATTTCTTTATTAAAATTGAATAAACAACTGATCACATAATTTTACTTTTTTAATAACCACTAAAGAAATAGCATTTGGCATTAGAAGTTGCTAGCATGTTTTATTTTTAATTTGTTATCGAAAATAAACTGTTAGTATAGTATATCTAGTTTTGTTGTCTCTGGACTATGGTGTCAGATGGAAAAAATATCACATTCTGTTTCTTTTTTGTTATTGTTTATTTAAATTACTGAAAATAAATTTTTGATCTAGAATGGGAAATTTTTTGTTTTTATATGTCATACAGGTGAAAATTTATGTGTATGATATGTGTCACATAGCATTTATATTTCAACTTAATTTTTTTTTAACAATTCAACTTTTTTATTAAGGTATGCAATATGGGAATTGTAGTCTGTAATATATCTCTTTGCAACACCAAATTGGAAGACTTAAAGTATTCGAATTTTTGCAATTCTGATTAATGGTAGTGTCTTTATATAAAAATATATATTAAGAATTTCTGCAAGAAAAGTAAATACTAAACAAACAGTACCTGGTATTGAGAAACAGCTCTAAATGTCTGCATAAATATCAGGAGGGGCTAAGAGTTGGTCACTTAAGTTTACTTTTATTAATTATATTGAAAAAAAAAAAGATTAGAATTTGGGAGAGGTGTGATTAAATACAGAATGACTCCTTAGAAATCACAAGGTAAATAAGGGATGCCGTGGTTATAGTATTGGGAAAGTGTTTTCTCTATCATATTAATTTTTATATTTAATTACAAAAGGTGAGAGCAAATGATGATAGCTGTGATATTCCTGATTTTATGTAATCCAATGCAATAGAAAATAAAATGAATTGTTTTTTTTTTTTTCGCAATGGCCACCTACAAAATATGTGGTATCAAACTGGAGAAGCTTAACACAAACTTAATATAACTAAAACTTTACGATTAAAATATCAACAGATTTTATCTCTTGGGTTTATTCATTAACAATAAAAGGTAAATCAGTCAAGAAATATAATATAATAATAAAACAACTTAGTCATATTGTATAATGATTTGAAAAAAATATTTTTGGAAAGATAAGTACATTTCAAAGCATAGCATTTGTAAATATTCAAAACTGTTGGAGGTACTTTGGTATCATTCTTGCTATGAAATTTTACTCCGGTTAACAGCTAAAACTTTATATTTTTGTATTTTGTTTTGTTTTTTTGCTAAACCTTTATATATGTTTTTCTAAAAAAAAAAAATATTTAAAATAAAATGTTAAACTTAGAGCTAAAACTATGTAGCAGCTCGCCATTTCAAAATGTTTCAGTTTTTTTTTTTTTTTCATATTTCTTCTTATTATGAATTATCTCTCCATTATTGGAAATAAAATGGTTTTTTTTAGATTTGAAATTTGGTATTATACATGCTGGGTGTTTATGACAGCACAAAGTGTCATACTATGCTGGAAGGGGGAAGGGTGGTTTTGATGGGACACAGTGCCATACTAAAAAGGCACAACTCTCAAGTATCTGTTTTGTTTAGTACTGTAATGTCTTTTTTCCTTTTTCCATAATGAATATATGTCTCCATTATTTTTTAGATTTGATCTTTCATATTATATGTGGTATGATGTATTACTCCCGGTGATGTATTATTCTAAATTTGCGATATGTTTAAAATAATGCATCCACAGGATCTGCGGACAAATTTTATTGATTAAGTTTGTCTGCACATTACTTGGAGGTGTTATTTTAAACATATAACAAACTTAGAATAATATGTCACTGGAGTAATATATCATAGTATGAATAATACAAATGTACTCCATTGGATTTTGGAATATAAGAAGAGACAAACTGTTAGAAGAAAATCTCTTACATCTGTCCATAAAAGTAATAGATATATTTGATTTATAATTTAAAATCCACATCTGATAATTAAAAAGAAATAAAATAATTTTGAAAGTAATAAAAAATGATCAATAATTGTTTCCAGAATTTATTAAACTATTGTTATTATTATCAATAAATGCTGATTTATGCTTGTAATATAAGTTTATATATAATGTAGGGAGCATACCAATATCTCAAACACTCTTATTTAATAAGTGTGGTAAGAGAAAATATTTAAAATCTCTAGAATATTCTTATCCCCAGACCAATTGGTTTCGAGATTATGGCTCATCTCAGTGAGGAGCTATAACATTCAGACACTAGATCTCAAATATCAACTCAAAACCCAGCACTTATTTAATACATAACTATTGAGAAAAAAATCTGAAATTTCCAGACATAAAAATGTCTTTAAATTCAACTATTCAATTCAGACCAATTGGTCTGGGGATAAGAATATTCTTGATAGAGATTTTAAATATTTTCTCTTATTGCACTTGTTTGAGCAATTGGTACACTCCCTATATTGCATATTTGTAAATACAAGCTTTTTAAAAGCAATGTCATGTTATATGTGACTTGAGGTTACAGCCTTAGGAAATATTACTTACATAATCAATGTGCGTTTAAATAAATTTATAATTACAACTTTAAATTATCATAATAGATTTATAGCTATAAGATCTTTCCGTTGATCATTGTAAATCAAAAGATTTTGCGAGTATTAATGTGTAATAAGAAATGTGGACTTAATCAGTGAAGTATTGAATAACTTCACGCTCTCAGATCTAACCGCTTCAGCTTCACCTATTTATATAGAAAGTAGGTTGAAGTAAAGAAAGATTCCCCTCTCTTCTTCCAAAATGTAAGCTTGTGGTTAAGACCTATAGAGATCCCTATTATCGCATTTTTATGTGCATATTCTTGAGGTTACAGCCTTAGTAAATATTATTTATTGATTATTATAAGTTATAGTTTAATGAGTGTTTTATAATGGTATTCATTGATAAATAGGTATCACCCCATGTGAGTTTAGGATGTGATAGTGACAGGTTCTAGAGCTCAAAGTCCATGAATCATGATGCAATTCTCACTTCCAATGCTCACATTTTGTAATAATGTTCTTAGTAATTTATTTATCAAATGCATATCTAGCTATTCTTAGATAAACATGAAACAGGAGGAAATCATTAATTATTATTACCACTAAACATCACATGGTTACCACAATCTTTGATTATTGTAATGAATCTTTCTTCCTCCTTTGTTGTTTTTTCAAGTAGAGTGCTAATAAGGTTTATATTGCTTATTAAGTAAGGCGTGTAACCAATATTTGTCTATTAAAAAAAAAAAAGTGATGGAACTTAAATCTTTTATATATAGAAGCAAACTTTGGATTTTAACTAACCAAAAAAAAAAATAAGTTGAATTTAAAAGTGGTGTTAATGCAATAGATAATATCCAAGTATGGAGAGAAGTTACAGAGAGGATTAATAAATATGAATTGCCATTATGTTTTGTATTTTTAGATTATGAAAACACATTTGATAAGCATTTCAATGATTAAAGCATTGGATCATCAAGGTATACATCCAGGATGTTGTCAAATTCTGAAGAATATTTATAAAAATGCAACAGCAACAATTAGACCACATAATGATGTTAAAAAGATTAACATAGAGATGGATAGGTGTTTAACAGGGTGACTCCATATCTCTAAAACTTTTTACAGTAGCTTTGTAATAAATATTTTGTTTATTTGAAATAGAAAGCTAAAGGAGTAAAATTAAATGGACATTATTTAAGACCTTTAGATTTTGCAGATGATGTAATTTTTTTCATAAATAATGCTTTAGACTTAAAGAAAATGTTGCAAAAATTATCAGATAAAAGTAAGAAAGTAGGACTAAAGGTAAATGTAAAAAAGACTAAAGTAATGTTCAATGGATTTTCTCTAAAAAAGAAAATAAAAATTGATAACTATGAGTTAGAAGAAGTTAACAACTACAAATACCTTGGTGAGATTATTACTACATATGTAAACATAATGGATCAGATTAATCATAGAACTAAACTTGGTTGGAATGCTTTTGGTAGAAATAACTTAATATTAAAAGGAAATATGCTTATGTGTTTGAAAAAGGTTTTTAATCAATGTGTTTTACCAGTTCTTACTTATGGATCTGAGATTTGAACACTTAATAGAAGATTAATATAGAGATTTTATGTCACTCAATAAAGTATAGAAATGCATGTTACTAATAACAAAAAGAGATCAAAAACAAAATACATGGGAGAAAGAACAAATAGATGGTGCTCATGTCATTGAACAAATTAAGAGACTGAAGTGGAATTGGATTGGACATATTATTTGAAAAGGTGATATAGATGGACAGTTGAAATGCTCAACCATATTCCTAAAGATTGTAAAAAACCTAGAAAGAGACTGCATGTGAAATGGGTAGTTGAAATAAGGAAGTATGTTGTGGTGATATGGAGAAGAAAGGCTAGAGATCGGAGAAGGTGGATTGAACTTGCTGTGATCTTCATGCTGCAGTAGATTGAAAATGATGTTGATGATATATATATATATTTGTCTTATCAAGAAGATTTAAAAAAAAAAAAGAATCGAAAACTGCACAAACAGTTATCATCTTTCAAATGGGAAATTTAATGAATGAAACTTTCTTTTTTACTGTTTCTCTATTGAGAAATTGTTGGAGAGATCTTTGCCGTGGGCGATTTAAAGTTTCGTTCTTCTGTGTTTTACCTTTCAATTCTCATTCAGTTAGCATTTTTTTAAAATTGAACAACTGAGTAAGTTATGTGAGGGCGGCATTTATTTCGTAACAATTTGATTATAAAACAGTTTTATTATACTGTAGATTTTCATTTACTTCTGTGTATTGCATAATAATATTAATGAAAATTTCCATTCATTAAGCTTAATTCCACTTTACAACTGATATAAATCATATTAATAGTTGCAGCTTTTATTTAATTAATAGGAAATACACTTAATTAAAAGAAATGGGGAAAAAATCAACGAAGACATTTTTTTAAAATTAATTAATTTTAAGATTTATTCATGTAAAGAGCATGTTTTTTTTTGTTTTTTTTTAGTAAAATATAATAAACATATATATATATATTACTTAAATTACAGTTAAACCGAAAGCGTTTGAGTAAAATTACAGCTAAACCGAAAGTGTTTGAGTGTATATGTGTGTAATATATCTCTATAGGAACAAAAATTCATGTATTTTTAAAAAATAGGCTTTTAATAAATGAATATAATAGCAAATTATTAATTAATATACTCACCCCAAAAAACTGTTTAACATACTATTTCAAAATTGACTCCTTTTTTGCTGTTCACTACAGTTGTTCTCAAATATTGTACAGCCAATTTTGATATTTTAATCTATATTTGAAGCTATGGACGTTATTTTCATAACATTGAATTTTTTTTTTTAATAAGTCTGATTATATTTTTTTTTTTTATTGTGTTTCTTATGCAGCCTTACTTCCTATATATCCATATTTTTAAAATCATGTTTCAGTAAACTGTTTCATAAAATATTAAATAAAAAATGAAATTTTAATTTTGTAAATCTGTATGGTTTACAGAGTTTGGCTCTCTGATTACAAAGATATCTGAAGAAGCAAAGAACAGCTCCTATGATTTTCCAAAAGTAGAGTATCGTGAACTTTAAAATTTAACATTATTTAGGTATTGTATTTTATCAGTAATTTCCATTACAAGATAAATTAAGGATGCAAAAGTAATGAGTTATATATGGACTGAAAAAGAGTTATATCTTAATCTTTGTAATTTTTAAATAATTTTACTATTGGTATATATATATATACTCTATGTTAAAAATTTACACAGATTTTAATTTATTTTTTTTGGGTCTATTCTGAATTACTATACATTAATCAGCATTTGTAAACAATACACATTTTTTTAAATGCCAACAGGATAAATTTTCTCTATGCCAAAGGAAATTTTAAGCATGTCTTTCGAATGTAATATAATTTAGCAAGACATACTTTTCACATATAATCCTATGTATTTTAAAATATAGAATGACCAATAATAAAAGGTCCTATTATAATAGACTTCAAAAGTATGTAATTTTGAAGCCCATTATAACAGAACCAATTTTTATAGTATATATAATAAAATTGGTATAATCATGTTGGCCTTCAGAAAAACATTGTAACATGTTCAGGATGATGCCACTAAAAGGTTGCGACCCCTGATTTAATATTTTCATGAACACTCATTGGTATCAAAGCTATTAATAAATTCTTGTAATAAATTTAATATAGTCATTGAGTCTAATATCTTCAGACATTTTGAATATAAGGTAAATTTACCCTACAGTAGCAGAAGGGTTATTTATTTATGGGTGAATACCAATGTAAATGTATTGATAAATTTTAAATACTATTTCACATAGATTTTAGTTATTTCATTAATAAAAGTTTACTTAATCTTTATTCATTTTATTCTATTAGATTTGATTTATAAACTAATATAGCATTACTAGTTGTATCTTGCATATTTATTTCATTACACATTTATATAAAATCATCATCATCAATCATTATCAATCCATTGCAGGATGAAGGTCTCTCCAAGTTCAATCCATCTTTTCCTATCTTTAGCTTCTCTTTTCCACATCACCCCTGCATACTTTCTTATTTCATCCATCCATCTCACATGTGTACTCTTTCTGGGTTTTTTACAATCTCTTGGAATCCAGTTTAAAATTTCAATTGTCCATCTATTATCATTGCTTCTAGCAATATATCCAGCTCAACTCCAATCTTTTAATTTTTTTCAATGAGGTCAGTGACACCTGTTTGTTCTCTTACCCATATATTGCGTTTTCGATCTCTTCTTGTTACTCCCAACATTCATCTCTCCATACTTCTTTGAGTGGTCTGAAGTCTCTGTATTGCTCTTTTATTAAGTGTCCAAGTCTCAGATCTATAAGTAAGAACTGGCAAAACATATTTATTAAAAATCTTTCTTTTCAAACACATAGGCATATTTCCTTTTAGTATCAAGTTATTTCCACCAAAAGCACTCCAACCACGTTTAATTCTATGATTAATTTCATTCATTATGTTTCCATCTGTATTAATAATCTGATCAAGGTATTTGTAACTGTTAACTTCTTCTAACTCATCATAATCAATCTTTATTTTCATATTTTGAGAAAATCTATTAAACATTACTTTAGTCTTTTTAACATTTATCTTTAGTCCTACTTTCCTACTTTCATCTGATAACACCTGCAATATTTCCTGTAGCTCTAAAGCATTATTTGCAAAAACAACTATATCATCTGCAAAATCTAAATGACTTAAATAATCTCTATTTACTTTCACTCCTTTAGCTTTCTATTTTAATCCATGAAATACCTCTTGCAGCACCTTTTTCAATGTTGATTTTCCTACTATCATTATGTAATCTAAAATAATTAGTATTATTTTAACATCTTATTTTACAATTTATAGAGCATTAATAAGAGCTGGCATTTTTTGGTTTATTGTATTCGTATAAGTTTGTTGTTTGAAGGTAAGACGTATAAATAGAGTGTCCAATTACTCTTGTTTCATTTCTCATTTTATGTAATTACAAATTTTAGAACCTCAATTTGGGTCTTTAAAGAATCTTTTTCTCTGGTTCATTCTATGCTATTACAATATATATATATATCACTTGATGATTATTATTTTTTAAACCATTATGTTGTCTTTCTTATATACTTTATCACTGAAATGAATATGTAAACATAATCAACTTAATAGACAGCAATATATTTTAATCATATATTTATTTTCATCTAACAAAAGTGGATTAGATGGAAATAAATATATGATTAAAATATATAGTTGTCTATTAACTTGATTATGTTTACAGTAGTCATTACAGTGAGAAAATATATATATTAATGTTACTTCAATATCTTATTTCTTAATTGAGGAATATATATTTTTCAGAGAACAAAAATTAATTGAATCATACTGATAACAATTTGTTTTATGTAGACATTTTAATGGAGCAATGGATTTCTTAGAATATAATGCTTAATTTGAGCTGTTAGAATCAATTATGTTACAGGATAGGCAAGACAGTTAAATATTATCACTAGATTGATACATTATATTGCCTAAATAAATATAGCAATCTTTTAAGTAGAGAACATATATTTATCACCCTAGGTAATGTCCAATTTTTATTACACAGTTTATACTTCATGATATTCTTGTATGTTATTTATATTTGTAACTTATCAGTCTCATCAATGAATATCATCATCTACTCCCAGGAATCATTTGATTTATGCTAGTTTAAACTTTCATGTATATATTCAAAAAAAGAGCTGTTGGTAATTTTTATGTCAATAACTGATATTGAGATATCTTTGGTGTAAACATTTACAGACTTATAATTATTGTATTTGATTACAAATCTTATCCTTTTTTTTTATTGTTGCTATTATCTTGTTTTTATTTATATCCCTTTAATATAAATAATCAGACTGTTTTCCAAAGCTTTATTAAACCACATGCCTTTTTTAGTCATCATTTAGTTTTTTTATTATTATTTTTCCTGCCCTTCTTAAGTCCTTCCAACATATTCATAATGTTTCTACTTCTAAGAATAAATATGCCCACCCCAATTTCCTTTCCACTTCATAATTTCCTCAATAAATTTTTTTTTCCATATATTTCCAATAACATTTCAGCAATGCTAAATTTATCCTTCCAAATTCACCGCTCAAAAGCTGCCAATCATTTTTCCTCTCTTTTTATAATTGTTCAAATTTATATGTCAAATAAAGGTACATTTCTAACAAAAGTTTTATCAAAACCTTTCTATATTTCAGCTTTAATTATCAACAAAATGGCTTATCTTTGTTAACAGCTTGTTTGATCTTTCATTTTTCATTCTAATATTTTTTTCATTATTTCCATTGTCAGTTATTATCTTAAATATCCAACCATCAACATAAACATGGAAGTTCATATTTAGATACTTTCTAGCTCATTGGACAAGTTATGAGAGGATAATCTGAGTTTTGGCCCAAATGGATGGTTGTAATATAGTGGGATTGATGGGGGGGGGGGCACTGTTAAAAATATAAAAAAAACTATAAAACTGGTTAAATACTTTCTGCCTAACTATTATTCTTTGATATTTTTCCATTACCTATACTCATATATTTTATTACATTTTTCACTTTAAACTTTTATACAATTTCATTATTTTTTTTTTTTTTAAGTTACTGTGTTTTTTTTATGTCTCTCTGATAAAAATCTTAGCAATTTAGTTTTCAACAACTTGCTTATTTCTGGTGTAATTGAATTTTGAATACATATGCATTCATAATGATAGTACTTTTTTTTAGAGTTTACAATTTTAGCAGAAAAATTGAGAAAAAAAATTTTTTTTTTTAATTTTATGTAGGATTCAGTACTGATTACAATACTGCCATCTAGTAATATTAAATTATAACTAAACATTTTTTTTATATCTAATTTCTGGAACTATATAAAACTAAAAAATAGAAAGTTAAAAATATATTTAAAAAAAAAAAAATTGTTTTTAAAGATATGCTTTTATTCATATAAACATTTTCAATTTTCTTAGTATTCTTAATATGCTGCCAAAACAAAAGTGTGTGATATGAAATAGTCTAAGATTATTTCTAAACATGAGTACTACACAATTTTATTTTGGTCATGCAATATTAAAATTACTGCAAAAACTAAAGTAAATTTATTATTTTTATCTTTAATTAATAATGCATTTTTTATACTTTTTATGGCATTATTTTTAGCCCATTTATATGAAAAACATTTCATTAAACCATTACTGCCAAATCAGCAAAACAGATGTATGAAATTCTCTCACCCTCAATGATAATTTGTTCCCATTCAGGCAATGTTACTGTTTTTTTCTTTTTAAGTGTCAGCATCGGCCGGGACGCGAACCCGCAACCCGGGCAACTGCCTGCAAGTGCAAGGCAGTCGCGCTGATCTCTCGACCACCAATGCAAGACAATGTTACTGATTTGTCTCGTAAATATCAAACAAAACAGGCATTAATAATAACTTTTTGGCTTATACCTCTCCATAATTTTTTGCAAAAATATTATTTAATCTTAAAAAAGACTTGATTCATATACAAATAGCCTTTTAGTCTTTTTTTTTTTTCAATCTGTAACTTTAAATATATATATTTAGCAAAAATAATTCTATTATTCCAAATGACTTTTCATTAACAATTTTATATATATATAATAACAGTAAAAATAATAAATATAACAGTAATTAATTATTACGTACAGTTTTTCAATCTGCAGAAGTACTTTTGGTTAATTCCTTAATACTCCTCAACTACTGTTAAATTCAAAAGGAGGATTAAGGAATTAACCAAAAGTATTTCTGCAGATTGAAAGACTGCATACAATAGTTAATTACCATTATATTTATTATTTTTATTGTTTTATATGTATATAGCTTATTAATAATCTGTCTTACCTCATCCTTTGTAAATTCATGTTTTTCAGATGTAAATATGTTGATCTAATCTTTATAATACCCTTAATATTGTTTGTACTGCATAATCATTTATTTGCATTAGAACTTCATCTGAAGGATTGTAACAGTTGAAAGAAAATCAAATTGATTTCTCTTCTGAGTTGTTAATTAATATCACTTAATATTTTATTCTTCCTTGTACCTTTTAGCAATTAATTGATCTGGAATATTTTTTACCTTTGTCTACTGTTTTTTTTTAACTGCAGCTTCATCCAGACTCTGGATCAGAAGATCCACAGAGCATGCCCAGCTCTGTCACTTCCAGTGCTCAAACTTTTTGTGTGTTTCTGAGCAATAAAACCATTTAATTATTTTACTGTTATGTGTAGTTTAATGCAGTGATAGAGTATTAACTCTGGTTTGTATTGTCCTTGGATCAGATCCAGTGCTGGCACTGTTGGCATTTAAACTTTTTAGGAACTCTTTGAGCAATAAACCATTTGTTTATTTTATTTATTTTCCCTTCTTGCACAGCCTATTTAATCCTTTTCTATTTCATCTTTTTCTGCTAACACATATGAGTGATTATTATAATTTTTAATTTATATAAATAGTTTGCTTCACTTTTTTTGTTTGTTTGTTTTAAAATTGTCTCTTATATGGTATTAAAGCACGTTTTTTGAATAATAACATTCTTTATTCTGGATAATTAATTCAGAAGAAACAACCTAATTTTCTATTTTATTTCAAGCTCCCTTCAGATATCCGCTCTATCATGTTTAGCCATACCCATGACCACCTGTAAAAATATAAATGATCTTCAATACACCTATTTTATACTGAACCAGCACTCATCAGTTGGTCCAAATCATCATCTCCCAACTCTTCAGCCATTCATGTCATTGAAAATCTGGTGATGGAATGCCCAAATCCCTTGTTAATGCCAATATTATTATGTACATGTTGACCCTAAGTTATTCTGACCCCTCATGTATAAGATCTTATCTATTTAAATACATAGAAGAGGGATGGGCAGAATATAGGCTGAATTGGTAATATTTGATTGAATACAAGTATAATTTATGTACTTGGTGTTTTAGGTGTAAATTATAAGAGATTTGAACACAGAATTTCAAGTTTTGGGCATTCCTTCATCAGATTTTTAATGATATGGATAGCTGAAGAGTTGAGGATGGAGTAGATTGAGGCCTATCCATTAAAGTTTGAAGACTTGTTAAACTTAATATAAACTGAGCACTGGTTGTATATACGTGTGGGAGATGATGATCTGGACCAATTAACGAGTGCTGATTCAGCACGAAATACATATATTGGAGATCATTTATTTTTTCTACATGTGTGTGGTCATGGATATTGATTGTATGAGATGGAATGGTTAGCTGAAGGGACCTTGAAAGTCTGTGTTCAAATTCTTTATAATTTGCATCTAAAACTCCAAGTATATAAATTATACTTGTATTCAATCAAATATTATATATTTTATATTTTTGGTGCAACCAACTGTGGGCCCAATGTTGATTGAATCCTGGTGGGCTGTATTCAATAAGGCCACATAACTTAAAGGTTTAATATGAAATACATCCTGAGATATTGAAAACTAGTTGGCAAAACATATTATAAGTATATTTAGTTGATAAAGGTTGGCACTAGATAATAATCAGAGATAACAACAAAAGTAATTGAATACTGCAAGTAAAATGATCTTTGTGGAAGTGTGGTGAGATGTTTTGGACTGAAATCAGTATAAACATATATAAAATAGAGTAGAAGAAAAAAGGAAAACCTAGTTAAAAGTTTATATAATATTAGAATATAAAATTATTTTTCTCTCTATATTCACCATGGAATTAGAGAATCAAAATTGCTTGAGTTCAACATCTGAAGAAGTGTAAATGCTTGTGAATATAATAAAACAAGAAATTGAAAAAATATAAACAAAAACTAGATAGATATCAGTCCCCGGTGCAAGAAATAATACAAGACATGAAACAAAGTCATTGCTCAATGAAGCAGAAATTGGATAGATATAAAGATTTGAATAAATGCAACAAGAAACGAGGAAACAAGTTGAACATGTTATGCACTTAATGGGACAAATAATAGACCAAAGTACCCCGTAAATAAAGGAGAGTGATGATAGCTTATTGAAAAAAACAGGTCAAATAGAAAAGAAAGTAATAGTCAAGATCATGAAGATAATCATGTTGGAGTTAAAAAATAAGTGATGTTTCTCTTGAAGAAATCAGTAGCCAGTTTATTGGTCACTTGCTTTTTCTTCAATGGTTCTCTATGAGGCATAGTGAGAAAAAAACGATCATTGCAGTGACTTATTTTAAATGTTGATTTGTTTTTATTTACTAGAAAAATGTTTTCTCTGAAAACCAATAAACATCACATGATGCACTGGGTAACATACTGTATAAAGAGTTTTGCCTTTGCGATAAAACCAATAATTAACAAAAGCCTAAGTTTGTGAGTTTTTGAGTAGTTTTGTGGTAATCCACATACACTCTTCAACAGAGCCATCTGTTGTAAGCTTGAATAATCTATTCAAGTCAGATGTTTTATTGATATATATGTTTGTATTGTTGTGATTGCTTAAGCTGAATTTTAAAAACCTCTTTTATATAATGATATATATGAAAAGGGTGCTCTGCGGGGTTCGGGGCAGTGATAGATTGTCAGAGTCTGAAGCTTAAGAATCGCGAATCGATTCCAGTTCAGGGACTTCTAGCACTCAAATTTCTTATGACTGTCGAGCAATAAAACTATTTGATTATTCATTTTATTTTATCAAAGGATGATTTATGGCTTTGAAATTAATAACTAAAAGTGTCTAGGTTAATTTAATAAGCTTTTTTTTTTTTATTATCAGTGTTGTGATTATCTGCGCAATGTATATAAACTTAGTACACTTAAACAAACATTAAAATAATCATTAATCATATGATGAGTTCAAAAGTGTATAATTTATTTTTTTCCCCATGCACTATAAATGTCAAAAGGTTATTTAAACACATTGGAGGAAGCAATTTGCTAGTACGAAAAAAAAAAAAAGAGGGGGAGAAAAATACTATAATTTATTAAGTGAGAAATCGATGAAAAAAATAAAAATGAAGAAAAATGCCCCATTCATAAACTTCAAACGGTTAGAACTGTTTCAATTTATATAAATATACCAAGTGATTTACTTTTCTTAAATGTCATCAAATTTTAAAAAGAATATTATTATACGCGTTTACATACGTAAAGTTGAACTAGATAATCGGGGAACATTAAAACAAAAGCTAAATATTCTATTGGAGAAAAAAAAAGGTGTGGATACTTTTGATAAAGAATGCCGTGCTCAATCATCATCATTAATGATTTTTTCTAGCAATCAATAGTATGGATAGACAATTTGTTAAAAAAGCCATTTTTATCTTCATTAACTTTTTGGTTTTCTAACTCCGGAGATAGTATATAGTCAAGTCCAATAAAATAACTTCAGTTGTAAACTTGGACCCAAAATAATATTGAAGATCTGACGTGTAGAATTAATTCCACAATTGAGAATTAATTTTTAGCATGCAGCAATAATTTCTCCAATATCCACTACCATTTTATTTCAAACTTTCTCATCGATTCCTGAAATTGTGAACAATAGTGAATCCTGCGTAACATGTATGCACGCATGTTTAATGTATACACACACATTTATGACGGAATTTAATTTTAAAAATATAAATATTTATATCTCAAAAAATATAGTTAATAACAATTTCAACAAAAAAAATAATTACCGTTATGAAAAGATAGTACTGTAATAAATCCAGAGAGAAAATCGGAAAGCAATCACTTGACTAAAGAGTTGAGAGATAATTTATGACAATGCTCACACAGGGTAGACATATAAGTAAAATTTATGAATTCAAATTAAAGTATTTTTTTAATTCAATATTTTCCCCAAATCGTGAGTTAATAAAACTGTGGATGGGAAATACACAGATACAAGACGAAATTGCTATATATTTAAAATTTACTATAATGGAGTGGAACAGTAACATATATGAATGCCTAGATAAGGATATACAGAGTTTCAAAAAAAAAGGGAAAGAAAATAAGGGTTATAAGGTATATAAATGGGCATATTGATGAAATTGATGACATAGACAATAAGAATGGAAAGTTTTTGAAGAATTTTTGTCAGCGAGTGAATTTGAACATTGGAAATTTATCAAATATTTATGAGGGGCAATACACATGCTCCAGAAATAATATATTTCACACAATAGATTAAGTATTAGTAGAGAAAGAGGGAATGAATAAAGTAGGAAAAATAAAGTGTTTGCTAATGATGATAAAGTATGCAATTGTGATCATAATTACTTTATAATAAAAATGGGTTAGTAATGTGATGGAAAATAGTAATAAAAGTAGAAAGGATACTGAAAGATGTGGATGGAGAATGAATGATAAGAGTAAGTTAGACAAATATAAAATAAAAGTAGGAGAAATCATGGAAGATTTTGTTGGGGATGAATATAAGGAATAATATGATGGAGTAGAAAAAGTGGCAAATAGGATTTTAGGTGAGAATATTTAGATGAATAAAAGTAATAGAAAAGTGAAAATTAGTAACAGTGTAAAAGAGAGAGGAAAAGCATGCAGAGAATATAAATGTATTAAAAATAAAGAAAGTGAAACAGATATTGATATTAAATGGGAAGACTCTTTTAAAAAAAGAAGTTGTCTAAAATAGATAATTATAGAGAGACAATGAAATCAAATAGTAAATTGTTGGAGGATAATAATAAAAGTAGAAGAGATAGGAATAAAAAATTTTGGAAATATATTAAAAGAAGGAATGTATGAGAGAGAGAAATAGTATTACTAGATGATGGGTAAATAGAGTATAGCTCTAGGGAAGAATTAGAGACAATCTTAAATAAGTATGTAATGGATATAGAAAAGATGTTAGATGTAAAGGACAGAGTAGTGACAAACATGAAAGCATATGGTAGTGGAAGTATTAGGTTTACAGAAAATGAATTGAATGAGGCAGAGAAGAAATTGAAAAGTGGAAAGGCAAGAGATTTAGATGGATGGGCTGCAGAGATGGTGATGAATTTAGGAAATAGGGCAAAATTAAACCTATTATCATGTTTTAATAAGTATGGCACAGAAGAGAGGATTTCCAGATAGCTGGAATAATACAGGATTAAGGTTACTATTTAAAGGAAAGGGTAAATATCATAGAAAGTTAAACATTTATAGATTGATAGTGGTAATTGTGAGTGTTATGTAATGTTTTTGCATACATGGTGACTGGAAGAGTCCCAAAATGGATGGAAGAAAATAATATAGTGGGAGAAATGCATGGAGGTTTTCAATCAGATAGGTGTATAGGAAATAGTTTATTTGTATTTACACAACTTATAGATATGGGTAGGAATACAGATAGACAGTTATATATGGGTTTTATAGATATAGAGAAAGCATATGATAGAGTAAATAGAAATAGATTATAGGTTACCTCAGTAAATTTGGGAATGAATGGAGCTTTAGTGGATCTTATTAAGAGATTATATGAAAATAATTACTATATGTATCAATTAAGTAATATAGAATCAGTTAAAGTTAAAAATGGGGTGGGACTAAGGCAAAGATGCCCTATGTTACCTATTTTGTTTTTGTTATATTTGAGAGAAATGGAGAGCACAATAGAAAGACTGGGAAAAGGAGTAGAGATACCATTAATAGGTGGCAAGGGAATATATACATTATTGGGTCTTTTATTTGTGGATATCTTTTTGTGCAAAGAAAGTAGGGAATATATAGAAGTTATGCTGAAGACGTGCACAATGGTGGATAAAGAGATAGGGATTAAATTTACTGAAGAAAAATCAAAAGTAATGATAAATACTGGGGAAAGAGAAGAGAAAGAATTTTTATTGGGGGATATAAAATTAAATATAGTGAATAGGTATAACTATTTGGGAATCATCTTAAGTAATCAGAGAAACTGCTTGGATGAATGGGAGAAAAAAATGACAAATGAAGCAAAGAAAAGAAAGGCACTGATAAAGAAATTAACAGTATTTTTATATAATAAATATGATGTAGCTAGAATTGTATGGAAGGGAGTGGCAGTTTTATAGTTAATTTATGGTAACGATGTGCTATTTGTTAGTAAAGGGGTGTTAGATTGCTTAGAAAAAGTACAGAGAGATATAGGAAGGCATGCATTAGATGCAGATGTGTGGATAACAAAGGAGGCAATTCAAGAAGAAATGTGATGGTCAAGTTTTTATATGAAAAAATCAAAAAATGAAAATGAAAATGTTTGGTAGATTGCAATTTATGGATAATAAGAGAATAACCAAAATAGTATTTAATTGGGTTATGAGTAAAGGACAGGCAACAAGATGGGTGAGAAAAATAGTACAATATGTAGAAGATAAGGATATAGAATTTATGTCAGTATACTTAAACAAAAGGTGGGATGATTGTGTTAGGAAAGTTGTTAAGTGTTATAGTGGCAAGGAATGGGATAGATGCATTAATAAAAAACGGGGAGTTGGAGAGATGGAGAACTAGTAGGAAGAGTAAATAGAGTTTAAATATATATAGAAGTAAACAATATTGGGTGTGAGTTAATTTATGTTAATAGTAAGGAAAGTAGTTTACTGTTTAAGGCTTGAATAGGATTTTTAGCAACTAGAGAATATACACAAAAATGGAAAATATGGGTGATTTAGTCAGCAAGTTATGTAAGAAAGGCATAGAAAATATTAAGCATCTGTGAATTGAATGTAAATACTTACAAGCAGAAAGGGTGCAAATAATGTTGTGGAAGAATAAATATAAACAAAGTGATTATACAGAAGATGGGATCTTGGATATGCATACAAAAATTAGTTAAAATCTCACAATACCTGACATATCAGACGAAACTATTTCTTTTATAGATATAAATCCTAAGAAATTGATGAATATCTAATAGGATATTGATGTCAATTTCATAAGTTAGTAAAAAGAAGTGTTGATATTGTCTGAGTTTAAACTTAAATAGTTGATACCTAATTTTCTGGTGGATCTGTAAACTATTGAATTGTTTGATTTTTCAAACTTAGTTGTCTTGAAATGATAATGTATTTATTTACTGAATAAAGAAAGAAACTTTTGCTCAGAAGTCTTCGCTTACTAATATGGGCCAATAGTAGAATAAATTAATGCATAAGTCAATACACATGAATATACGGATATCAAATAAAAAAATTCACTGTGAATTTACAAGCAGATATTTTTTAGACATGTTTGCTGTTTCAAAACCACTGATTTCTGGTATGAATGCTATAACATGGAAGTAGTGTTGTTATCAGCATAAGAACTGGACAATAGATGGTAGCATCATTTTTGAAAATCAAATTTAGTTCATGATGCAGACATTATTTCCAGGCAATCTTGTTATCTTCAAAGTTGATATTGCTCTAATTTATACAATTCATACTATCATATATCAATTTTAAGACTTTGGAGATAGCAATGTAATATTCAAGATGTTGAAGATGACAATGTGTATTCATTCTCCATAGTCTCTTCAATCATTCATTTAAATATTGAACTTTTGTGAACCTTTCATAAATAACTAGTGAGAAGAAGTTTTCATATCATCTTAGATTTTTCAGAAAACGTGAGAATTAGCATTCTAACATTTTGTTATATGCTATATTAAAAATATAAGAAATATTATTATTTTGTAGAATGTCACTTAATACAAAACTACTAGAAAAGAAAAAGGCTTATCAACTTACATCAATGATCTTTAAAATTTGTTGTATAAGATCAAGGGCAGATCCAAAGTAAATGTCTAGGGATCATCTAAATGCAAATAATTATATATGAATTTTATATTCTTTTTCCATTTCTATATGCCCTGCATTATGTGCATTAGTAGAGTGGTGGATTCTGAAGTTGATGATAGATAGACTGTTGTCCAGCTTTATCATTTCTAGTGCTCAAACTTTTTATGAACTCCCAAGCAGTAAACCATTTGATTATTTTATGTATCAATTACCAATTTTAAAAAAGTTCCCCTTAAAGTGGCACAGTGAAATATACATGATGCTTATACACATCTGAAACTAGAATGGCAACCACATCAGCATTAAGTGTTGCACCTGTAGTCGTGTGACTGTAGTTTTACTAATATTCAAATAATATTTTGTGATAAATAATAAGCACAAATATAGGGCTCTCTAATGCAAATTTAAACCATAATATCCTTAACAGCCACCCAATAAAAAATAAATTGATATTTCATATACCACATTTGTTTTAAATATCCTAGAAGTCTAAACACTTATTTACCACATTAAAATAGTTGGTAGGACTATTTTTAAATAAATGGTATATTCTCTCTGTAAAAAACAATATGAAAGGAACATATGTATTCCTACCTTAATTTTATTTCTAAAATGTCTTGAAAATTAGGTGGTATCCTCTGAGTTTAAGATCAAGAAATAACATGGTCTTTTTTCTCACTTGTCTGATAAAGCAGATTGAAAAATGTTTTCTAATAGATATATACAGTCATGACAGACAAAAATAAATCATGGCCCTTATTCTCTGGAAGTTATAAAGTCACCAGCCAAGGCAATGGTTGATGGCTGAAGACAGAGTGTGCTGAGAATCCTTTGATTGCAAACCCAGACTTCCATTTGATGATGACTTTTTATTTAGATACTTACAACTGCAGATCTCTTTCAAGTGAAGGAAGATTATAAGAATTGGAAGAATTGTCTTATATTAAATGGGATATTATTGGACTTTGTGAAGTTAGAAGAAAAGATGAAGTAGCAATTGACTTAAAAAGTGAACATGTACTCTACTACAAAGATACAGTACAAATAGGATAGGATTCATTATAAATAAAAAGTGAAAAAACAACATTGTGGAGATTGATGGTGTATCATACAGAATTGCAAGATTAGTTATTCCATTTAATATCAGATACCAAATGCAGATAATTCAGGTTTGAGCCCCAACAAGTTTTCATAATAAAGAAGTAGTAGAAGATTTTTATTTGGATATGCAAAAAGCTTTTGATCAGACTAAACAACATTTTAAAATTTTTATTGGCGACTTTAATGCTAGAGTTAGTAAATAAATAAAAGATGAAAATGCTTGGTTATGATAATAGAAATGAGAGAGGACATAGACTCGTGGAGTTTTCAGAAAAAGAAAAACTTTATATTATTAATTCTTTAAGAAAAATGTTAAAAGAAAATGAACATGGAAGCATCCAAATGAAGATACGGAAGAATTGGATTATATTTTGACTAACTGAAAATACGTATTTCAAGATTGTAATGTTCTTAATAAATTTAACACAGGAAGTGATCATTGATTAGTAAGATGTAAGATACGTGTTAGTGCAAAACTAGAGAGACAAAAATTATTAAGAAAAACAATATTTACAGTTGATATTCCTAATCTTCAGAAACATTCTAATGAATTTGAATTAGAACTTGCAAATCGGTTTCAAGTATTAGTAGATTTTGAACATGATTCAGATTTGAATGAAATTAATAAGAAAAAAACTGATAGACTTTTAAAAACTGCAACAAAGATAGCTGATAGAAAAAAGCAACAATTGGCCATTAAAATTACCACTGAGATTAGAGAATTTATGAAGAAAAGAAGGAATCTGAAGAAATATAAACATGATGTATTAAAAAGGATTGAATATCTTGAATTTTGTAAAATGATGTGAAAAGGAGTTGATAATGATATAAGAAAGTATAATTGTGAACTAGCAAAGAAAGCTGTAGAAGAGAATAAACATCTCAAGTTTGTAAAACAACATTTGGTATTGGCAGGAAACATATTTGCAATAACAAAAAAACATGGGACTATTACTAAAAAGAGAGATGATATCATGAAATGGGTAGAAGAGTTCCATGAAGAATTATTTAATAATAAAGAACACGTATCTCCTACATCTATTATATCTTCTGAATTGCCCAGAATTTTATATGAAGAAGTGAGACATGCAATTAAATTTATGAAGAAAGAAAAATTTCCAAGTAATGATGGAATTATAATCGATATATTAAAAGAAGGAGGTGAATAAATAGAAAATTTTTTGGTAAAGTTATATGTCAAATGTCTGAATGATAAAGATGTACCAGATGATTGGAAATATGCAGTATTAATATTGATATTTTAAAAAGGTGATAAAGAAGATATTAGAAATTACAGACCTATCAGTGTTATACAAAATTTTTACCAATATAAATTAACAACTCGTCTACAGAGAACATTGGATTTCAACCAACCAAGAGATTAAGCTGGATTTAAAAATGGAGTATTGAGAGATGTTATAGAAAGGACCAATAAATATGAGTTGCTATTATGCTTTGGATTTGTAGATTATGAAAAGGCATTTGATTCTATAAGCATTTCTTCAATGATTAAAGCATTGGATCATCAAGGTATAGCCTGGGATATTATCATATTCTGAAGAATAATTAAAAGATTCAACAGCAATAAGACTACATAATGATATTAGGAATGTCAACATTGAGAAGGATATAAGACAAGGTGACTCCATATCTCCAAAACATTTTAAAGCAGTGCTGCAAGAAGTATTTTGTAGATTAAAATAGAAAGCTAAAGGAGTAAAAATAAATGGGATTATTTGCCATTTAGATTTTGCAGATGATGTTGTTGTTTTTGCAAATAATGCTTTAGAGCTTCAGGAAATGTTGCAAGCATTATCAGATGAAAGTAAGGAAGTAAGACTAAAGTAAATATTAAAAAGACTAAAGTAATGTTCATTTGATTTTTTCAAAAGATGAAAATAAGGATCGATAATGATGAGTTAGAAAAAATTAACAACTGTGGATACTTTGATTAGATTATTACTACAGATGGAAATATAATGGATGAAATTGAACATAGAATTAAACTTGATTGAAGTGTTGTTAGTAGAAATAACTTAATACTAAAAGAAAATATTTGTATGTGTTTGAAAAGGAAGGTTTTTAATAACTTTCTTATGAATCTGAGACTTAGACCTTTATAAGAAAAGCAATACAGAGATTTAAGACCACTCAAAGAAGTATGGAAATATTCATGTTAGGAGTAACAAGAAAAGTTTGGAAACGAAATATATGGGTAAGAGAACAAACAACTGTTATTGACATCATTGAAAGAATTAAAAGATTGATGTGGAGTTGAGCTGGATATATTGCTAGAAGAGATGACAATAGATGGACAATTAAAATCTTAAACTGCATTCCAAAAGATTGCTAAAAGACCCAGAAAAAGATTATATATGAGATGGATGGGTGAAGTAAGAAATTGTGCAGGTGTGATGTGGAGGAAAGAGGTTAGAGATCAGCGAAGATGGATTGAACATGGAGAGACTTTCATCTTGCAGTGGATTTATAATGGTTGACAGCGATGATGATGATCCTTCATGAAGTGCGAAAATTATTTATAAATTCATTTTCGTGAAAGAAAACAAACCGAGAATACTAATCCCATACATTCACTCAATAGCCAAAAGCCTCATTAATAAACTATCAAGTGACTTTGAAGTTGCTTTTCATTCACCTCCCAACACCAATAAACTGATAAATAACACCAAAGACAGGATCAAACCTGAACTCACCCCTCAAGTTAGGTACAAAATTACCTGCCCCCAAAGAAATTGTATGGCAACATATTATGGAGAGACCAAAACTAACATTGCCACCAGAGTAGTTCAACACAGATTCCTTTACAACAGAACCAAAACAAAACTTGAAGGTAATTCGGTTTTCATTGAGCATGAGAGAGCCACTGGACACGCTTTTCTACCCACCACAGCCAGGGTCATTTGCTCTGAAACAAACGATACCAAACGTAAAGTTAGGGAAGCTTACTACATCGTAAGTGACCCATCGGCAATCAATAGAAGAGAGGCCTGCTTTTTCCTCTCTCGAAAATGGTCCACGTAACATCTGCATATAAATTTGCATCAATATTATAGTCAGTAATAGAATACAAGTCGCCATGAATATGGGACTATAAACTGTCCCGAAAGCGCTTGGCGGTAAATTTTAATAATTTCACAGACAATTAATAGCTTCATTATCTGTGCGCAGAGCACATATATAGATTAATTTATTTCAAGCGTTAATGAAGTAAAATCTTAACTATTAGATTTAATATAAAATAATAGTAATAATAGTTCAGATTTTTTAAAGGGATTTTTTAAATCATATTCATGCATACGTCATCTGAAAATCATTCTGGAAATAATTAATGATTCTTTTAATTTATAACATTATCTAGCTAACTAGTTTATAGTTAACCTTATTAACTTTTAGTCATTGGTTCTCAAATGGATCCCATGATAATCATGATTGTTAGATGATTGTCAATTAACTGGTTGTAAACAAAATGTAAAAAAAAAAAGAATTGTGATATGATAGAGTTTTCACCACTTGTGGAGGAGGATATCATATTTTTATAGACATTTTACCATGATATTCCATTTATTAATATTTTAACTTGATTGTTTATTTGCTTACTTTTTTTTTCATAGGTCAAATACGTTGACCGGGAAGCGAACCCGGGCCAGCAGCTTGGAAGGCAGCTATGCTAATGGCTAGACCACCAATGTTTGACCTGCTTGCTTTTTATATATTAATGTTCGGTTATAACATTTTTACTACTAAAGAAATTTTGTTTGTTGTTACTGCTTGAGAAGTGGATAATTGAGATTACTATTTAAAAGCAGTTTCAAGGTTATAATCCTCTTTTCTGATATTAAGTTGGATTATGTTTATAAAAGAATATATGTAATCTGTTTCCAATTCTAAAACTCTATCATATCCACTCGCATCTAAACTTAACACGTTTTTTTGCATAACTTAAATGCGTACAAGAAGCTCATTATATAATGTATATATAATCCAAATATGCATACTCCTAAACTGGAAATAACGAATAAAACAATGTTTAACAATCCAACTAATCACATTACACATCTACCAACCATTACATTATGTTAAAATAACCATCCAATCTGCCCATCCAGTTCATTTGTTTCACAGCTCACAACACTGATCTTCAACTGGAAGATCAATTCACTAGTTCTTTCACTGTAATGAAGAGTGCTTATTCCATGTAATTGGCAATCTCAAGGCAGCATAGATTTTTAAAGCATGAAATAATTCCGATGTAAATTATTAAACCTTGTAATGATGTAATTCAAGGCAGAGTTGATATCATTACAAATTATAAAGCTTTATATATTAGTTAATCCATGATCTTATAACCCAAACATGCATACTGCTAAACTGAAAATAGTCATAATTTAACTACTCAAACTATGCTTAATCCATCCTAATCATCACTAAAACATATATACCAATTTCATTTTCACAATGAAATGGTCAACCAATCAGTCATCCAGTACAATTGTTTCACAATTTACAACCCCTTATTTATATATATCAAAAAAGAGGCAGTCAAAAAAAAAAATATATTCTCATCTAAAATCCAATATCACAAATACTGTATGAAAATTGTATGTGGAATTTGTATGTGCCAATAAAATATATTTTGATCTAAAAGCACATTATCTTTAATTACTAAAGAGATTTCTGTATCAAAACCCAGTCCTACATTTTCCTTGATGATGCATAATATGATCTGTGCAATTAACTATTTAATTATTTTTGTTTATTTTAATGGGAAATGTTTCGAATATTTTGCACAGTCTTTATCAGTATATAATTTTTAAAAAATGGTTGATGGTTGTCAATATAGTTGGAAACTTTTTTCACATTATTCATTAAAAAAAACTACTGTTTAACTATAAAGAAAAGACAGTTTGGCTTATGCAATAAGATTGTAATAAAGCATATGCTGGTTGTAATCTTAAAAGTAAAAGATAAGCTATCCTATGTTGAAATTTATTATTCATTAGTGGCAGGCCAGAAAAATATCCAGGCTGAACAAATCTGACTTATGAGTTGGTTATACATAGACTTCAAGAAATAAACTACAAAATTACATGGAACATAGTACATTTTCATTTAAATACATTAAAATATAAGCATGAAATACGCATATTGGTGATTATTTATCTTTTCGACATATGTGTTCAAGTGTATCAGTGTTATGAGATAGAGTGGAGAGTGGTGGGTCATGTGAAAGTCTGTGCTCGTATACCCTTTATATTATTAAAATTACCCCAAATCCAAAATTCAACCAGACCAGCAAAAAAATAATATTAAAACACAACCAAAGGTTTCACTGCTACAAGCAGACTTCTCAAGTGTAAAGAACTACAAAAACTACACAATATATATAATATTAAACATTACCCACAAATCCATTCACTTCCCATCCACCCTTAATATTAAAAGAACTCTTAAATAAGTTTATTGCTTCAGAATAATAAATTTTCAATAATAAAGATTCTTTAATTCTTTTGATTTCATTTCTCTCAAAGAAGACAACCTTAGCTTCATCAAAATTAATAGTGTGGCCTGTATCTTTTTCATGGACATACAAAGCAGAACTAAGATATTTATTTTTAACTCCACTTTTATGAACCTTTATTCTTTCATTTAAACTCAAACTACTCTGACCTATGTAGACCTTCTTACAAATAAACAAGGGATAAAATATACTACAACAGGAATAGTCTTTCTATCAAAAATTTCCTTTGTATTATTTAATAAATTATTCAATGTAACACCCCTTTTCCAAGCAATTTTCTTATTCCCAAATAATTTACTATTTCTACATACCATTTTATAAGAAGACAATTTAAATGGCAAAAAAATAAAATATTTTTCTTTAACCTTTACATCCTTACAAATATTACTATTAAATAAAATACTTTTAACAAATTTATCAGAGTATCCAACACTCAAGTAATCTTTATAAAATTGATATTTCTGAAACAAAGCTACCCCACTAGAATTATTTAATTTAATATTTCTATGTCAATAATTCCTTAAAGCAGCTACTTTATGAGATACAGACTGATAGCTATCAGGTTTAATTATAGATCTTAAGTCTCTACTTTTAACAAAATGATTGCATAGTAAACAATTAGTCTCCACATTTCTAATCACCAAGAGATCTAAAAATTTTAACTTACCAAAATCTAACCCCTCCCCTCCTTCTAACATATATTTTATAAAAGGATCAAAATAATTAAACTCATTTACAAATTCCTTCAATTTATCAGATATGTTGATGATTGTTTATTGTAGTTGAGAATGATAAATTGAAGGAATTTGTAAATGAGTTTAATTGTTTTGATCCTTCTATAAAATATGTGTTAGAAGGCAGGGGGGTTAGATTCTGGTAAGTTAAAATTTTTAGATCTTTTAGTGATTACAAATGTAGAAACTAATTGTTTACTTTGCAGCCATTTTGTTAAAAGTAGAGACTTAAGATCTATAATTAAACCTGATAGCTATCAGTCTGTATCTATAAAGTAGCTGCTTTAAGGAATTATTGTCATAGGAATAATAAATTAAATAATTCTAGTGGGGTAGCTTTGTTTCAGAAATGTCAATTTTATAAAGATTACCTGAGGGTTGGTTACTCTGATAAATTTGTTAAAAGTACTTTATTTAATAGTAATATTTGTAAGGATGTAAAGGATAGAGAAAAATATGTTTTTATTTCTTTGCCATTTAAATTGTCTTCTTATAAAATTGTATGTAGAAATAACTGAAACACAGGCTTATTTATACCTGTGTCTATATATATGTAATCTTAGGGTATGAGCACAGACTTTCACACTACCCACCATTCTCCACTCCATCTAATAACACTGATACACTTAAACACATATATGTTGAAAATACAAATAATCACCAATATACGTATTTCATGCTAAACCAGCAATCATCAGTTGGTCAAGATTATCATCTCTACACATATATACTATAAGTGCTCAGATATATATTAGGATAGACAATCCTCATACTTTAATGGACAGGCTTCAATCTACTCCACACTCCAACTCTTCAACTGTCCATCCAATTGAAAATCTGAGATAGAATGCTCAAAGGCCACCCTGAGGCTGAGATTCTTGTCACAGACCTAAGGTCAATCTGAACCCCACATGTACAGGACATAATCCATTAAATACATATGCATGGATGGGCAGACATCTCTATAATGTAATAACTGAAACACAGGTTTATTTATACCTGTGTCCACCACTCTCCACTCCATCTAATAACACTGATACACTTAAACACATATATGTTGAAAAGATAAATAATCACCAATATACATATTTCATGCTAAACCAGCAATCATCAGTTGGTCCAGATTATCATCTCTACACATATATACTATAAGTGCTCAGATATATATTAGGATAGACAATCCTCATACTTTAATGAACAGGCTTCAATCTACTCCACACTTCCAACTCTTCATTAGCATGAAATACGTATATTGGTGATTATTTATCTTTTCAACATATATGTGTTTAAGTGTATCAGTGTTATTAGATGGAGTGGAGAGTGGTGGGTAGTGTGAAAGTCTGTGCTCATACCCTAAGATTATGTAGAAATAGTAAATTATTTGGGAATAAGAAAATTGCTTGGAAAAGGGGTATTACATTGAATAATTTATTAAATAATACAAAGGAAATTTTTGATAGAAAGACTATCCCTTGTTTATTTTGTAAGAAGGTCTACATAAGTCAGAGTAGTTTGAGTTTAAATAAAAGAATAAAGGTTCATAAAAGTAGAGTTAAAAATAGATATCTTAGTTCTGCTTTGTATGTCCATGAAAAAGATACAGGCCACACTATTCATTTTGATGAAGTTAAGGTTGTCTTCTTTGAGAGAAATGAAATCAAAAGAAGAATTAAAGAATCTTTATTATTGAAAATTTGTTATTCTGAAGCAATTAACTTATTTAAGAGTTATTTTAATATTAAGGGTGGATGGGAAGTGAATGGATTTGTGGGTAATGTTTAATATTATATATATATGAAAAAACAAATACAAGTTAATCACGTAACCTGCTATCACTTGTTATTTATGTCCAAAAGATGGCGCTATACCAAAACCGCTGAACAAGTGTAAGATTTGTTTTACATAAACGAAAAAAGAGTCAGAAATTAACTATCTCTTTCATTTGCTCACTCCCAGATCAGCTGATTTCAAGCTGGTTTGCTATCCTCAGTGGGAGATAGAGTATAGAAACTAGTTATATATATATTGTGTAGTTTTTGTAATTCTTTACACTTGAGAAGTCTGCTTGTAGCAGTGAAACCTTTGGTTGTGTTTTATTATATTTTTTTTTGCTGGTCTGGTTGAATTTTGGATTTGGAGTAATTTTAATTATATATTGACTAGTTTAGCTTTATGCTTGTAATGTTTACCCTATATATTACATATATTGGTACAGGTTACCGTAGTATACAACCAATTTAACTATTTTAAAACAATAAAGTTTTATTATCTTCATCCTATATTTCACTGTCTCACAATTTTTTTTCAAGTCTTTCTTTTGAGATCTTTAAAATACTATTAGGTTAATACTTTTTTATATCACTGCTGTTTCATGTAACTAGCAGTCTTTTTTTAGGAATGTTAAATTGTTTGTACATTAATTTTTAAACGTCATGGAATTCAGTAGCAGAATGGTGTAGTCTGGAACTTGGAGACTATGGATCGTATAATTCTATCATTCCTATTGTTTGATTTTTATGTGAAAAATTAGCACCAAATCATTTAATTATTGTTGTTTCTTTTACCTAGAGATTTGAACATGATTTTTCAGTTTATATTCATCCTCCACTCCATCTCAAACAATCGACACACATAATCTCATACATTGGGAAAAGATAGATGATCCCAAATATATGTAATTCATGGAGAACCAGCACTCATCACTTGGGACAGATCATAATCTTCCACACATTTAAAATCAGTTTTTTTCTCACCCCTCCATCTATTCAACCATCCATTTCATTGAAAAACCAACAATGGAATGTTCAAACCTTTGGTAGATTTGATATTGTAGTCATACCCATGTAGACATTACATCAATCTAACCCTCATATTGTCAGACTATTACATATATATTAACAGGAGATATGGTGGGGTGAGAAGATTGAAGCCTGTCCACTAAAGTTTAAGGAATTATTATTTTAATATAATTCAAGCACTGGTTGTATATATATATGGGAGATTATGATCTGGCCCAAATGATGAGTGCTGGTTCTGCATGAAATATTTATATTGGGGATCATTTTCACATGTGTGTTGTCATGTGTATCAATTGTTTGAGATGGAGTGGAGGATGAATATAGACTGAAAATCCTAAGTTTAAATCCCTCTAGTTACTTATATAGAAAATATTCAGGAGACTGAATGAATGGTTAATTAATGTTTTTTGTTTGTTTTTTAATGCTGAGCAAGAAGAAAAATCGGTTATATTTCTTACTAATAAAAGAATTTATTTCATTTAGCAAATTATTAATTATCTTCAAAACAAAAGCTCTTATTAAATAAATAAAAATAATTGATAAAATAACCATTGCCTTTATCATTTTATCAACAATAATAAAGTCCTTGTCTGATAATGGTGCGTCTCAAAAAAAAAAAAGATTATCCTAGTGTAGAAAATAAATATTGAATTTAATGTTGTATTTCTAATGCACACACAAAAAAACATAAGAGGAAAAACTATATATATTGTTTAAAAGCCTAATGATATAATGGTTGGCCCATCCTCCTACCAGTAAGATTTGGAAATTCCTTTAAGCAGTCAGCCCTAAATGAATAGCTAGTTATTCGTAGAGGGTAAAATATAGTCAGAAATCTTTAAAATCCCATACCACTTGCAGTTGAAAAGCTGTGTGGGTTATATGATTTTTTTTTATTATTCCTTTTAAAGGTTTATTGGATAGTTTTTTTTTTTTTTGCTATTTATCTATATCTTTCATCTATTGGGTCCTTCCTATCATAATCATCCGTCAGTCCAGAAGTCAGATCAATCTCTCACATTATAGATACATTAAAAACGCACACTTTTCAAATAATCCATATAGCACATGTATACTTAACTTCATATACACATTCTTTTTAGAGATATTTAAACTTAACTTCATATAATATGTATTTAAATATATTTCAATCTTCCATCATATATTACTGAAGCATATGATGAAAGATGTAAAAAAGTTAAATGATACCCAAGGTGTGCATTTTCATGCTGAACCAGCATTCATCAGTTTGACCAAAATCACAGTTTCTTACACATATCTTCATCGTTTGTTTAGTATATAGAGAGCTAGAAAATTACTATAGTTTAATTAACAGGTTTCAAATTTTCTGCTTTACAGTAATGAATAATTAATAATAACTGTAGCTTACTCTAATGTACGTGTGCTTTACAGATGGGACTCTTTTCTATCCATTTCTAACACTTTGAGGAGGAATGCAATCATAAACATATAACCAAAGACATGTGAAAAAGATCTATGGTCATATGTTTATGATTGCATTCTTCTACAAGATGTTAAAAGTGGGTAGAAATCAATGGGGTAGTGAAAATTATACTACAGAAATATTATTCCTTATTGGATAATCTCTAGTTTAATGAATGACTAATAAAAATTATTAATAACTTTCTGCTTTATAACTTTGATATAAACTACTTTACATAAATATGGTTTTAACTTTTACTAGTCATTTATTAGGCCGCACATCCCTAACCCAAAGGTATACTTTAAGTCTCACTTAAAGAATAATGTATCTGCAGTGTTATAAAGGTATCAATACCTGATTTCTTTGCCCATGTTGTCAGTTTTGATAATTTCACTACACCACTTTCACACAAGGTAGGAACTGGTTTCTATCTACTTTTAACACCGTGTGGAGGGGTTTACAATCATTGCACCATAATACATATTTGCAACTTTTTTTGTTTTTATTAGTACATCTTTCACCTTTACTTATCAGTTTTATCTCATACCTTTATAGTTTTTTTTTCCTCATGTGTCATAGCATCAGCTGGGAAGCGAACCCGCTGACCCGGGACAACTGCTTGTAAAGCAACTGTCGCTGACCTCTCGACCGCCAATGTTTGACCTTCATAGTTGTTGATTGATAATTGATACTAGGCAAAAAGCACTAAATGTTAAATTGTCTTAAATTATTAATAAAAGGCAATTGTGACAATAATGCAATGAATTAAAACTAATTTCCATCATATACTGAAGTAAAATTTACTTTATATATGTCTAAATTAGAGTTATATTTTTATTTATATGTAGTATAAATATATATATATATTTTTTTTTTTTTTAAAAAAAAAACAATCTAAGAAAAAATGTAAATTAATTAAAATTTTATAAAAGTTGAAAAATTTGCATTCCATTTTTGCAACGGTGAAAAGTATTTTTAAAATGACTGTTTGCTTTTATCTATTTTTGTTGGTGAATAAAAAAGAGTTGCTTGATTAATAAGGTAATAAAGGTTACAATTTAATATATATATATTCCAATATCTGGTGAAAATGAGTGTTAGAAGACAAAGTTTGTTGATTACTTCACCTGATTTTATAATTTAATTAAATGATAATTTAAAATATCAACACACTAAATACATTAAATTTTAATTGCTAACCTTTTTTTTCTTGCTATATTAAGAAGTCACTGGCTTTGAAGAACAACTAATTTTTCCTTATAGGTTTTTAGAAAGAGGCATGGTGCAGAAGGACGTACAAATTTTTATCATGTAATAATAATGATATGCAATATTGCCAGATCAATATTAGATTACGTGTGTGCGTGTGTGTAAATATAGTTTGATAAATTGCAATTTTTATATCTTTTGTATGAATATTACCATTGTATATACATGTAGAAATGTGTTTTTTTAGAAACTATGTAGTGTTATGGACGAATACAGACAATGAATGATAATTGTATTGTGGGCTTCATTATATTACCATTGATAAAGTTTAAAAATTATCTAATACACAAAATATTCCTAGAAGAAATTCACGTGTAGGTACATATTTATTTTATTAATAATTAACATTATTAATTAACTTCCATAGGCACTCTTTTAAAAAATCGTAGGTGCATATAAAAATGTCTCTTTTTTCCTAGTTCTTTGATGCTGATATCTAATTACAAATAAGTTTGGGGTCTCATATATATAATCTCTATAATAGTACTTTTTAAATTTAAATTAATTATAAAGTTTATATGCAAAGAGTCTTCAACACATGTTCTGGATTATTCCATTGAGAGTTCTTTTAAGTCATATTTTGTCCACCAACATTGTACATTATTTTTTGAATGAGTCTGACCACTATTAATACCTTTTTTGTTAATGCAATCTGATATATACAACAGTAAATTTTTTTTTTTTATCTTATTCTACATCCAATTCTATTTAAACACAAATAAGCAATTTACACCAGAAAAAAGTTTATTTTACATTAAACTAATCATCTATCTTTTTTGTCATCAAATTGCTTGCTAATTCTTACATAAAATTATCTCTAGAATATGATAAGATGATCACAATCTAATGCAGATTAAATTGAAGATGTATATTTTTTTCTATCCATTCAATATATATTCAAGGATATAATTTTCTCATCATTATTGTTACCATAATGTCAAAGCTCAGACTTTAAAATAGTTTTATCTTATTGAGTATGTATATAAACATTTTCCCATTATTCATTTGAATGTTTTGAATTTTTTTAAGTCACAATTGGAAGTAGAATTTTCTATTTTACATATGATGAAACAAGAATTCAAAATGGCTACCAGCACAAGTAATACAATTTTGTGTTTTAGAATCATTATTAAACATTGTAAATCATAGTTAATAATACTGTCTACTGTTGGCACTTTTTCTAAAAATGTAATTCAGTACAGACTACACTAATCGTTTCAGGTTCCATATCCATTTCTGCTAAGTCTGAATAACAATTCTCACTAGAAAAAAATTGATCGAATTCACATGAAATGTCAGAAATTTTAAGATGTGCACAACTTCCTTTAGAATATTACAAAGATAAAAATATTATAATACTCTGCACATTAAATTAAATGGGTTCTTGAATTTTTTCTTCTTTCTGTTTTTATACTTAAAAATCAAAGACATAAATATATAGCTTACAGTAATATTCAATGTGAAATATATTAATTTAAACATTGATTCAAAAATAAATATTACAGTTCTGCTTTAAGTTTAAATATCTTTAATAATTAAAATTATTTGGAATAGGATGTGTATATATAAATAATGTAAAATCTATAGCAATATTTATGTTCTAAATCTCAATTACTTCTTTTTATTTATGAATGGGCACAAATTTTAAATGAGTGGTGCAATTTACTTACATTGACTAAAGTTTTATATTATCGGATTTCTGCAGTCAAGTTGATGATTTTTAATTTTAATGCGCGTATATGCATAATTATATACATACGCGCACGCAAAACAAAAATGCAGTTCCATTCTGATCTTAAAAACTCTCCACTGAGTTACTAATAAAGCGTTACTTCTTATTTTTTATGTGTATGTAATTTGAAGTGGTTGGAGAAAGTAAGTACAAAACTGTTCTATGGAAAGTATACATTTCCACCAAGAATTGATTCTATTAATCTTAGCAATGAAAAAGATAGACTAGACATAATAATGAAAGTCTTAACGTAAGTTGGATTGGGTTGCAGAGAAAAAAAGTATGGTATAAGAGTTTCATATTTTAAAGCTAAGGTTAAATGTCATGATGTAGATATTGTTTTAGATCCAAGAACAAAAGAAAGCTGTAGATACTGGCTTTGATAAATCATATAGTGAAGAAACCTTAAAACAAGCATTTGCAAGAGATGTGATTATTACAGGAATTCATAACAACCAGAAATCATGATGATGAAATAGAGAACAAAAGAAATTAAAGACAATGGAAATATTGTTGTGTTGTGGTAATGTGGAAGGAAGTTGAAATACTTGAAAAAATATCAGAATTGTTAGAATGACAAAGATGATAGATTGCTAATTTTTTTGTAAAGAAGTATAACTGTAGAACACTTGATATAAATAAAGACACAATATGAAGATTTATATATTGAAAGCTGCAGATAATTTATTTATTTAATATGTATATTTTTAATGATCTTAAAAAAGGAAGCTACAGAGAACCCAGTGAGCAGATAGAATTAATAGTAGCTTTATTAAGTCTCAATTCTGCTAGTGTAGCCATAGATTTGACAGTCATTAACTATGTGACTCATGGTTTGTGTTTGTCCACATTTACATAAATCAATGACTGCTAAATTTCTTTTATGAAGATGCCCTGAATCTGTTAATAAAATTCCAGTTATGTTTAGGAAGATCGAATCCAGCTGAATTTATTTTTGGATCCAGAAAAAAGTAAATTTGTTTGAAATTTCATAATAATTCCATTTTTTATGCCATAATTCTTCAATTGTAGATTTTTAGTTGAATATCTAAAAAAGGGATGTTGATTTGAGGTAAGTCTTAGGTAGTTAGATGACAAGAGGTATCTGGAGCTTTAATTTAAAATAGATTTAGAAATAGGATTAAATGTGTGTGTGCACCTTCTGGAACTGATACAGATTTGAATTATAGATGCTAAGAGTGAGATTATTTGAGCCTTAATTTATTATTTTTAGGAGGATGAAGAATATAAATGATATATAAGAAAATCATAGTACTGGAAAACCATCAAAATGCAAATAAAAACAATTTAACCTTAATCTATTTCAGGACAACAGAAAATCGCCTTTTGGCCATTCACCTCCTGATGAATTTTTTTGTAAGTATTACACGTTAAAATGCATATAAAACAGTGTATTTTATTATAATAAATTTTTCGCCTGAAAAATTTGCACTAATTCAAAATTTCCGCTCTTATGATAGACATAAGCCCCGTCCTGATATGTTCAGCCATTGTCTATTGCCAAGGCTGTAAAACGTTTGGTGTTTTACAACATTGTAATTCCAACGACACAAAAACATGTTTATTTGCGAATTTATTATGGTTTTGGTTTTAGATTTTTTTTTAAATAATTTACACTATATTTATTAGATATCAAGAAATACAAATTATTAATAACTCATTTTGATTTGAAATCCTTTATCTTCAAAAATATGTTATATTAGTAGCTAACATAAATATGGCCTGAAGCAAATTACAAGTTTATCTTTGTCATAGACAATCTACTTTATATTTACATGTAATAATAATGTGAAAGACTGAAACCTTTGACAGATGCACCTTAAAAATGCTTAAATGACAGCCAATCAGATAGTAATAATGACTGCACAAGGAACTCTAAATTCAAAACATACGTCAGAGATTTTAAGAGAAAAAGATGGAACCCACCTTCTTCTCTATCTAAATTTATATATAAATAAGCCAGACTCAAGCATTTTGAACAAAGAGCATGAAGCTTTAAACATCTTCACATTTAATTCACTAAATATTATATATAAATAAATAATGTGAAATCTTTCGATTTACTACACAGTAATTTTCAAATCTAATGAAATGATTGTAAGAAATGTAAATATATTAAATTTATTAAGTGCAAGCAGATGATATAATAATAACATGAAAGTCTGAAACCTTTGACAGATGTGCCTTTAAAATGTTTAAATAACAGCTAATCAGATAGATTGTCGTAACAAATGTAAATATATTAAATTTATTAAGCACAAGCAGATGATATAATAGTAACATGAAAGCTGAAACCTTTGACAGATGCACCTTAAAAATACTTAAATGACAGCCAATCAGATAGTAATAATGACTGCACAATATCTGATTGGCTGTGATTTAAGCATTTTAAGGCACATCTGTCCAAGGTTTCAGCCTTTCAAGTTATTATATCATCTGTTTGCGCTTAATAAATTTAATATATTTACATTTGTTACGATAATTTCATTAGATTTGAAATTACTGCATAGTAATTCGAAAGGTTTCACGTTGTTTATTTATATATAATATTTAGTGAATTAAATGTGAAGGTGTTTAAAACTTCACACTCTTTGTTCAAAATGCTTGAATCTGGCTTATTTATATATAAATTTAAGTAGAGAAGAAGATGAGTTCCATCTTTTTCTTGTGAAATCTCTGACTTGTGTTTTGAATTTAGAATTTTCTTGCAGTTGTCATTACTATCTGATTGGTTGTCATTTAGGCATTTTAAGGTGCATCTGTCAAAGGTTTCAGCCTTTCATGTTATTATTATATCATCTGCTTGTACTTAATAAAATTAATGTAAATATAAGAAAATATTGCAATTTTGCAATAAATATTCAAAAAATTTAAACTTTATTAAAACATAATTCATTAGATATAAAAGAAATAAATAAATATTCATTTGGATGTTTAAAAATAATAAGAAAAAACAAATATTTCATTGATTTTGTAAACTGAAAATAATCTTTCTAGAAACAATGACATATAAATTCTTTGTTTTGATTGCAATCTTATTTTTTTAATATTTACAGACATAAAATGTGAACATTTAAATTTTATTTTAGTAGTAAACAAAAATATCAAATGAAATAAATTTTATTATTTTCTGATAAGTAATAATCATTTTATCATATATTTTATTCACTGAAATACATTAAAGATATATCTCAACTATTAGTGTAAATTCAATTCAGATTTTCCAGTTCAAAATATTCCACTAAATATTAGTTATTCAAAATGTTCATATTGTGTATAATGATTAGATATTTGAAGATTTCATATTCTTTGTATGTGTGCTTGTAATCATTTTGATTTTAATTTATTTAGTTTAAAACATTTGAAAAGATTACTAGCTGAAAAAAGTTGGTGACATTTATTTTGTGCAAACTTTACACCTGAATTCAATTGTTTGATTTTGTAAGACTCTCAATTGCTGCCACATTTTATAAACACTTCATGTATCTTGGTAAAATGAAACACAATTTTATATTGATTATCTTGCCTTTTTTTATTTATAAAATAAATTTCATAAATTATATTAAATGATAATAACATATGAATTATAAAACACATAATTACAAAATTGTTTGCAATAAACATAAAAGAAAGTTTTACTTTAGTCAGTCTTCATGCATATAAAATTTGGCACTAGCAATATATCATTTTTTATTCTTTTTAATACAAAATCAAAATTTAATTAATGAATAGGAGTATAAAATATAACAAATCATAATAATGGATAAAACTACAAAGAACAAATAGATACAGAACAATGAATTAAAGCCCATTTATTTTCATCATCCATAATGAAGCATGACTCCTGACAACAGTGATAGCACATCTTCATTTAAATGAAAGAAAAAAATGGATATGGAAAGCAATGCATCAGGACCATGATTTATCATTGTTTGACTTGATAAAATGTCTATTCCAAGGTTAATCAAGCAGATGAAATATGCAGAAAAATGAAGGTGTTAGGGAATAATATGATAACATTTCACTGCGCTAACAGCTGGGATAAGACAAAAATAAGCAATTGATATTTTAAAGATCAATATTAAAGAACTTTTTGCATTTATTGGATAACAAAAGGGGTGATAGCAATAGGAAATTAATTGTCATGTATTAAAATTGCTACATGATATTACTGATCGCCATAATATATACAAATGTTGCTCTTTCCTAAATCTTGACAAGCTAGAAAATGAATATTTATTAACAAAGTATATAAAATTCTTGTTTTCAAAGATAGATTTGAGTCATGAATGATAATGCTTGATTGTTATTATTTTTATTTCACAATGTTGCATGTGGGGAAATTATAAATATCTAATGTAAAATTACTATCAGCACCAAATTCCTTTTTTTGCTCTCACCACATTTTTTCATATAGTGTAAGCCTCAGTAATCAATAGTTGTCAACATGATCTAAGTAAAGGTTATGTGATATTTTATCTGTTATGTAGTGACTTCGCTGGGATTGGTCAAATTTTTAATTTCAAGTTAGTGATGTAAAAACCAGAACCTTTTTCTTTCAAGAAAGTTATCTCAAGTTGTGCACTCTATGCCGAGTAAAAATAAGTCTTGAATAATTTATGACTCAAGAGTTTATAATAAATTTAATCACAAGTGATGAAGCTGGGCTGGGTTCCATGAACATTGAGCTGCAGTGTCTGTTATTCTACCATTGCACCAAAATATACTGTCAAGTAATGAGAGTACATTGTATTTTTAACATAAATGTAACCTTAGCATCTATTTTATTAATTGTATCTACATTTTTTGACAATTATTATCTGATATACTAATTAATATTAACATTTGAAATTATATATTTAATGGTCAGATCCTGATGTTAGTGTTCTCTTGAGATTGTAATACAAATAATGATGATTTTGTCATCATGAATTTTAATGATCTGGAAATAATATTAGCTATTCTGATAAATTGATCTTGTGTTGCAGAAATTTTGCAAAAAAATAATGATAGCATTGTAATTATATAAATTGATAAACCTTTCCTAAATGAATTGTAATTAAATTCTAAGTGAACATCCCTCACACACACACATTGTTTACAAGATTGCCTGCATAAAACCACTGTGATGTAGTCAACTTTGGAGAATCACATGCTAGCCTTGCAACAAGATTATCCCAACATCAACATTCCTACAAAAGGGCCAAAAGCAATCTAGAACACAAATCCATATTTCTGCAACATCAAAACACATTTAGCCATACATTTCAGCCTACATCAGCCAGCATCTTGTGTAGAAGGCATGGTACGTCGACAATAACTTAAACTCCATAAATAAAATGGAATCCTGCTTTCCCTTTTCTAAAAAGTAGGCTTTGTATGCATTTATATGAATTTACATCCTATTTATATTCATCACCCTCTTATTATTCATTGCTATGAGTGTGATATAACCAAGATATCAAAAGTGTTTAGGCAATTCAATATAAATCTAAGCTGAAGCTATTCTTATGTTAGCATTCTGGGCACTTACAATTTAATGATAATATTGATGGTTCTTTATATCCAAAGAATTCTTCATTTGAATCATATGTCATTCTGTTATATAGGCATAATAAATATAATACCCTGTATGGGTTAGTTAAGTGGTTGAGTGATGGTCTAGGGAACTAAAGTCCGTGGATTGCAGTTCATATCTGTCACTTTTGGCATTTGAACATTATATGACCTCCTGAGCAACAAAGCATTGATTTTTTTTCTTTTAGTGAAAGTAATGCTATTTGGCCCATTGCCTACCTATACATATTATAGCTAAAACATTACAAACTATTGGTTAACAATGTCATTTTTTCCTTAATTAATTTCTTTCCTTCCTCAGTTAGGTTTGTGGCTGAAAATAACTGCATGTATTATTATTTAAAGTTATCAATTAATTTAAATATTTAAAGAATAAAAATAATGTAGTAATAAATATAATCAGTGTTCATTGTGTTTCCCTCTTTTCTCGATTTTTTTTACTCAGCTGCTTCTCCTTACAACTTCGTATATTTCTCAACCTATAATTTTTAAATTATTAATTTTATAAATAGTATTTCTCGGGCAGATCAATACAATAAATATCTTAAAGATTCTATTTATAAAAGCAACTTATACTTAACCAAGCTTTAAATTGTTCAGATCAAAGAGTAACTATGGAAACCAATTATAACAATCTAAAAATACTTAAAAGTTTTAATAATGCTGACTGTGAGGTGTTTTCTTATATAACAATAATTTCATCTGCAGTTATGGGAATAAGAATTTAGCTAGGATTTAATTGGTAATTTTGAAAAGTCAGGATTTAATAAGACTTTATTAAAATAAATTAATTATTAACCTGATTCGATTTGGTTTACCATAACTTATATCAGGCGTAAATACTTCAAAATTGAGTAAATAATTTATTTGATCTCTGAATACGTCACATAAACGTTAAAAATAATAGTAATAAATGTACATTACTTGTTGTTGGGTAGGTGAATTTGAGAGTGAGTGAACACATTTTCTATCAATCACACACACCCCTCTCACCTGCGAATCGGTCTAATTCTTGAATCCATTTTGCTCGTGAATCCACTAAAGCTACCATATGCTGAACCATGAAGCACAATTAGAGTATTGTAATTTTTTTTTGCGAATGACACACATTTCATATCATGCATTAAACTCTTAACATGCAAAATTCTCTTTTCTGAAAATGTTTTAGTCAAATTTTATTTTATTAACAAAACATTTTCCTTTCCTTTTCATGCCTATAATGAGATTATTAAAGCAGATGCATAAATAGTTTGAAATGTATTGATGACTTCTTGATATTAATTGCTGATTAGAAGGAGAAAACAAATATGAAAATTTAGCAGAGGAAAGCAAGTGGTATTGCCTTGAAAACCATAATCATCAATATAGACCATATCCATAATCCTTCCCCATTATAAGTGGCACAGATCTTGAAGTAGTAGATACATTTGATTGATTATCTTGATTCCATTGTAATTAGAAATGATCAATGTGGTCAGAAAATATGCAGAAGAATTATGAATAGCAAATCCTCAAAATTTAAAATTGATCGTTTTTTTTTCTTCCAATTGCTACTTATACCATTGAAATCATGAATGCTAAAAAAAAAATTAGAAAAAAGATGGATACATTTGAGATGTAATAGTATAGAGAATGGTTCTAATTCGCTATATTATCCATGTCTCTAATGTATCTATTTTAGAAGAATTTAGTTTGTCAGTATTCATAAAGAGGTGGATAATAGCATATTTCAAATATATAATGATGAGACCCAGCACTATGGTAAAGCTTTTTACTGTTGGGGAAAGTGGCAGGTCACTGTTCCTATGGTCTCTCTTATAATGTGATTATTAGATCAAGTTAGTACTTATGGTTCAAAATTGTGAAAGATGGAGGAGGACAATTGAGTCCCTCACATGTTGCTGTTACATTCTGTCAAGGATTATAGATTGAGATAAATATATTTTGTTTTTGTAACCTTACTTATATACTTTCCAGAACTTTTTTTTCCTGAGGCAAGTGATGTCTGTATGATTAGTACATAGGCAATAAGTTATTTTAAACTTAACATTTGATCATTGGTAATGATAATTTGCAGTTGCTCATCTGTTTCCCATCAGGGTACATATTTAATAGGAAAAAAAGTGAAGCATTAATTATGGATTCAGCATCCATAAGTAACTTTCTTATTCATAATGAAGACTATATCATATTATTGTTTTTGGTGGTGGTGTTATTACTATTATTACTATTATCATTCTTATCATTTTATTATCAATGCATTGACTATCTCATCTGACCAACTCCAATTGCCTGGAATTGCTAAGAATATTTAAATATCCATTTATCAACCAATATTGGCTGATTAGCTTGAGTTGGCCACCTGAAAATATCTCAAATTTACTTGGATTTAACAGACTAATGCATTTCTCTCTTTAACATAATAACTATAAAATTATAATTAATCTTTGTAGAGCAACATATTGGTCTTTTGGGTTTTCTTGATTTATTTTGTTCCTATCAAACAAAATCCTGAAATGGGAAACAGTTTTGTGTCTAATATAATATTAATAAATATATATTTGTAAGCCATCAGAGTGAAAGTTTAACATAGTTAATTCGTAAAAATTTTGGTTATTTCTGATTGCTGTTGTAACGGTCATATTTGTACATTCGTGTAACAAAATCTAGAGTTTTAGTAAATCATCCCAAGGCTGATCGAGATGAGGTTATTGAAACCTTGAATTCAATCTTACCCCAGTTCCTTTACTAATGCTCCAAGATTTACTACCCTATGGATGACATTTATGAGGCCACAGCACCTTCCTTCAATCACATGCTGGCAGTAGCACATCAGTAAAACATGAGACTATGGGAAATTGACATATTTTAAAGTATAGCTATATAGATGTAGTTTGACTAACATTATTAAATTTGGATTATGATTCATGATAACTAAATACTAATAGTTAACTAATTAATAATGAGCAAAATTGAGACACTAAGCAGAAGTTAAATTTAAATAAATTTAATAAAAGCCAAAATTTAAATGATGAAATAAATAAAAAAAAAAAAAATTACAATAAGATTATATAAATTGTCTCACTCGCAGGTGGTGAGTCTAAGGGATACAAGCAATTCCGATTTACATATTTAGCATTTCATATCACTCGCAGGTGATGATTGTTTACAGCTTACAAACTGTTTAATTTAATTTTGCTTGTTATATATATATATTACTTGAAGGTGATGAATTCTACATAGTATAAGTTGGGTTTTCATGAATCTTACAATTACAATATTACAAATTGATTGAATTTGTTCATGATAATCTATACCTAGTTTATGCTATATATTTGGATTTAGATTTGCTTTAGGCAACTAATAGAAGTGATTATCATTATATATAAATAATATTTTATTTAACACGTATCATTTAACATATTCTCTATATAGCTTATATGCCTAGAATATTAGATTTTGTTTCTGATCAATGTTGAAATATAAATTATTATGGCAGGATGAACTGGTGATAGGCAGTCAGACTTCAGATACCAAGGGGCTTACAAAGTATACAATCTGAGTCTCTCGAATGTGTGCTTGCTCACAGGATTTGTTACCGAGTAACCAGTTCCCTGAACATCATACTACTTGCTGTAAATGAGACTGGGTGATTGAACAACTAATTATAATACTCTGGATCCTTGTGCTCCAGTCCTAAATATGAAGAATGGGGTGGCTCTTAAAACCAAAGCCCATTTGAAGGTGAAATAGTTGTCCAAACTAAAGAATGAGGTGGCCCTTAAAACCTACACCCATTGGAAGCATAAAATATACAGCAAGGAGTATATACGCTGATGTGTTTCCTAAGGACACATTCGCCCCACTGACTACATCATTATATAATAAACTACGACACAAAACAAGTTTCCTTTTATGAAACTACCGTAAATCAGTTCATAATCTAGCATCCTTAACTATGCTATTAAGGAAAGCTTATGAATCTAACTTGCTAAGCCACCTATATAGGCATTTCTATAACTCTAGGGAGGACTGCAGCATATTTTGGATAATTACAATATTAAATTCTAGCTTTATGCTGTATTTCATCACTTCAGCTAAATATTAATTAAATATTTCATTTAAAGCAAACCTATCTTAAAGCGTTTATAAGCTTTTTAATTATATCTCAAACAAGATTTATTTTATCCATTTCAGAAGGGAGTTTTGTTTGTGCGTTAATAAACATGAAATTACATACGTGTGAGAATATCTAATCACTTCTCACTAATCATTTAACTATGAGTAAACTCCATTCTGAACAAACATAGCATAAACAAATACATAATTGAAAAGAAAATAATATTGGCATAAATTTAACTAAAAGAAACATAAATTTAGAAATAAGATTCCATGTAAGTGAAATCTAAGATTTGGCTTTATTTGCTTAGTTTAAAAGGGAATGAAATAAAATAGCCTAAATTAGATTAATTCAGTTTAATTCATTTACGAAAATTATCAATAAAAGTAAATATTATCAGGCTAAAGTAATTTAAATTGGTTGAAATCGATAAAGTGTGTAAATAAGTTGGAATCATATATGTCAGTTGAAATCAGGCAAGACTTACAATTTAAATAAAGAAAATAAAAATTACATTTTAATTTAGGAATTGGTATTCAGAAATTTAGAATACATTATATTATATTGGCCATTGATAGTAAGTTTAGCTAGCTTTAGAAGTTATGAAGTTTAGTTTAAAAATTTATTTTAGATTTGTAGAGATCTGTTACCGCTATAATTTCTCTGCTATGGCAAGGTGGCTTGGTCTTGAGCGCTTTCTTTTGGATGGCATCAGCTATTGGTTCTTTTTCCTCTGCATTCTGTAGACTATTTTCCAGGCTAGAAAGCAAGAAATTGCCTTTCTACCCCATCATCATCATGATTAACAATTTTACAAAAAGACAATAAAATTTTCACTTAAAATAATGAATTGACTAGCTTTAAAATGGCTGCATTAAGTTTATATACCAGTTCACCCCTCACCCCTTTTACTTATCCTCCTCTTTTTCTTTTCATTTGTAGTTTCAGATCTGTTTTTTTAATTAATTCACTATATTCTTAGAAATCTGGGATTCCTGCTATTATCAATTTTCTTACAGGTAAATCCCTCGATCTTAACCAGGTTAATTTATTCATAGTTGTTTTAAAATCTATTTTTATTGTTAAAATTTTAAGTAGGTCAGAACAAGAAGGATTAATTTTACTAAATTACCTTTTTTGAAAAACAAATCTAAAACTCTATAAACATTTTGTTATATATGTAATGCATTTAAATAATGTAACGCTATATGCAGAAATATTATAATTTCAAATATTAATTTTATAATAATATTTTAAGTAAAGACATTTTCTAATGTTTTAAACCTATAACATTATTTCTTTCCTGCATATATGTAGATTCTGATTACACATACATAGCATGTTTACATTTATTTAACCACTAGCATTATATATGTGTGTGTATTTACTGATTTCTTACATATATGCATATGCTTTCTATACTGTATACTAAAATACCCGCATACATATATGACTAGTATAGGTATAAATAAATAAATACTACTATAATATATAGTAGGTGAAACAGAAGGATCAACAGATCTGACTGTTTCACTGTCTTTCTGATTTCCCAACAACTTTATTATAGAAAAATGAGTGTCAAATCAAGATTGCACTGAGTATCAAATAATTTTGTAAAAGTAATTGATGCCTAAATAGTAGTAATGTTAAAACGTGTTTGTAATAGCATTTGTTAATTATAAAGAATGTGGCAATAGTTGCAAAAGACTCCTCCTGTTCAGTAGACCAACTTGATTATCATTGTGAAATTATATATGTATTGAGATGGTTGTGTCTTATGGCATATGTCAACATACTAATGTGTGTTCACATGTGTATATAAAAGTTGAAAGCAGAAACAAATAGAAACTAATTTTTTTTAGATATTAATTTATATACTGGAATAACAATGAACAGTTAAATAATAATTTTGAATTTAAAAAATTATTGTAAATTAAACAATTAAAAAAGTATTTAATGTTTTACTCTGATTTTGATGTTACTGGTAATTATAAAATTCCACTATCTATTTTAATATATATAATTCAATACACCAACTTCTTTTTAATTCTTGTTTTTATATGATTATTATAAAAAAATTATAAATATACACCAATGTTTTTGACTATTTAATATTATAGTCTTTATCTAGGAAACTGAATATAAATGAAATATTCCAAACAATCCTAATATATATAATACTCTTGACCTCAAACCCTTTCTATTACAACAATCTCAAAAACTTATCACATTTTTATACTTATATATATATATTATTACCTTAAAAACCATTTAATTAAAAAAATCTATTATCTTCTTTTTTCTTGCTTTCTTTTTTACTAACATTGTATTCAATTCAGGCTTAATTTCACTGATGAAAGTTCCCTTCCTCTATTATTCTTTTATAGCATGATTTTATATATTCCAAAGGCTTTATTTCAAAATCTTTATATTTAAACTTAGTCATGTGATCAAAAATAGCAGAATTTTTATTATATAAATTTTCTTTTAATCTAATTGCTAATTTATTTTTTGTTGTCCCATCATATAACATCTTTTATTTTAAAACAATTCAAACATTTTATAATATAAACTGTATTCATAATTTCTAAATTATTGCAATTCCTATTATAATTAATTAATAAACTTTTTTTTTCTTTTTATAAATATCAAATATTCCAATCAATCCCAAAATTAATAGGGTTTATAATAATTTAGAAATTATGAATGAGGTTTATATAATAAAATGTTTGAATTGCTTTAAAAATAAGAAAGAGATATATGTTGGGACTACAAAAAATAAATTAGCAACTAGATTAAAACAGCATTACAACAGTAAAAGTTCTGCCGTTTTTGGTCATATGACTAAGGTTAATGACAAAGATTTTGAAATAAAGTCTTTGGAATGTATAAAATCATACTATGAAAGAATAACATTAATGAAAAAGAAGGGGGAAAAAGAAGATAATAGATTTTTTTTTAATTAAATGGTTTTAGGATATTTTTAAATAAAGTGTATATGTATAAAAAATGTGATAAGTTTTTGAGATTGTTGTAATAGAAAGAATTTGAGGTAAAGATTATATATTGGGATTGTTTGGAATATTTCATATTTATATTTATTGTTATATTAGTCCTGCAATGTAGAGGAAATGGTATGCCTTTTCACATCTACAATAAATGTGTGATCTTGTGATCACATCAAATTTAAGCAAAATAAACCCTGCAATGTTATACAATCTCACATGAAAACATGTTTCTTTTTATCAAGACATGAGGTTTTTTTTATATATTTTGACATTTTCAGTTATTGTCCAGATTTTTTCTGACAACAGTTTTTTTTTTTTTTGCTTTATCCAAGTATTTCTATGTTATTTCTACTTCTGAATTCATTTGATTTTAAATGTATAAATATGTGTAGTATTCGTTTTTGTCCTTTTGATTATTTTCGCATGAACTGCAAGTATAAACTTCATGAATCAAGCAACTGGGATTCACACACAAAACCTTGAAAGACTATGAGGTTCTGAGAAATGGTGAAATAAACAGCAGGGAGGGACATCAAGGCAATACCGAATTTGTGTTGTGCAGATTGCATTAAAAATGATAATGTATTCATTTGCATGCTGAATGACATAAAAAAAATTCCGCCAGGATGAAAAGTTAATTAAAATGTTGTAATTTATATTACTTTATTTTTGTGAATATATATATATTTTTAAATACATTTGTTTATTAGCATTTCTGTGGAAAATCCTGTTCAACCAGTAGACTGCACAATCACGTGTTCAGTAAAACTCCATTTTAGGGGGAAATTTTTCAGTTTTAGATCTCTATTTTGTGTCAAAAATGTAAATGCTAAATTGCTTGTTTCAACATGAAAATTCTTGTTGTATATTAGATGGTATTGAATAACCAAGGTATAGATCCAGGATATTGTCATATTTTAAAGAATATATATAAAAATGCAACAGCAACAATTAGATTACATAATGATATTGGGAAATTCAACATTGAGAAGGGTATAAGACAAGCATATCTCCTAAACTTTTTACAGCAGTGCTGCAAGAAGTATTTTGTGGATTAAAATGGGAAGTTAAAGGAGTGAAAGTAAATGGAGATTATTTAAGTCATTTAGATTTTGCAGATGATGTAGTTGTTTTTGCAAATAATGCTTTAGAGCTGCAAGAAATGTTGCAGGAGTTATCAGATGAAAGTAGGACTAAAGATAAATGTTAAAAAGACTAAAATAATATTTAGTGGATTTTCTCAAAATATGAAAATAAAGATTGATTATGATGAGTTAGAAGAAGTTAACAGTTACAAATGCCTTGGTCATATTATACTAAAAGAAAATATGTAGCTGTGTTTGAAAAGGAAGGTTTTTAATAAATGTGTTTTACCAGTTTTTACTTATGGATCTGTGACTGGATACTTAATAGAAGAGCAATACATAGACTTCAGACCATTCAAAGAAGTATGGAGAGATGCATGTTGCAAGTAACAAGAAGAGATCGAAGATGCAGTATATGGGTAAGAGAACAAACAGGTGTTACTGATCTCATTGAAAAAATTAAAAGACTGAAGTGAAGTTGGGCTGGACATATTGCTAGAAGAGATGATAATAGATGGACAGTTGAAATCTTAAACTGGATTCCAAGAGATTGTAAAAGACCCAGAAAGAAACCACATGTGAAATGGGTGGATGAAATAAGAAAGTGTGCAGGTGTGATGTGGTGACTAGAAGTTAAAGATTGGAGAAAATGGATTGAACTTGGAGAGACCTTCATCCTGCAGTGGATTGATAATGGTTGATAATGAAGAAGTAGTGTATGTGTATATTTTGTTTTTTTATCAATAATATTTTAAAAAATAACAATTTAGTGTTTGTTTTGTCTGTATTTAAAGTAATATTTTGGTACTAGAATAATGATGTTTTGCATTTTACATATTTTTGGACTGAGAAAATGTACTTTTTAAAATCAGTTTTTTTTTGTGTGTGAAATTCATATTTTTAGTGTGTTTATATATTTTACAGTGGGAAAGTCGTATATATTTCTGAATAATAAATCAATATTTATTTTTAAAATGTTCTTTTTATATCAATTTACTATTGTTATAAATTTTAAAGTTTTTTGTATGAATGTCGTATATATTTGTATATGGCAAATCATTTTTTTTTTAAAAGGTTCTTTTAATATTGATTTCTTGCTCAAATTTATATATCTTTATTATTGTTATAAATTTAAATTCTGTTCCAACATTGTTATAAATTTTATACTTTTTCATGTCAAAGTCATATATAGTTCTGCTACATATTTTATACTTTTAGTTGTGTGAAACTGGTATGTTTAGTCCTGTAACATGGAGCACCTATTCGACCTGCTATGCGTTTTCACATACATATTTAACCTGGTAATAACTTTGTAAATCTTGGGAAAATATTATATGATCCATGTATACATTACTTTTTGCAGATCTTTAGAAATGTACAAGATCCTTGTACATGTTAGTTTGTTCAGATCACGAGATTACAAAATTACCAGCAGACTTATATGAATGTGAAAAGGAGTAGCAGGTCTAATGTGCTCCTTGTTGCAGGACTAATACTCAAGTACCATTTTTATTTTTCAGTTTCCTTGATAGAGATTATAATATTAAATAGTTGAAACAGTGTATATTCATATATATTTTTATAATAATCATATAAAAACAAGATTTAAAAAGAAATTGGTGTATTGAATTATATATATTGAATTTTATGAATTATTTTGAAAATATAACCGTGTTGGTGATATTTTTAAATGTATCTATTTTAAATAGATTAAGAAATTTTTTTTTTAAATTAAAGCTTGTATAACATGTTTTGATGAAAATTCTACAATGTTGTTGAAAGGATTAAGAAATGCTTTTTAGATAATAAAAAATAATGGTTTTAATTAAGGTAAATTGAAAAGAATCATCAACTTTTTTTCAAGATAAAGAAAAAATTTACTTAATTATTGTTTTCAAATTCTATGATATATTATAAAAAGATGATTTGAATCATTCATGGGATAACAATTTTACAGTATTATTATGAAGTCACAATTGAAGGCAAGAAGTAGACTGCTTGAATTCACATAGAAGCAAGGACCTTCCTTTTTGTGTTTCATAACTCATATTCTGTATAAGATGGCATGCCTGAAATCTATCAAATTATAGAGACTGAATGCCACCAGTTACCCAATTTATATTCTTACTGAAAATGTCAATAAGCCAGTCTACTGTTTTAGAATGGATCATCTTACCAAGAGATTCCATTGGCTTGTTGAAGGATTACCTTGCTATGATTTTATACATAAACTGCTTTATCTATAGGCAGAGAAGCATAGACAGTTACTGCATCATACATAGAGTGTGCTCAGCAGATCTATTGAACAAATATTGGTGAGTAATTTTATTGAAAAATGACATTATTTTAAATGTGTTTGTAGTTAAAATCCTTAAATTACAAGTTTTAAAAGTAAATAAGTTTTGCTTGAATTATACATCTAAAAGCAGAGGATTGATTTCTAGTTGGTATTTTACTTTTGAAATATTTAAAAAAAAAGATAAACTCCGAAATCTTTTTTATTGTAAATGAAGAAACAAACGCCTGAATTTTAAATGAACTTTGCAAACTTGATCTAGTGGGTTTTGGTTAAAAAAACAAAACAACTTTTACTTCAAATGTACTTATAACTTTAATTTGTAAGAAAATGGTAGTAATAAGCATATTTTATGTCTATGTATATTTTTAACATGGAATTATTTTTCTTAATATATATATAACACCAGTCAGGATGTGCACCCATTTGAATGGGTTCACACTGCATATGTGTTAAAATTATATATTATATAAAAAAGAATTTTTATTATTGGTTTATGACAATTTAAAGACGTTGATTTTAAATTATTATACAGCATACCTGAGTACTTATGTATAGGTGTGTTTGCTCTTGCTCCTTGGGCTGGATTTGTGCATAATTGTCAATTATATGAATTGGAATTTATGTTTAGGGTTATGGACATCCAGTTGATGATGATTTCATTACTTCTCTAATGCTGGATGGTGCAAAGATATATACTTTAAAGTCCATGCGCTGAATTTTATTTTAGTACTAATTAGAAATTAAGTCTACAATTGGCCAATACATTAATGCTACTAAATGACCAGGGCAGTGATGATGATCAGCATGTTTCTATATCCCAATATTATTTTTAATTGTTATATTCTTATGGATTAACACTTCAGTTTATGTATCCCAAATTATTGTTTATATTATCTGCCTCAAGCTTAGCAAGATTTAAATAATTGACTTGATCTATAGCGGAATACTTTCTAATCCAATCACAAGGTAGCCTTTTGATTTTATTGTTCTTCTGTGCAATGCTGGTGAACTTATAGTCTTTGTTTTTGATGATATTTAAAATTAGATTAGTATTTGATAGGGGTTAATGATGATGATTTGCCCTCACCCCAGGTTCACCCTTGTTTTTCCATACCATTACAATATATTTAATAAACTCTTCAACTTGTTATCAAGTCTATGATTTTTTGGTGTTATTGATTAGATAAATTAATGATGATGAATAATCACACTTGACATAATTTAATGCAGTAGTGGAGAGATTAGATTAAGAAATTAAGTGTTCTGGACTGAAATACAACTCTACTACTTCCAGTGCTCTCATTTTATATGACTTTTTAAGCAATAAACCACTCTAATTTTCTTTAGCATTAATGAATAATAAAGTACTTGGGATTAGCATGATGTAATTAAGGAATTGTATGTCCATTATGGCTTGAGCAAATCTATCTTGTTTTATTATCATACACAATGTATATATACTTAATAAATGTTATTAAAATTATACTAATGCTTGCTAAGAATAATTGTGATAAAAAGTTGAAATATATCTATATATATTTTTCTCCCCCCCCCCCAATGTTACTATACCATAATAGAAATAATTCTGGCATTCACAGGACCTATGTTCACTAAGTAAATTTCCAAATCATTGACTGCTCCAAAGCTCACTATTATGTAGAAACTTTATGGAAATTCCTCAATATGAATATCTTCTATTTTTGAAACATAAAAAATTATTTGTTCACATGTTGTTAGATTATATTCTATTTAATCACATGACTTGCAAATGTTAAAGTAGACTTTAAAATTTTCCTACTTTACATTAACCTATTTAATATTTTAAATACTACATAACATGCAGTAAGATTGAGAAACAATACGGTGATTTCTTATCTCCAAAACTTTTTAAGAAAGTTTTACAAAAAATATTTGTGAATTAAAGTGGAAAACTAAGGGAATAAAAATACATGGAGATTATTTGAGTCATCTAGATTTTGCAGATGATAGGTGTTTTTTTGCAAAATAATGCCTTAGAGTTTCAGGAAATATTGCAATTGTTGTCAGATGAAAGTAAGAAACTAGGATTAAAGATAAACACTAAAAAGAGTGAAATAATATTCAGTGGATTTTCTCAGAAGTAAAAATAAATATAGGTAAACATGAATTTGAGACATCAAGAGCTAAAGTATTTGGCAAATTATTAATATGAGGTAAAAATATAATGGATGATGTTAATGAAAGAATTAAAATTGGATAGAGTGTTTTTGGTAAAAATAATTTTAGTATTAAAAGAAAATATGTGTACATGTTTGATGGAATGGTTATTAATAGGTGCATTTTGCTAGTTCTTACTTCCAGGACTGAGATTTGGACCCTTAAAAGAAAGAAGAGCAATATAGAAACTTCAGATCACTCACCCAAATGTGGAACCATGTATGTTAAGAATAACAGAAAGAGTCAAAAGTCAAATATTTGGGTGAGAAAATAAACAGGTATAGTGGGATGGGCATTATTAAAGAATTAGAACACTGAAATGGAGATAAACTGGACATTTTTCTAGAAGAAGTGATAATAGATGGGTAATTGAGGTTTTAAACTGGATCCCAAGAGATTGTAGAAGATCTAGAAACAATGTACATGCAAGATGGATAGATGAAATAAAGAAATTTTGTTGGTGTGATATGGAAAAGAGAGGTTAGGGATTGGAGAAACCATTCTGCAGTGGATTAATAATAATTGAAAAGGATAATGATAAAGTGAACATGCAACTATATAAAATAATGACATAAAAATGAAGTGCATTGCAATCAGGTTTTTATGTAAAGATTGGTATTATTGCATAGAATAAATATTTTAGTCTCAGGTGCAGCTGATGATCTAGCGATTTGCTTGATGAAACATGTTCTATGAGTATCTTAATTGTTTATTTCATTATATCAAAGCTGCTAATAATGATAAAATATAATTAAATTACACCATCGAGAGCAATCGATGCAAGTTCATACATACACATACTTCTGGCTTTATTTACCCAGTTATTTTAATAGTGATAGTCGTAATATCAATAGATATTCAATCAAGTTGAAGTTAATTATGATGATATGTATGTATGTATATTATGTCATTAGAATTTAGTCTTTTCTCGTCCTAATTAGAAATATTTGTTTGTAAAGGTCAGATTTAAACATAAACTGTATACAGTTAAGTCTCATGTTTAAGTAAAATAAAAATTCAATAATGAGATTAACATTATACTTTTATTATATAGTACAGTTTAATATTATATGATTATTTACAATATAATAGCATTTTTGTGTACCCGATGCATTTACTTCTAAATCGCATCATTTTCTGTCCAGAGTGTAGATTATTTGTGTTGTCCCATGTGGTTTAGTACACTGGGGCAGTGGCAGATTTTGAAGCTCAAGATCATCCAGAAGTCACAATGCTTGGACTTCTATATGAACTCCTGAACAACGAACTATTCAATTATTTATTATGTATATTAATATTTTTTATATTGAACCCTATCTTTAAATTATTGTCATAATGATTATATTATTATTTATTTGAAATTAACAATTTGAGTTATTAATGTATCTCAATTTTTATTTTATCAATCATTAATATTATTTTTCATAGAAATATATTACTATTTTATAGACGTATTTTAGCTGGCCCTTAAGCTAGCTATCTAGTTTTTAGTTGGTAAATTAGTGCTTAGTTGTTTTTAGTTGGAGAATGAACGTGGAAAGTAAAACTAAAAATTCTTTCCAGCTGGCAATAAACTAGTTGAGTAAATTATGTCCTGTTGTTCATTTTAACAAAAAGACATCAGAGAGATCATTGTTGTTTTTTTTTTAGATTATTTACGAGTGTCCATGATGTAGTGATTAGTTCATGAACCTGCCAAGTTTATAATATTATGGTTTAGGTCTTTTTCCCTATAAGTAGGATTAAGATTTTTTTTTTTTAAATAACCCGTATAGCTAATCCAACTAACTATCTATTTGCTAGGGAGTAAAAGCAATGATGGAAAACCACTAACCCAAAGGCATAAGTCTGGTGAGAAATTGTTTCAACAAGATTATATTCTTTTAAGAGTAGCTGCAAATAATAACAATACATGACTTCTTCATAGTCTCTTTTTGGAAAACTGTTAGAAAAACATTATCTTATTGTGAGCTTTATTTATATGAATTTAAAAAGAATGGGGAAGTAATGGAGGTGTTTATTATATCTATTTAAAAGTTGTTCAAGAGTAAGTGTTTTTGTTAAAGATAAAAATTTAAAGGAGATATTTTATAGAAAAAGCAGTCATTTGACAGGTATATATATAATTCAAAATATTCATGTCTTTTATATATATAATTAAATTAGAATAGTGACCTCAAGCAATAGTTTAGTCGGGATATCTTAATCTGAAGGCGTTTTAGCAACTTTTTCAATTAAGAATCTTTGACTATTAAATAAATGCATCACTGATGATAAATATTGTTTATCTCATTTCATAATACATAAAAGTGTAAGTAATTTATATTTTAATAATTTATTCTTATAGTATTTTATTTTGCTATTTAATCTAGTCGTTTAATTAAATAATTCACCCTCCCACAAGTATTTACGCTGTCTGCTTTTTCTGAACACTGCCGCATACCTGTGGTTATTTATTACTACCTAGTGCAAAACTAGATTTTATCCTTGATAAAATTTTACTGCTGGTTGAACAGTTATTTGAGTAATTGAAGAGAACGAATGAAACAGTTTCCTCCTCTTGAAAAGAATGATTTTTTTTATCAAATGATGACAAGATGCCGTCATTAAAAAATGTAGTAGGGATGAGGGCCAGAATAAAGATATATGTGAAATCTAAACATTTAACTCACTTTCTAGTTAAAATATTATTGCAAATTATAATAAGTAGAAATTTTTTTTAAAATCATTGCGTTGTTATATATTATTTAATTAAATTAATTGTAGATCATTGGGGTTTAACAATTAGTGCAGTTGCTACTGTGACTCAGCTTACGGCTTAATTGCTGATGAAACTTACCCCCCCCCCCCGATAGGTAGCACTAACCATCATAGCATTACTAAAAAATTTCAAATCATTATGTTGTATATTATTTAATTAAATCAATTATAGGTTCTTGTGGTAGTGCAAATGCTACAACGAATCTCGCCTAGGGTTTATTTACAGATGAAACTTAAAATCCCCTCTAACTGATAGTCTATTCTACATAGCATCAGCAAAATTGAATATCAAGCTATACTTAGCTGGAGGACAGAGTAAATTTGGCTATTTAAAAAGAATACATTTGTACTATAATGGAATCTGAGCAGTAAAGGAAACAATGTCATACTTTTTAATGTGCTATTCTCTTGAATCACTTTTATTCTTCAAAGGTAGATGCTATAATAAGCCAGTACTTTGGTATTAAACCTGCAATGTAGGGGAGATATTAGGCCTTTTCACACTCACAATAAATGTGTAATGTCGTGAAATTGAAAGGAAATAAACCCTGCGAGTATACTCGTAGAAGTGTGTTTTTCTTTATCAATGCGATCTTTTTTTTTTTTGTAATGCTTCAACATTTTCAGTCTCATAATTAATATGTATTTTTTTTTATGTGTGGTTTTTGTTCCCTTTTTTTTGGTTTTATTTGTTTATACAAAAAAAAAATACGTTTCTTAGCATTTCTTTTGAAAATCCCAGTCCATGTGGAAACGTGTTTTTCTTTATCAACGCGATCCGATTTTTTTGTAATATTTCGACATTTTCAGTCTCATAATTAATATGTATTTTTTTTTTTGTGGTTTTTGGTCCGGTTTTTTTGGTTTAATTTGTTTATAAAATATATATGTGTGTGAGTGTTTATTAGCATTTCTGTTACTCTGCTATCACTTGCTACATTTTTGGAGGGAAAAGTTTTTAGTACAGATCTCCATTTTCTGTGGTAATATTAAATTTTTCATTTTAAGGCGACAATTCCTGTTATATATTACATGGTAAATATCGTATGAGTATATTTAATGTATTTTTATAAATATTATTTAAAAACCCAAATCATTTACTGTTTGTTTAGTAACAATTTTTTTGTGTAATAGCATCATTTCATTAAGATTGCAAATTACCTTTTTTTTTTTTTATTGCGAAAGTCATTCCTAAAAGTTGTTAATGTGAAAGTTGTATGTATAGTTATTGTCTTTTTATAAATATTATTTAAAAACTAAAATCATTTACTGTTTGTTTACTGCATATTTAAACTTACAATTTTTTTTTTGTGTAATGCTGTCATTTCATTAAGATCGCAAATCTTTTTTTTTATTTCAAATGTTCTTAAAAGTTGTTAGTGTCCAAGTCAATTTGAATGTCTTGTTTAAAAGTATACATTTCTTATTGAAAATGATAAATATAATATATTTATACTTTTATTTATTTTTAATCCTGCAACATGGAGCATGTATTAGACCTATTGCACTTGTTCACATTCATATTAACATCCTGATAACTTTGTAAATCTTGCCAAAATGCCATGTACAAGATTCATGTACATGTTTTGTTTTTTGTTTTTTGCCAAAAAAAAGTTGTGTACAAGATCTGTGTACACATTATTTTGGTCAGATCCCAAGATTACAAAGTTATTAATGGATTGATATGAATGTGAACAGGCGTAGTAGGTCTAATACATGCTCTGTGTTGCCGCTCTAATAATCCTTATTATGAAGTATGAAAAATATAATGTTAAATATAGTAGAAAATTTGCTATTTTGATGATGTTTCTTTTTCTTTGTGGTATGGCAATGTTACGTTAGTGAACAATGTTTAATATTCCATTCTTTTTGATAATCTGATAATATTCAAATGCTGTTGTTAACTTTGAAAAATGCTTACACGTTCTTTAAAAAACTTTATAGTTCAGTATTGTAATTAAATAAATAACAGTTACCGATATTTTTATTATAATATCTTTATCAAAGTAACTCCTATTATATCAATGTCACATTTAAAATCTGATATTGAAAGATAAAAAAAATTTTTTAAAAAAAAATGTGGTTTTTTTTAATTCTATAAATTATCTTGTTGTGCAATAATGCTTGAGGGTGTGTACGTAAGTTTATAACAATGAAAGGTATTGGTTTAGTTTGGATTCATTTAGTCAAGTTTATTTTCAAATTATTTTTGTTAATTTTTAACAGTCATTAATATCAAATCGCTAAAACATCACATGATCGCCATTTCTTGTGCTTACACAATCTCTTAAAACAGAGGCAACTCTTTCCATACAGTAATGCTTGTACTGGGTGGCACTCTGGAGAAGGTTGACACTGTTCCTTATTAATATACTTTGTTTTTATCTAAGATCATTTTGAAGTTTAGTGACTTACTTATTGCATACCTTTATGGGGTACCAAGATCTAGTTGACTATGTACATTCCATGTTCTCTTTGTTTTTTTAAAACATTGCTTTGATATCATGAAATAATATTGGGATGACTAATAGATCAACTGAAGATTTTTTGGATTTGGAAAAGGGATTTATCATAATGAAAAAGATTTATTTTAATACTATGTAATTTATAAATTCAAAGTGGAATCTAAAAACCTTTTATTACTTTTCAGGTCTTTTTTTTATTTTGCAAACTTTAATATTATTTGTCTTTTTAATTTCTTCTTTGGTTATGAGAAAATGAGAGAGAGTTTGGGGGGGGGGGAGTAGAGAAGGGGGAAAATGTGATCAATTCTAAATTTTCAATGTTTCTTTGGATTTCTCTTCTTAATACTATCTAGTATTGACTTACAAAATTAATTGATATATAATTTCAAAGAATCTCTTTTAATATTTGTATTTGACAGATTTGTTTTAGAAAATTTTATTATTTGTCTTTAAATTTTTTTAATTTCTTCTTTTTTATTTGCTTTTTAAAAAGCAAGGAAAGAGGGGAAGGGGGGTGATGGTGAATTGTAGAAGTCATTTCCGACTCTGATGAAAAAAATAATTGTCAGCTAGATTCAATACAAAGTCCAAATCAAACCAACATTCCAAATGCAAATGAACTGGCTGGAATAACAAATTAACTAAAGGAAGTAAAGAATGAAATGTGTGTGTTTTCAATGTAACTGAAAAAAAAATGTTATTAATAAACATTTTCGAGTATCACATTGGCTATTGCTATATTATAAAATTTATTACATTTATGAATTTTACTATTTTTAATTATTTAATTGTTTTCTTTTTTTTTTTTTGGATAGTGTGTAATTGATGTGGTGTGTATAGATACAGTACATATCGTGGCTTCACTAGTTTGTCACGTGAATAAAGTGATGTAAGAACTATAATTAAGTATTTATTGGAAAGATAAATATCTAATACATTAAATATTCATATTTCATTTCAGGCTTATATAAGATCTATTATTCATATTGCATATGTTAATAAAAATATATACTTTTCAAAAAATATTCGCACAAAAAAAAAATATTTTAATTATTTTCAATTCAGACATTTGGAATTATTTACAAGTATATTGGTATGTTACTTTGCTGCTTTAGGCTACCATTGCATTTCACAGGATGGTCTTTGGATGTATAAATTAACTGCAAATAATTAATAAGAAGATCCTAGTCAAGAATATCTGCTATATTAACTCATGAAAGACTGTTGTTTCTCCTCATGTGTTTGGGGGATTTTTTTTATTCTCCTTTTTATTTTATTTTTTCCGGTCACCTATACCAGTATTTACCCAATTATCATAACTTGTTTTGCTCATTTTTTTTCACTGAGACAATAAAAATAGTCAAATAGTTTATTACTTGGAAATTCATAAGAGATTTATGCATTGGAATTGCTGGAACCATTATCTATAGTCTTATTTCTAAAATCTACCATTCTGTCATGCACTAAATGACACAAAGCTGTGATAATGAGATTTTGGATTTGAATACAAGAACATTTCAAACTTTAATATCATACATAGTAATTCTGACTCTGGTTTTTCTTTTCTCAAAAATATGGCATCATGAGACATTTTATAAACAGAATAAACTACCAGTTGTATTTATATATCAGATTATTTCCATAATCTAATATTAAGTATTGAATGTTAGAAAAATTTAACTTTATTTAAATATTCCAATTACATTCAACTTTTAGTAATAGCACACAGATTAGTATATGCAAAATGTTTCAAGACTTATCCTCTTCTCTTGCTGAAGAAAAGAGAATAATATCTCTCGAAACATTGTGCATATGGTAACCTGTATGCTATTATTAAAAGTTGAATGTAATTGGAATATTTAAAAAAACTTAAATTTTTCTAGACGTTCAATACTTAATATTAGATGATGGAAATAGTCCAATATATAAATACAACTAAAATACCATCATCTCAAACTTTCAAAATAAAGTACTACTGAGTAATACATGCAGATTATTTGAGATTCACAGATTGGTTTGTATAGTCATTACAAAACTTGTTTTCAAGTTTTTGTTACTCTCTGTCTTTCTCTCTTTTGGAAATAGCATGACTATACTCATTTAGGAGTGGATGATAAAAAAAAACAGATCTATATATAAAATAGAAATGTGCCATCTATAGTTTATGTATGAAATCTAAGTAATAGATGTGTGTCTTGAATTGGTCACTGAAATATAAGTTACAATTTAAGGCTTTAGGAAGTTATGATGGTATATTCTTGCTTATATGCTATTCTGACAATATTACATATTGGTAGAAATCAGAGTTACTTTCAATTCATAAAAGATATAGAAGTCTTGTTATGATTAAACTTATTTTAAAGCCTTGCTTTAATATAAAGATTAGTAAAATATAATTTACTAATGCATGAACAGAAAATATGTAAGATGGAAGTGTGACAAAAATAGCCAATCTGGAAGCAGAATTGTTGTTTTTTTTTGTATAATATCCTCAAATATATCACTAGTCCTAAAATTTGTTTAATTGATTCTCTATATGCATTTTTAATATTCTGTTTATTTTATATATATATTAATAGGTAAGCTTTGAATCCTTACTTTCCTTTTATTTGAAAATCTTAAAATAAAACAGATGTTTTTATTATAAATTTTCCATTGCTAAGTAATTTGTCAAATGTTGATATTGTATAACTAGCAGCAATAATATGATTTATGCTTGAATAAATTTTGTAAATGAAAATTGCTTGCATATTTCAATTTTTAAGTGGCTGTAAAATAACTTGATTTCTTCCTGCTTTTGCGGAAAATAATTTACGAGTTCTTTTAAAATAGCTATTATGGCACACCTCATTTTTAATGTTATGCCTATGTTTATAGTTTTGAACACCTCATATCTGAGTTAGCATTTTTATTGTTATTTGTTTGGTTATAATAATAATAGCTTGTTCATTTTTATTATTATTTTACTTAAACATTCACATAAATTATTCTGTTAAAAGGTGTTGACAATTACAATGTAATATAAAATTAAATGAATTCTGAAGTTTCCATATGTAGAATATATGCCCAGAAACTATTTTGATCACGTTAAAACATTTCATTTCTCCAAAATCCTTATATTCTATAATACATTCATCTACTTTTTACTATCTATTTATCTTTTTAGTCCTGGTTCATTTTCCCCCTCCTACAGCATTTTAATGAAAGCTATTTTGATAGTTTTACTATCCTGATATCATATTCCCAATTTCGTTAAAAAGATCTAAACAGAAAATCATAAAATCTCTACCTCTTTCATTCTATTTACTTTTAAGTATACCCCTCCCCTCCAAATTCTCTTGCAATTTATCCTAATCCTTTTTCAACATCTTACACTCCAAAATAGGTGTTCAATATTTTCTTTACCATCTTTATCTAAAATACAAATCATTATCCTTGCTCTTGCTTTTTTCCCTTGGTATCTAAAGCTTTCATCCTTAGATGAAATAATAATGAACTCTTTTTAGTGTTATCATATATCCTTTCATACTTTACAAATTTTTTATTCTTATACAGATGGATTATGACTAATACAAAAACCTTGGTTTAGATTTGAACTCAGATGCAGAAAAGTAAGAAATCAGTCTAATAGAAGTCTGTAATTACATTTGTAAAATGGAAATGTTTAAAAATGAAACTTATTGTATTAGCATAATTTAAGTGCAACTTTACTAATGGATATTTCTTAAAATAATAATTTAATAAAAATAAAACAAATAAATTTAAATTCATTACTTGTATTTACTTAATTACAAAGAAATTTTGCACTGGTGAGAGAAATTCAAATACAATACTGTAGTAAAATTTGAACTATTTTTATAATTCTAAAAGTTGTAAAAAGTGCTTAAAAAATTAATTTATCATTAGTGAATACCACTATTGTTTTTAAAATAATAATTTAAATTTGTTAACTACTTATTTTTATTTGAAATTTTGTATTATTAAATAGTAAAAACTTATAATAATAGTCGACATCTTTTATATTCTTGTTTTTGTTTGTTTGTTTGTTTTCCAAAAATTGTTATAACCTAAAAATGACTATTTCATGAAAATTGTTTTTCTGATTATATTTTGGACAGAATTCTGAACAGTTTGGGTTTACATTTTATAGAGTTGAGAATTGTCAGCAATTCAGTTATTTTATAGAGAAAATTTATTCTGAAACTATTTTTATTTTGAATTAGTTTTGTATTTCGGTCTGAAAAAAAAAACTTGCCACTTAAAAAATAAAAAATGAACTTTTATTATGTTATTTTAAAAAAATCTGTTAGATATGTACATCATGTATGTTACATTAATTAAATGACTGACATAATATTGCCCAGCTATTAAAACTATAATTTTGTGATTTGTTTTTAAAAATTAATTTTTAATATAGAAAATTAAGAGTTTCACACAGGTCGCGAGTAATTTTAATTTCTTTATAAAAATGTATTGTGGACATTAAACTGATTGCATTTTTTTCAACTCTTCTGTTCATCACCAGATTTAAATTTCTCCCTGGTGAGACTTTTTGTGAGCTTTCAACTTTGGATTTTAGTATTAAGCCATTATTTTATATCAGAATTCAATAAATTTAACTTGATTTGGCACTAATATTTGTTTGTAAACTAAAAAAGTTCTAAAAATTCATATTTAAACGTTGCAAATATTGAAAAAATGAAATAACATCAATAGATGATTTCATCATTGAATGCAAAATAAAGTCATTTCTTATAAAATGAACAAAATCTTTTTTAATTGAAACTTATTTTCAAAATGAATGAAAAAATTGTAATTTCTGATAAATCTGTAAAATGTAGTTTTAAAATATTAAAATTGTTTTCCAATTTTTAAGATATCTCAAGTTGTTTTAAAACAGTGAAAGCAATGATGTACCTTCTAGTTTTAAAAATAATATATATATATATATCAGTGTCAACCATTATCAATCTATTTCAGGATAAAGATCTCTCCAAGTTCTATCCTTCTTCAATCTCTAGCCCTTCATTCATCCATTTCACATGTGGTTTTTTTCTGAATGTTTTACAATCTCTTGGAATTCAGTTTAAGATTTCAGTTGTCCATCTATTATCATCTCTTTTAACAATATGTCCAGCCCAACTCCACTTTAGTCTTTTAATTCTTTCAATGATGTCTATAACACCTGTTACCCATATATTGTCTTTTCATTCTCTTTTTGTTACTCTTAACATGCTCTCTCTCTATACTTCTTTGAGTGGCTTGAAGTCTCTATATTGCTCTTCTATTAAGTGTCCAAGTTTCATATCCATAAGTAAGAACTGTTAAAACATCTTTATGAAAAACATTCCTTTTCAAGGACATAGGCATATTTCCTTTTAAATATATATATGACTGTATTAATATGTATATATGTTTGATTTTTAATAATTATTATAAAAAAATTGTGTGATAAACTTCACAAAATTTTTTTTTTAGTAATTCTAAAAATGTTCTCAAAATAATCTTACAAAAAGTATGAACACCAATTACAAAAGAAGATATCAATCAAAAAAAGAAGGCAATGCTTAACCTTTCTTTTCCTATTCCTGAGGACACTTGTGCAGAGTTTGTAGCACCATCTATTGACATACTTTACTATTTTTTTTTGTAAATCATGAAATTCATACATATATTATTCTGATATTTTAATTTCAACAAAAATCTAAATATGTCAGGATAATAAAAAATGCAGTGGCTTCAGACATTTTTAAACCCCATCTTCATGGCCTGTCTTTGTTATTTGGATTTCACATGCTTTACAAGATTACTTCAAGCAAATATTTTGAGTGACTAAAACCTTGTTTTTTTTGTGTGTAGTTTTTTTAAAAGATTCATGAATATTTTTGCACAATAATTATATAATAATTATTAAAAGTCAAAAGTATACATGATTACACATTTTTTATATGTATATGTTTTATTTTTAAAAATAGAAGGTAATAGGTTTCCAGGATAACATTAATCATGTAAATTATAGAGCAGAGGTTTAGAAACTGATTGCTAGCCAATTATCACTGGCTGGCTGTTAGATTATATTATAATATTGTAAAAAATAATTTTAAAAAATCGAATTTTAAAGCATAATTTGATAAACTTATTAAATATTGATATATTTCCATTCAGATATTGAAAACAAATGTCAATAAAAAAGATTTTGTTGGGTTTATAAATTCATTTTGTTCCTCTTGACAGCTGAATGGTGAAATCATTCTTCATTTTTGTTACAATTCATTGTTTTTTCCAATATTTGCAAAGATCATATATGATTTTTTAGAATTTATTTTATTTATAAGTGTAAAATTCTACTAAATTATCAAGTTCAATTTATTATATTCTGATATAGAATAATGGTTTTACAAATGTTGAAAACTCAAAATTCTCACCAGATATAACAATTAAATCTACACCGTATCAGGGTGTTAAAATTTACATTGTCACTTTTCAATTTTATTGACCTCTATTGCTTTTTTATTTATTTATTAAAAATTTAATATTTTAAAACAAAGTGAAATTAAGAATTAAAAAATACAAAAGTGTAATATAAGTATAGTATTAATGTCTCCCACCTGATATTATGTATATTTAATGTTGACTGATATTTGAATCTATCAATTCAGCATGAAAAGTAGTACAACATTTCTCAGTTTTATTTGTTACTCAAACTAAATTTTTAATATAGTTTCAATTATTTTACTTTTTTTTTTTTTTTTGGAAAATACTGCATATAAAATTAGTGATATTAACATAATTTAAATATAAGTTTAAGTTCTTTAAAAAATGTTTATGGATATTAAATAGTAATGATGGAATAGACAAACTACATAACAGATTTAGGTTTTACCAAAGCCTCACTGAAGATACTAATTGATAAATAGAAAAATTCAAACAATTTCTCCTATTTATTAGAATTTGTGATTTAAAGTATATATATATATTTTATTATTATAATTTTTGAAACAAATAATTTCTTTTCAAAACTAACCATTTTTGATATGAATTCAAATTCATAATTTCTATTTGAAATAAATACTTGTTACTAATATTTAGATGGGTGCATATTGTATTTTTGCAAATTTTCACAATTGAACTGTACATATCATTCGTTAGGGATAAGACCTTATTACATCTAATGTAATTATAAAATTTAATTTACAATTATTTAGGAATACGATAAAATTATAAAAAATTGTATTATTTACTAAAATTTAATTATTGAATAATACAATGTATAATTTAGTAAAACAATAATATAATAATAGATATACAAAGAACATATAGATAAATGCTTTCACAAAATATGACTTTAAACAGTTTAAAGATGTATTTTGTGAAAGCTTTTCTCTATACGTTCTTTATATATCTTTTATTACATTTTTGTCTGAGTTAAAGCTTATAATTTTATAGTTAAAACAATAATATTAAATAATGATGCCATAATTTGTTAATAATTTTTTAATGAACTATGTCATTTATTTCTGGTAATAATGTTTGCCTTTTTTTAATAAAAAAAAAAATGAATCTTCACTAGATGTGATAATATGTTGGGTTATTTCCATCACTTATCATTAAATGTTGAATGTCTAGTAAATTTTAAATTTGATTTAATTTTTTCAAATACAAACAGTTGTTAGTAATAAAACACAAATAGACAACACAGGTTAATAGATTACAAAATGTTTCATGTCATATTATTCTCTGCTCTTCTTCGGATATTGCTGGCCTGATTTAGTAACAATATTAGCATAGGAGTTGAACTTGCACCTTTAGGTTCTTGAATATTGAATTTTTAAGGCAACACTAACCAACTGAGCTTAAAACTTCTATATTCATGAATCAAAAGGGTATAGGTTTGACTCCCATGCTAATATTCACTGGTCACGCCAGAAATGCCTGAAGAAGTGTGGAGAATAATATCACTTGAAATGTTGTATAATCTACTAACCTATCTTGTCCATTTGTATGTTATTACTGGCAACTGTTTGGATTTGAAAAGTTTAAATAAAATTTAAAATTTTTAAGACAACATTTAATGATTCATGATGGCAATAGTCCAACATAGTATATGTCTAATATACTATCATCACAAACCTTGGCAAATAATAAATCTTCATTAGTTTGCATTATTTTTTAGAAAATTATGCAAATTTCAGTTGTCCATTAAGAAATGATTAACAAGTTACGGCTTCATTTTTAAATATTTTTTACTAAAGCAAGCACATTGTATTATTATACAACTATGATTTAAATTTTACAATTATATTTAATATAATGAGGTATTCTCCCCACCGAGTGATGTGCAGACCCTGATAATGAAATTTTGTAAAAACCTGATATTGACTCATCCAGTTGTTAGTAGTATATTTGTGTTCATTTTAAATAGTAATTGCCAATCTGATTTTGTATCAAAAATGTTAGTTTCAACAATAATAAATATTAAAAAAAATGTTTTTGTTTTTTTTAAATCGTAAATTTTAATAAATAGGGGAAATTGTTTATTTGAATTTTTCCTAATTACTAGTTAACATGTGATGTGATTTACTGTGACTTCTCCTTAAATGGAATCAGGAATCTCTCAGCAACTATGCCCAAAGAAACTTGTTAGCCACTTTACCTTCCCCTTCCATTCCCCACCCTAAGTTTTCCCATAATCTGGTCCATCCCATTTCCACAACATAATCTTTGTCAACTTTATGGCCTTTATATCTAAATCCCCCTTATCTTTTCCCAAACCCAGCATAAAAACCAGTAACTCACTTTCTGTATAATCACTTTGTTCATATTTATTCTCCCATAACTTCATTATTTGTACCCTCTCTGCTTTCAAGCATTTACATTCAATCAACAGATGCCTAATATTTTCTATACCTTCCTTACACAATTTGCAGACTAAATCACCCATATTTTTCCATTTACATGTATATTCTCTTGTTGCTAAAGATCCCGTTCGAGCCTTAAAAAATAAACTACTTTCCTTACTATTATCATAAATTAACTCGCAACCAATGTTCTGTTTACTTCTATATACAGTCAAACTCTTTTTACTCTCCATACTAGTTCTCCATCTCTCCAACTCCCTATTCTTTATTAATGCATCTATTCTTTTATCCCATTCCTTACCACTATAGCACTCAACAATCCTCCTAACACAATCATCCCACCTTTTATACAAGTATACTGATATAAATTATTTATCCAAATCTTTTGTATACCACATTACCCTTCTCACCCATCTTGTTGCCTGCTCTTTACTCATAACCCAATTAAATGCTATTTTGGCTATTCTTTTAACATCTTCAATATGTTTTTGGTGGTTCTACCTGGTACATAAAATTCAAATCCATTATATAATACATTTATTCCCATAGTACCTATTAAATTTTGACCATTTTCTTTTCCTTTTATGTTTCATTGATGTAATTATGTAGAAATCTGCTGTTGGAAGCCACCCAATCAGCTTATAAAATGTAAATAGTTTTATTTGTTATTGAAAATAATTTTTTTTAGTAGTTTCTGGACTGTTGACAAATGAAAAATTTATGTATCATATGGGTTTTTTTATATATTAAAGAAATTATGATTTGATATTAGCAACTTGTATATGTTTTATTTCATTTTAAAATTAAATTAATGTAAATAAATTTTATCATAGAATTGAAAAAGTTTTTAGTATATATTGTATACATTTGAGATTAGATATGTATTATATGCATACACACAGAATTCAGATTTGAACTTGATCTTTTTAATATAATTTTTTTAATAATTATGCACTGCTGATTATGTCTTTATGATACCTTGTTGACTGACCTAATGGCATTCAAAAAAAGAAAGGTTGAATTTAATGGCGGTAAACCCATATAACTTCAAACTATTTTTAATTCATATTTATTTTCTATAAATCTTTTTTTTTTTTTTTTTTTCAAAATTTTCTATCCTCTTTTTCCATCCCTCATAATTCATCATCATCATCATCATTATCAACCATTATCAATCCACTGCAGGATGAAGGTCTCTTCAAGTTTAATCCATCTTCTCCGATCTTCAGCTTCTCTTCTCCACATCACCCCTGCACACTTTCTTATTTCATCCATCCATCTCACATGTGGTCTCTTTCTGGGTCTTTTACAATCTTTTGGAATCCAGTTTAAAATTTCAATTGTCCATCTATTATCATCTCTTCTAACAATGTCCAGCCCAACTCCACTTCAGTCTTTTAATTTTTTCAATGAGGTCAGTAACACCTGTTTGTTCTCTTACCCATACATTGCATTTACGATCTCTTCTTGTTACTCCCAACATACATCTCTCCATACTTCTTTGAGTGGTCTGAAGTCTCTGAATTGCTCTTCTATTAAGTGTCCAAGTCTCAGATCCATAAGTAAGAACTGGTAAAGCACATTTGTTAAAAACCTTCCTTTTCAAACACATAGGCATATTTCCTTTTAGTATCAAGTTATTTCTACCAAGAGCACTCCAACCAAGTTTAATTCTATGATTAATTTCCTCCATTATGTTTCCATCTGTATTAATAATCTGACCAAGGTATTTGTAACTGTTAACTTCTTCTAATTCATCATAATCAATCTTTATTTTCATATTTTGAGCAAATTGATTAAACATTACTTTAGTCTTTTTAACATTTATCTTTAGTCCTACTTTCCTACTTTCATCTGATAATTCCTGCAACATTTCCTGCAGATCTGAAGCATTATTTGCAAAAACAACTACATCATCTGCGAAATCTAAATGACTTAAATAATCACCATTTACTTTCACTCCTTTAGTTTCCCATTTTAATCCACAAAATACTTCATGCAGCACTGCTGTAAAAAGTTTTGGAGATATGGAGTCACCTTGTCTTACACCTTTCTCAATGTTGACTTTCCCAGTGTCATTATGTAATCTAATTGTTGCTGTTGCATTTTTATAAATATTCTTTAAAATATGACAATATCCTGGATCTATACCTTGATGATCTAATGCTTTAATCACTGAAGAAATGTTTATAGAATCAAATGCCTTTTCATAATCTACAAATCCTAAGCATAATGGCAACTCATATTCATTTGTCCTTTCTATAACTTCTCTCAATACCTGGATATGATCTACTGTACTAAAACCACTTTTAAATCCGGCTTGTTCTCTTGGTTGGTGGAAATCCAATGTTCTCTGTAGACGAGTAGTAATTATCTTGGTAAAAATTTTATATAAAACTGATAAAAGGCTGATAGGTCTGTAATTTCTAATATCTTCTTTATCACCTTTTTTAAATATTAATATTATTACTGCATTCTTCCAATCATCCGGTACATCTTTATCATTTAGACATTTGGTATATAACTTTGTTAAAAAAATTTCTATTTCTTCACCTGCTTCTTTTAATATATCAATTATAATTCCATCATTACCTGGAGCCTTTCCTTTCTTCATACATTTAATTGCATGTCTCACTTCTTCATTTAAAATTCTGGGCAATTTGGAAGATGGAATAGATATAGGAGGTACTTGTTCTTTATTACTATATAATTCTTGATAAAAAACTTCTACCAATTTCATGATGTCATCTCTCCTTTTAGTAATAATTCCATCTTTTTTTCTTATTGCAGATATAAATTTCCTACCAATACCAAAATGTTGTTTTACATTCTTAAGTCTTTTATTTTCTTCTACAGCTTTCCTTGCTAATTCACAGTTATACTTTCTTATATCATTTTCAACTCTTTTCCGCACCATTTTACAAAATTCGAGATATTCAATTCTTTTTAATGCATCATTTTTGTATGTCTTCATATTCCTTCTTTTCTTCATAAATTCTCTAGTCTCAGTAGAAATTTTATTGGTCAATTGCTGTTTCTTTCTATCAGCTATCTTTGTTGCAGTTTTCAAAAGTGTATCAGTTATTTTCATATTAATTTCATTCAAATCTGAATCATGTTCAAAATCTACTAATACTTGAAACCGATTTGTAAGTTCTAATTTAAATTCATTAGAATGTTTCTGAAGATTAGGAATATCAACTGTAAATATTGTTTTCCTTAATAATTTTTGTCTCTCTAGTTTTACATTAACACATATCTTACACCTTACTAATCGATGATCACTTCCTGTGTTAAATTTATTAAGAACATTACAATCTTGAAATATGTATTTCCTGTTAGTCAAAATATAATCCAATTCTGCTGTACCTTCATTTGGATGCTTCCATGTCCATTTCCGTTTAACATTTTTCTCAAAAAAAGAATTCATAATATAAAGTTTTTCTTTTTCTGCAAACTCCACAAGTCTATGTCCTCTCTCATTTCTATTACCATAACCAAAATTACCCACAGCACTTTCATCTTTCATTTTTATACCAATTCTAGCATTAAAGTCTCCCATAACAATTTTAAAATGGTGTTTACTCTGATCAAAAACCTTTTGTACATCCATATAAAAATCTTCTACTACTTCATCACTATGAGAACTTGTTGGGGCATAAACCTGAATTATCTGCATTTGGTATCTGCTATTAAGTTGTATAACTAATCTTGCCACTCTGTCCGATACACCATCAATCTCCACAATATTGTTCTTCCACTTTTTATTTATAATGAATCCTACTCCACTTGTATTTCCAATATTTGTGCCTTTATAATAGAGTATATGTCCACTTTTTAAATCAATTGTCTCTTCACCTTTCTTCTAACTTCACAAAGTCCAATAATGTCCCATTTAATATAAGAGAGTTCTTCTTCTAATTCTTGCAATCTTCCTTCACTTGAAAGTGATCTGCAGTTGTAAGTACCTAAATAAAAAGTCCTCATAATTATATACCTTTAAACTATCAACAATTTCAACCTGTAGTTGATTATTATCATAACCTATTAAAACCTTGAGTAATTGGCTTTGTCTTAGTAATTATGTACCTGTAATCCATACTCTACACACTCATTCAATTTCTATAAATACCTGGAAATAAATTGACTATCTATTAACTTTGACATTATAAAATCTTTCTTGTGCAATGTGTTTTTGTCTTCTCCTCATAAACCACTTAAATTCTATTTTTATTGATCTATTTTCATTCCAAACATTTTAAACTTATTGTTGATTTCCCTTAGCTAGAGCAGTTTTCCCCATTTTATCTTAAATACTCATTTTTGCTGTCCACAATTCATCAAGCAAATATTAAAGCAGTCATTATCACTCCTTTCCAAATAATTTTATATAACCTTGTATTTTTTATTTAAGAAACATGCCAGATTTTTAATCAATCTCTTTTTCTTTTTTTGTTTTGCTCCCTCCCCCCACATTTCTTAATTGCCAACTATCTATATAACTCCTTTTTCCGTTTAATAAAATATATAAATATCTATAAATCTCCACTATTTATTTCTCATCATTCAATAACTCAAGATGTAGTTTCAAAACCTAGAATTCATTTTAAATCAAGATATCTATTTGGTATGTCCAAACAAGAATCTAAGACCAAAGAATTATAGTGTATGATGTTTCCAAATGAATTTATTTTCCCAGATCCAACAATAAAGCCAACTGAATTTGATCTCCTGAGATGCTACTGGAGTCTTATCAACAGATTCAGGATAACTCATGATCAATTTGGTGCATCAATGGTATTTATCTGTTCCTAGTATATATAAATATAGGAAAATGCAAATTTGTGAATTTACATAGTTAATGACTGCTAAATCTATGGTCATAGTCACAAAATTGGAGGACTTAATATGGCCACTGGTCAATCTATGTCCTGACTGGAATCTGGAAGTTCGTTTATGATATTTTATTATTAATAATAATACTGTCATTAAAAAAAATCATATTATAAATAAATAATAAACGTTGCTCTTCCTCATTAAGATAATGTTTTAGATTTTTCTTCAATGAATTTATTTTTCATACTTCTTCTTGGCTCTCTATATACATCTCTAATAATTCCATATTTTTTACACTATTTACAAAAAAATATATTATCTGCAAAAAAAAGAGCTACTACATTATACATTCTCTTGGTGCCAATTATAAAAATTCTCACCTCTATTTTTAAGTTTTTTATTTCAACCTCTCTTAGAAACAAGATAAAAAGGTGTTCATTAACAACTCTCTTTCAATCCAATTTACATTTAACTTTACTAATTCTGTATTTCCGTATTGGTATTTATAAAAATTATATTTGTAAAAGCTTTTAATCCCTCTAGCAGTCTCATTATGAAATAAAGTATTAGGTATCATATAGTAACTGATCCTAATATCATTATATTGTCATAATTTAAATTTCAGAAAATTGCTATTATATTAAATAACATTTTAGTGTTCTATCTCGTGTATTATTATTATTTGTTTAAATAAAATTACTAGGAGCAAAAAATAATGAACCTGATTTCTTAAATCAAATTTTTAAAAATACAAATCTTTTCATTGAATCTCTCATAATTTAACTTTATTTCATAAAGCTTCTATATAATTTCACATTTAAAAAAATTAGATTCAAGAAAATCTATTATAATAATACTTGCTTATAAAACATGATTCACTTCTTTTTTTTTTTCATATGTCAAAGCGTTGACCGGGAAGCAAACCCAGGTCCGCTGCTTGGAAGGCAGCTATGCTAACCACAAGACCACCAACGCTTGACATGACATGATTCAGGTCTTTTACTAAAATAGTATTCAAAAACCACCATTTTCTTTAAAAACATAAAAATATATTATTTCTGAAATCAGTCAAATATATTACATTACTTTTCATCTCCCATTGTTTCACTTTTATGAGAATTTTAGGATATAGAAAATTCCATTTATATAACTAATCTATTCCACAACTTTTCTATAACTCGTTTCTAAAAAAAAAAAATTAAATCTTTATTGCTGTTGGCACCATCTTTTAATGACTATTTATGGAATGTTTCTATATTGAAATAACTTTGAAAAGAATATATTTTTCAAAATATCATAAAGGTTGGATTTGCTACAATTAATTCTTTCACAATAAACAAATACTAGAATGGACACTTTTTTCACTAAATTAATTCTTTCACATGATTTTCTGCTTGCTTGAATGTGATGTTGATTGCTATGGCTTTAATTCACTCTCCTACTGGTATCATTAATGCTGCTTTTCCTGTTTTGTATTCATTCAAATGGAAAACTCTAGAACTAAAATAATTGAATTTTTAGTTCTAAAAAAAAATCAGAGATAGCAGGATTTTTATTTAAAGCTATAATGAACAAACTGAAATATCAATGATTAGTAGATTCTTCTTTTCCCCAATGAAAATAATCATGATTCGTTTTGAAAATACTCTTTCTTTGTTTTGATTTCAAAAATGAAAATATATATTTTTCATAGTGAGATTATACTTGTAACTACTTCCTATCCATTAATTATACAGTAGAGCAATTCTGTCTCCAATCTTTTTTCTGTTTTATTTTTTTTATTTTTATTTCTACTTTAATTCGTTCTTTCTGAAATTAAAAGAATATATTCTTTATGATAATCTGTTAATAACGACAATGGTTTAAAAACAGTTCTTACTACCAGTGTTGCTTTATGAAAGAAATGGAATATTTAAATTTATAGAATTACATGCGGGAAGTCCTGCTACTGAAAAAGAATGCTTTGAATCTGACCGTACAAGTCAGATCGAAATTATGCTCAGCAACTCAGAGGTTTTTTATATATTGACTTACCATAATATTTTTTCTCAAACCGAGACAGTTTTGAGAGTTTGTTCAAAACAGAAAGTAACGCCTTCTATGCTATATGCCTATAATTGAACTGGCCAAATAGTGGACTAGTTATTACCAAAAAGCAACAATTTTGTAGTAATATTTTTTAATTACTCTTGACTGAACATAACATATTATTAAAAAGTTATTGATATTTATTACTGGCATGAACTTTTTGTAAAAATTCTTTATTTTTAATTGCTTTGTTGAAAAATTCATTACAATTTAGTTCACAGTTGAGTTTGCAGTGCAATAAAATTTTTTACTGGAGATTCAGTCATTTGACCTCTTTCTTCAGATCATATGTTATTTATTGTAGAATATTTTTTTCAGTAGGTGCAGATGTGCCTGGCAGGCTGAACTTGTATTCTATAATTTGGACAAAATTGGGCAATGAAATATTCTTTTCCTTGAAATGACTGAATAGTTGTATCCATTTTTCATCACAATTTTTATTTCCTCAAATATCATAGTGTGCCATCCAAAAAGTTTTTGCATTCACTGCTTCATCAAACAGTTCATCCATGTTTATTGCATTATTTGCAAAAGTTTTATTAATTTTTTCACCTGAAACTTCAATTTCAGACCAAATTAATTCATTGCTAAAACAGGCAAAACTGTCCATACAGTAGTGCCACTCTGTGCAAGCCAGACGAATAAATGGATGCAAGAAGGTTTTTGCACAAAATCTCTATCTAGTGCCTACTCATCCAATATCCCCAGCTAGTTTCTAGCTTGTGGCTCTTCACTGATGAAATCAGTGATGAGCCTCAGATCTGAGAGCATTACAACTAGTGGCACTACTGTATGGAGAGTTTTGCCTGTTTTAACAGCATGAGCAAGCATAAGGAATGGTGATCATGTGATGTTTAGTGTTTTCATTTATTGTTGTTTATCCAAATAAAAGATTCTGCTCCATTAGAACTGTTTTTCCTTAGCTCAATGTAAGAAAGACATCAATTATAAAATTTTGTAAACTCTTGTAAGATTGTATTATTAATACTGCTATTATTGTCCAGTATTTTAAAAAGCTTTTTTTATTTGTTGTGGTATAAATTGATTATCATGCCTTTCCTCAAGATTTGCTTTTAATTTTTTTAAGTTCAATGGCATTATCAATTGCACTCACCTTTGTACTTTCCATAATCAAAATAGACTTGTTAAACAATTTAAGTTGCCCTTGCACAAACCTCACTACAATCATTATTAAAGAACTGTTTTATCATCACTGACAATGTTCTTGTGAAATAAAATATGATTTTAGACTCTCATACAATTCAAGAATTCTATCAATAGCTGGAAGTAGCAAAAGAAAATGGATGTTTCCATGTTGAAGTACTTTTTTATATTCTATATCAACAAATTCACAGAATATTTTTACTTAAGTGATGTGAACTGTATAAATATGAAAATATTTCTAAATTTTCATTACTAAAGCTTGGGAACTATGTGAGTACCACCAACCAATGCCTACAATATTTCTTCCCAATTTCTTTTTTAACCTGCTGTAAATATAGTTCCCTCTGTTTAACATCTTCAAAGTTTGTATTACAATTATCTTCATAAAATCCAATAATTTTTTTGCTATATTGTGACTTCTGAATACTGTATCAAATAGTTTCTCAGTATTTTACCAGGAACTGATTGAAAATCTAAAAGTTTAACTTTTACTCTATAATTTGGCACAAATTACTGCTCAACACATGGAACAGTTTTAATTTTTTTCCTGTTGGAAGAATCTATTGATATTGTCACAAAATTTGTCGTTTGAATCTTCACAAAATTGTTGAACAATAATGACTCAATCACATTAATAATGATAGCTTCATATTTTGTTCTGGATAGTCTAAATTTTCTTACAAAAAGCTTTGACATCAATTTAACTGACTTGAAAGCTAAGATTGTGAATATCATGAAACGCAAAAATTACTTCTTCAACACCTATTAAAAATTCTTGGTCACTTTGATCAGCATTTGTAAAATATATTATTTTTGAAGAAGTACCTGCAGCTACTGAACTAACCTTATGTTTTGCACATTTTAAGTGATTTTTAATGCCCGAACATCTACCATAAGTTGCCAAAAAATCTGAAAAACACTGTTCACATTTCACTTTGTTAACATGACCAAAAACTTTTTTTAAAAATGAGTAATCATTTTTTAACTCATCCGTAAATAGCACAATTTTGTTTTGGCATTTTGGAGGTCAAATATTTTTAATGTACACTATATAATATTATATCAAAAAAACGATCGATTGGACCAACTCGTAACCTGAACTCAAGTGGAATTGCACAGCAATCGAACCCAGAAAATATGTGAACTAATCTTCAAACTGGGAATTTCACGTTCAAATTAACCAATTATGGTACAAATATAGTTGTTGTACACCTCAATTAATAAGTTTGAGGTATGAGTTGAATAATTTTTATTTTTATCAGTTTTTTGTGTATAGCGTTCAGGATATATATTTGGCACTTTGCGATTTTTATCCAATAACCGGGACAAAATGATACATTGGCCGGTACCATACCTTCATTTTGGGACGTATGGTTAGCCTATTTATATATAGAACATTGAATTTATGTGTTAATTAATCTTTTCTGATATAAGGTTTAAAAACACTTATAAATATGTTAGTCACTACTAATAGCTATCTGTTCGTACTGCTATCATCCAAATTCATTCATATCCCTAGATTGGTATCCTGAAAAAAAGATTTTCGCTATCAAATATCGATTCATTTAAGAAACATTAGGAAATATTAATTAAATATTTTACTTATGCCGTTTACATTTCTTTATATCAGTCTTAATTTATTATTATGTTCGATTGCAAGTATTTATTTGTAAAAGTCTTCTTATTCTCATCATATCTAGCTTTTAATTTGTAAAATTACGTTGTTGTTGTTTTTTTTTTAAAACGTTATCTTTTAAAAGTTGAGACATTTTTTTTCTTTTCATCATTAATATTTCTAGTGAGCTAAAAATATACCAACTTTTTAAAATTATACTTTCGTTATCGACATTTTGTATATATTCCATTATTTTATTTATCTATAATGATTTATAAGTTTACTGAAAAGGGTCTGAATTTTTCTTCAAACACCTCCAGCAAAGTCTGACATTTAGTTATTCAATAATTGCTAACAGTGTTTTTTTTTTTTTGAAATTTGAACAGATAGATAACTTAGCAATATGATGCTGAAGGATAATTATCTTGTTGTTTTAGAAAGGTTAAAAAACATAATTACTTGTATTAAGCACGCATCATAATAATTAAATATGTAAACGTTTACATTATATATATATATATACGTACGCAAACATATCAGTGTTATACTTACATACATGCATATCATCGTCATCAATTCTGCAGAATGAAAGTCTCTCTAAGCTGAATTCATATTACATCAACAAATTTTCTTTATTTCATCCATCCAGCTCACACATGGTATCTTTCTAGGTCTTTTAAAATCGTTTGAGAATCTGTTTAAGACTGTCCACTGTTATCATCTCTTCTAGCAATATGGCCAAGCCAGCTCCCTTTTAGTCTCTTAATTCTTTCAAGTAAGACTGCGATACTTTAATTCTTTTCCATTTTCAATCTCTTTTTATTACTCTTAACATGAATCCATACTTTGTTGAGCCATCTTAAGTCCCTGTATTGCTCTTTTGTTAAGTGTTCAAGTCTCAATTATATAAATTTTGAATGTCAAGACATGTCAAACACATAAGCATATTTCTTTTTAATATTAAATTATTTTTAACAAAAGCACTCCATTCTAGTTTTATAAGATTTATTTCATCTATTGTATTACCATCTGTATTAATAATTTCACTTATAGTATTTATAATTGTTAACTTCTAATTCGTGACTTAGTTTTTCTTTTGAGAAAATTCATTCAGCATCATCTAAATCTTTTTAGTATTTATCTTTAGTCCTCTTATTTTCATCTGATATCTCACAATATTTCCTGAAGCTCTGAAGCAATGTTTGCCAAAATAACTATAATATCTGCAAAATCTATAGGAGTTGTCAAGCGTTGTTAGCCAAGAGGTCAGCACAGCGGCCTTGCAACCAAGCAGTTGGTTGCAGACGGTTGTTGCAGGTTCGCCTCCCGGCCGATTCTATGACATATGGGGGAAAAAATCTATAGGAGTTAAAAAAATCTTCAAATACTTTTATTCCCTTAGTTTCACATTTTAATCCATGAAACACTTTTTATAAAACTGTTGTAAAAAAATTTGGAAATAAAGAATCATTTTTTTATGCAAACATTAATTTTTTGCATCATGTAATGATTGCTGTTGAATCCTGATGATAAATATGTGTCAGAATATGACAATATCCTGGGTTTATATCTCGATAGTCATGACTGTAGAAATACTTAAAAAAATCAAATATTTTTTGCATAATGGCAACTCATATTCATTAGTCACATCTATAGCTTCGCTCATTATCTGGATGAGTTTCATTGTATTAAAACCACTTTTAAATCCTTTTGGTTGGTTTGAGACCATAGTTTGCTAGATGAGTTGTAATTATCTTGGCAAAGACTAGAACACTGGTAAATTGGTAATTTTTAATATCTTCTTTATCATCTTTCTTAAATATCATTATTTCTATTATACTCTTCCAATCACAGGGCAAATCTTTATATTTGGTATATAGTTTTGTCAATAATTCTTCTGCTCATTTTAAGGTATCAGCAATAATTTTGCCATTTTCTGGAGCTTTTTCTTTTTTTATATAAATTTAATTGCTTATTTCACATTTTTATTTAAAATATTTGACAATTTAGATGTAGAAATTGTAGTGATTAGTCTTATTTTCTATTACTATGTAATTGTTTACAGAACTCTTCTGCATATTTCATGATTCCTTCTTTTTGGTAATAAATTCATCTTTTCCTCATATTACTGAAACAACTTTTTTTCCAATAGCAAAATGTTGTTTATAGTTTTGACGTTTTTAGTATCTTCTATAGTTTTTCTTGTTAATTCATATTTGTTTAACATCATTATAGCTTGTTTTTGTATAATTTTACTAACTAAATTTTTTTTATGCATCATTTTTATGTAATTTCATTTTTTTTTTCTTATGTTGTTTTGTCTCAATTGAAAATTTCTGAGGATTTTTTTTTTTTGTAGTAGCTGTCTTTGTTGCAGTGTTTAATTAAGTATCCATTATCTTTTTATTGATCTCAGTTAATTGTGAACCTTTTCAAAATCTGTTGATATTTTAAAATGATTAGCAACTGTTAATTTAAATTCATTTGAATGATTTTGAAGTTAGAAATATCAAGTATTAATATTGCCTTTTTTTATATTGGTTTTTACTTTTTTCATTTTGCATTAACACATATTTTGCATCCCATTAATTGATGATATTTCATCTGTTGAATCTATTAAGAATATTACAATCTTGAAAATACATATTTTCTATTAATCAAAATATAATCCAATTCTGCTATATCTTCATTTTTATGTTTCTATGTTCATTTCTCAAAGAATTCATAATATATTCTTTTTGCCCCTGCAAATTCTACAAGTCTATGCCCTCTCTCATTTTTATTGCCATAACCAAATTTATTTATAGCATTTTCATCTTTCAATTGTTTACTAATTCTAGCTTTAAAGTCTTTCATAACAATTTTAAAATGTTGTTTGTTCTGATCAAAAGCATTCTGTATATCTGTGTAAAAATTCTTTACTTCTTCATCATAATGAGAACTTGTTGGTGCATAAGCCTGAATTATTCATATTTAATATCTTCCACTCTTTCTGATAAACCATCAGTCTCCACATATATGACATATATACTTATGTCTTTTAAAATCTGTGCTGAACTGAAATGGAACTGAGCCGAACATATTGCTACGAGTGGTTCAAATAGATAGGGTATTGAAATCTTAAATTGTCTCCTCTAAGAGATAGTAGTAAGACCAGAAAAGAAATCACATGTGAAGTGTATGAATGAATGAGATAAAACATTTTTATTAGAGTGATTCCTATGTATTATAGAGACTGGATTAAACTTGTAGAGACATGTAGTTGATTGATAATTGCAATAGTGTTAGAGCTTTGGGTGAAGGTAACGATCACCTGAAGATATTCATTTGGTTGAAATATACATTGCATGAAATGTTTGTATTTTTATAATGTCTTTGATTGACTTTTCTGGAAGTAAATATCAGTTTATTGGATCTTAATTTTTAAAATATATCTGTTTGTAATTTTTTTACTATTAGAACAGCAATGGTTATAGTAGGTGAAGCTCTCATTATTGGAAAAAACAACTGTTCCTGCAGACTTTTAGTGTTTTACTATGTATGTATGTGAGTGCAGTTTCCAGCTGTGTGTGGTTGCATTTTATTATTATTATTATAACACTGATATTTTATCTCATTACTATCATCTTCCTTAGAATTAGCATTAATAGATAATAGAATTAACATTTTTTAATATTACATGTGTACGTTTGAATCATTAATTCGTAATATGTTTTTTGCTTGTAAAAGACTGCACAAGAATAATTAAACTCATCTTTTATAAGCCACTGTAGTACATAAGTCTCCATTTGAGATTTTTTTAATTTCTGATCTTGTGACATTAACTATAATGCCTTCATGACAGCAGGATGTCTGGCTTCCAAGCAAACAAACAGGGTTCAAATCTGAGCCAAATAATCCCTTGGGATTTTTTCTTTCAGATAGTTCCATAAAGCTGGCCATTTAATATTAGCTGGTAAATGGATGTCTAGCTTATTATATGTAGAAGGTAAACAAGAATGGAACTATCATTCTCAGCCTCATCATTTGGCAATTGACAAACTACTTTTTCTTTTACTGATCCTCTATGAAGGGTAGTTGAGAAGGCCTTGTCACTGCGTGAGGTTATGTAAAGGCTATTTTACACTTCTATTGTTATTCAATTTAGTTTTTGTTTCTGAAAAAAAAGCAGTAACATATTAGTAAGTGTTTATGAGTTAAAGATGTCAAAATAAGTCAGGTGCTACTCAATACAATATGGGATCAATATTGATGGAATAAAAGCATGTGATTGGATTAAGTAGTTCAATCAAACATGAAGAGATAACATGTTCATTGTATACAATGTTAGTGGTAAATGAATTCATGACATGATCCAATAGAATGTCAAATTATATGCATATTAGATAATTTTTCTATGGAATGATTTTTAAAGATATAGCTTTAAATTTATGTAAACACATTAAAGCAAAAATATATTATTGTTAAAACTTTTGCTTTGTATATTCATTAACAGCATTCGAAAGTAAGTATGGCTAAAAACATTTTACTATTATTTATATACACATATAAAAGACATATTTTTTTGGATTCATCCTTGCATTGATGTTACAGCATGCAAGATAAAATTGGATTAAGGAATGTTATTTTTAAAATTTCTATATGTAGATGAAATCTAGATAAAATGTCAGTGCAACTTTACTGTTATATACACAGATGAATCCAAAGGGTATATTTTACCTATTATATGTAAAAGCATTTGTTTTACTATATAAATATATACACACCGATGCACATACTTTTGTTATTTTACGTATTATAAGAAATTTGATTTTAAATTTAATTAATTTTTTTTTAGATATACTTATTAGCCACACCGCCTAGTCAACTCACAGCCATTTTATTCCGATTTCAATTCCATATGCTACATGGTGCTGTCCTTGCTTTACTCTTTCCTGTTCTTAATACAAGATTGGTTAGTATTTTGTATTAATAATTAATTTTCATATGATAGTTTTAATATATAAATATATCAATTTTGATTTAATATTTCCATGGATTTGTTTTTATAATAAAGACTAGAAATAAGGAGATTATATCCCTGTAAACAGAGATAACTTTAAGCTTTTGAAATTGCTAAGAAATTATCAACATGTTTTTTCATTAATCTATTATAGATATACATTCCATGCACAAACTTCTTATAAATCTTGATTTATTATAATATGAACTATTATAATGTACTCCATCATTTTGACTATTATTTTACAGTCTTTATCAAGGTTTAAGTTGTTTCTTGATTAAAATTATAAAATAATATAGTTGAAACATTGGAATATATTATTCATTATAATAGTTCATATTACAATAAATCAAGATTTATAAAGAAGTTTATGCATGGATTGTAAATGTATTTGGAAATTAATGGGCTATTTTTAAAATAGAAGACAGTGTTGTTGTTTCTTAATTTATTTTAATCTATAATAGCTCTTTTATTGGAATTTATTTATCTCCTCTTACTTCAAAAAAAACTTCAACAAGAGCTATTATAAGCTAATAAGAAAACTTGTTAAGCCTTAGGGAATGTTTTTAGCAACATAAAAGTTAAATTATCTCTGTTGACATGGATATAATCTCCTTTTTATTCTTTATTATACATACTAATGTATATTATTTAAGAAATACTTTAGGTGCAATGTGAAGATTATAATTGCATTTTGTAATATTAATATGCATTCAGAACAAGTTATTTTTGTCTGTTTAAAAAGGTTTATGTAAACTTCTTTGTATCAATAATTTCAATCTGTGTGGGCAAGTTGCAATCTTTAGTTTTTATATAAGTATATTGGACCATAAATAAAGATGGAATTTTACCATTGTTTTGTGAGGAATTCTACCTTTATTGTTAAAAGGAGGTTACCATTACAACAGTTAGAGATTGTTGATTGTTATTGATAGTCGGATTTTTAATGAATTCTAATATTTATACATATAGGCCAGGTTTGTGACAGAAAGGTAAAATTAACTCTTTTTATTCACTACTGCTTCCTCACTTCATTTGCAAATTTTTCATTACTTCCTAACTGAAGTCAAATCACCATTATTTCTAAGCAACTTTTTTTTTCTCTGAACCTGGCTATGATAATTAAGATGAGATAACTTGCTTGATAGATATTTGATATCTTCATGAATCATGATATGGATAATTTTTATCGATACTTTAGTATTATTGAACCGATGACATTTTATGCTTATCGATTTTCCTTCCTGCAAACATCTTCGATGATAACATGACAACATTGTCATGTCAACCAAGACACTGACATGATTAATCCAATTTTTGGATTTTTTTGACCCACGAGATTTAAAAATCGGAGAGAGCTTTGGGAAATTTTGTCATTTGTCTGTCTTTTGTGATTTTGCTACTAGTCCACCGCAGTGGACGCTATTTGTAAGTAATTTTTATTTTTGTTTCTAATAAATAATGTCATTTTGATGTATATTATTTTGTAAATTCTTCTGAAATTATAAAAAGTACAATTAATTAATTTTATTTTTAATTTCTGAATTATATTATACAGAAATTTTTTTTTTAAAATTCATCCACAATTATAAAAATTACAGCTATGAGAGTAATACAGTGTTTGGTGTTGTTGGTGATTTTGTATTTTATAATTGAGCATAATATTGGCCGTGCCTTCGGCATGTCAAAAACAAAAAAAGCCCCCCGACTTTTCTAATTTTCAGTCAAAAAAATGATACATTTTCAAATTGTTTGTTTTATATATTTTTAACATGAATAATTGAGTTAAATACCATCAGAAATGTTGTAAAGATAAGATAATTTTTAACGCAAGTACATTTTTTTGATTTTTTTTTTTTTTTGTTATAAAAATTCGTAATATAGAGTATGTTGTCCAGGTCACCATTAATAATGCCAGATAATTGGGGAAAGTGTTCTTTATTTGTCTATTTATTTTAAACTTACAAAAAAAAATTTGTACAATTATAAAATTTACACTTAGTTACTTTCAATATCTAAATTATCAAACTTACACTTAATTACTTTTAATTTCTAAATTATTTTGATGCATGCATGTACTTTTTTGTACTTTTTATTTTATTTTTTCCAACCAATGACGTATTACCCTAAATCCATATCAGTCTGCTCTTGCAATATTTAACGTGCTGGGTCCATGTGATTTGCAGTCAAATTTTAGTGATTGCATTTGTCTGCAAATAACTTGGAGACATTATCTTAAAGATCTGAAGATCAGACTGATATGGTTTCAGGGTAATACGTCATCGGTTAGAAAATACTAAAGAACCTTTTTTATCTTGTTATCATCTTGGGCATATTATTATAATGTGAATACCATAATGATGTGAGAGTGAGTGTTTTCATTTCTAGTAGAAAAGCACTTGAAATGAATATTGATTTTAAATAGGTGTGTGTATAAGCTCCAATATTATATTCTTTTTATGATAATGATTCTTTGGAATAGTTTACAGTCAACTTCATGAAACAGGCTTCATGTTGTCTTGGTGGAATTATAATTTGAACCTATTAAAAGCAAAGACAAGAACTACATATTTTTTGGTTCCTAAATTTACATCCTGATTAATGCTGTGCTATTCATGCTAGTTATAGTAGCTGCAGGATATTCATCTGTTTTGAATACACCCTAAATGTTCTTCAATTATGAATGTACCCTATGAAAAAATTGATTTACTGATTAATGTTCAGAACAACTCGGCTGGGATAGAAGAAGAAAACTTTCAACAATACTAGACATTTATCATCAGTTTGAAAATATGAATTGATTTAAATAGGTCAAAAACAGATTTGGATGTTGAAATGCAATGCAATCATCTTTGCATTGCTGCTGCATTTGACAAATTAAAGACAGTATGTTTCATTAGAAATAATATTTACTAAATTAATTGTGTATGAATGGAAAGAAGACTTGGGCCACTAACTAAATAGAATTATAAATATTTCCTGCTAAAGATATGGCCCAACTGAGACTTTTGATGCCTGTTAGATATAGTTTTAAATAGTTATACATGATTATAATCACCAATCTCTTGAAATAAATAATGATAATCTAAATACCATTTGGAAATAGTAAAGCATGAGAATTTTGGATCTAGCATGATTATTGAGATGTGACATCTTTTTAAAAGACTGTTATCCTATATGTAAATATCATTTTGATTTATCAGCAGTTAACTAGGGTAGAAACGTGGCATGTGTAATGTGTGTGTGTAAAGAAATTTGGTGTGATGATAACTCCAAAAATATTCAACATGCATTAAACATGCAGCCAGACTAACAGTCAGGAAATAATTTTTATTTTACTTGGCATGCTCCATATCACATTTAATTGAACACTATTGGATTTTAAATTTACCATTGAGTCTGATTCTGTTCTATTAATAAACTGTTATTGCTTTTTCTCCCGTTTTTATCATTCATTTCTCTGTGAACTATCCTTACTTCCTTAAGTTATAAACATGATCCTACGTTCTTTTGTGATCCAAAAATACGAACAGTATCTTCGAATCTTTTTTTGGTAGTGTTATATAGATATTTCACGTTTTTTTTTTTTTACTCCAGTAATATATAGGGTATATGAGCACAGACTTTTACACGACCCACCACTCTATCTCATAATACTGATACAGTTCAACACATATATATCGAAAAGATAAATAATCTCATATTCCATGCTATACCAGCAATCATCAGTTGGTCCAGATTATCATCTCTACACATATATGTAATAAGTGCTCAGATATATATATATTAAGATAGCCAATCTTCATGCTTTAATCGACAGGCTTCAATCTACTTCAACTCTTCAACCGTCCATCCAATTGAAAATATGATGATAAAACGTTCAAAGGCCACCCTGAGGCTGAGATTCCTCATCACATAAATAATGGTATGTATATACAATTATTTATTCAACTTAGACATAAACTTATACGGAGAATTGTTAATATAATAATTGTATTCGTGGTATGTTTTTTTTATTACTTTTAAAAATGTAAATGTTTCTTTTAAAGTTTTTATTTTCACAATAGAAGTTTTTTTTAGAATGTGGAAGTGGGGAGAGGATTTTTCTATTTTATTTTACTCAAACATATCTTTTTATTTTTAGTAGCACATACATTTCCTCAAAGTTATTTCAAAGAGGGGAGAGAGGGTTAAATCCTGCATGGAGAAGAAGATAAATTACTCTTGCTTTACAATTATTATTTTAGACTATCCGGTGTATATCCAATCAAATAAATATTTTAAATGTAAATACATTTTGCATTTAAAATAATATATTTATTGTATAAACATTAATTTTTAATTGTAAATTATAATTTCTGTATGTAAATATTAAAAACTTTTTTTCTAATTAAATTTTATTTCAAAAATTTGTTTACTTTTAAAATATATATGTGCATTTTTAAATTTAATGATAATAAATATTCGTTTTGTTTTTTATTTTCATGTTTTATTAAAAAAAAAAAAACTTGTATTTTTACATTTAAACTTTGAATTATCTCACTTGTTCAAATATTTGCAAGTAAATTAATTCACCTAGCTCCATCTGTTGGCATCTCCAACAACTAATTGGATCCATTTATATTTGAAAATTTGCTCACTATTACTATTCATTCAAATTAAAATGAATAATGACGACAGAAAAAGGTAAATTCATACTTAGGAAGAATTTCTACTTAACTAACCTTGTCGTTTTACTCAGATTATCAAACTTTCTCAAATATTTTCAATGTTATTAATTATTGACGTAACAAATAGTTAATGTATTTTTTTTACATTTTAAATTCTAAAATATACTTATAATAAAATAGGATATATAAATAATGTGAATTTGAGTTTAATGATTTGAGCCAATTATTAAAGATAGTTCATCAAAAATAGATCTTGGAAATCATATTGGTCTTTTTCTTATGTCTTCATTCGTTTGTTTGGAAGAAAATAAATGGCATATTGAAGAAATTTTGAAGTGTATATATTTTAATATTGTGATAAAAATGGAAGTTAAAATTATGCTATGTGAGTTGGAAGTTTCACTCTGGCCTAATGTCATTAATATAACAATCTCCAGACTAATAGATAGATATTATAAGAGCTGATAAATTGTCATTAAAGTTATACAAAATTATAGAGTTGCAGATTAAGTTGTAAAAAAATTCTTGTTGTAATTAAAGTATAGAAATAGCATTTCATAGATAAAACAACCTTTAAATGGCCATTGCAGGATAAGAGCATCTCTAACGGGTCCCCATTAAAGAACAGTGAAAGGACATTTCCAGATACAGAAGGTTTTTCATATTTATTTATCCTCTAGCTAAATAGCCATTTTCCAAACAAATATTAAATTGCTAACTGTGTTGACTTTGGTCCAGTTTTCTGAAAGAACAATTTTAAATCTGATTGGAATGTAAAACAAATTTCAGATTTAGCCAATTAGAATTCGAATTGTGGCAGGTTGATGTGGGACCACTATATGTTGATGTCATTTAGTTATCTTACAAAATATTTCATTATAATAATAAAAAAAATCGTATTATAAAAATAATCATTCTTATGAGAAAAGATCATCGTAAGTATAGATATGTTATTTGTCTGGAAATAAGTTGTCCCACTAGGCAACTGAGCATGTGACCTAGCAATAACACTTGATCATCATTGATGATAGTTTGCATTTGCTTGCCACAGTAATAAATTATAAAAAAGATTAAGTAAAAAAATAGTAAACTCAATATATTTATTTTAAAAAAAGTTTGTTTGCAAATAAAATTTACAATAGTTATCATTAATATTTACTGAGGCTATAACCTCGATAATATGCATATAAAATGCGATAGTAGGGACCTCTACAGGTGTTTTAACCACAAGCTTACACTATGGAATGCATTTAATAAATTTATAATTACAACTTTAAATAGTTATCATTATTTTTGAGAAATATATGTTAATGATTAGCAAACAAACAAGTGATAAATTGCAATAAAAATAATGTAATTGATAGAAGATTCAAGAATAGCATCAAGTCAAAACATTACATGGTGTAAAATGGTTTCTTAAATAAAGCACAAGTTTCTATATGTAGGCTATATGCCCAAAACCCTCTTAGACAAGTTAAACGTTCTTTTTCTCCTAACTTCTTATATATACCAATAAGAATCAATTACTTATTCTTATTATCATCCATTATTTTTTACAACCCTAAAAGTTCTACTTTTTTTCTTTTTACCCATTGTAATAAAAACTGTTTTGATAATTTCATTCTTCTGTTCTCATATTTCTCAATTTTGTTATAAAGACCTTTAAAAAAAATCATAAAATTACTGTCTCACATGATCACATTTCCTATACTAGCACATTAATTGTTCAGACCCATATGACTATATAAGCTATTGAGCTTAGATTGAAAATATTTTTTGTGTTTTCAATTTCATTCTCATAGTTTTGTAGTTAAGTAGAGATAAAAGGTGGTTGCTAGAGGGTTGCATTAGATCCTAAGATCTAGATGCAGTGCTCTCAGATCCAAAGCTCCTCACTGACGAAGGCCACAAGCCAGAAACTAGTCTGGGGATATTGGATGAGTAGGCATTAGATGGGGATTTTGTGCACAAGCCTTCTGGCATCCATTGATTACTCTGTTCAGCACAGGTGGCAATACTGTATGTAGAGTTTTGCTCTGTTTATCAAAATTACTGTCTCTTTCACTCTCTTTTTTCTTTAAATTTCTTTTATTTTCCCATACAGTTCATCCTGCTATTTTTTTCACCCATCCTATAATTCAAAACTAAATATTCAACATTCTTCCATCTACACATAAATTACATTTACATTCTAAATCCTTACTCTATTTTTGACCTTTTTTTTGTTAGTATCTGAAGTCCCTGTACTTGTATCAAATAGTAATAAGCTCTCTTTAGAGTTTTCATATATCTTTTCATATTTTTATATAACTCCAAATTATTAATTTTTTATTCATATTCATTTTTCACACATCTAATTTTTTTTTCTCTTTTATCTACCCTTTTTTCCTATTCATCATAATTATGTATCTCTAATACATTTTCTATACATTTTTCTAATTTCTTCCATATATATATAGAAATAAACTGTCTATAATGTAAAATATTTCTCATCCAGCATGATTGTTATTCATATACTGAAATCTGAATTTTTAATTTACTATCCACTCATTAAGTGAAATTCTCTTGATTTTACTTCAAATAGTCTTATTTGTTATCCACAATTCATCACCCATGTCATATCTATCTATTTCTTTCTGTATTCTTTTTACAATTTTATCAATTTCCTACCTAATACAAAACTCTTCATTTTCCAATGTTAAAACAACCATCATCACTTTTCCCCAAATAATTCCAATTATCTCATATTTATTATATGAGAACACTACTTTTAATCAAACCAATTTGTTTTTTTCTCAATTCCCAACCATCCATATAATCTTTTTTTTTTATTTAACGGAAGTTTTTAATTACCCATACTTCTCCACTTTTTTAAGACAAATATCTCTATTTTCCATTCTTCTACAATACTTTTTCCACTGAAAAATAAAATTTTAGATTTTTTTTCACTGAATTTAATATCATTTATGTTTTTATTACTTTTTACAACCCACTATTGATGATTATTTATATACCCACATATATCTTTATATACCTCTATATAATTATTACCTTTTTATATATTCCACATTTTAACCTTTTTTATAATTTATATTTATCAATCAATACTTTCTATAATCATATATATATATGTTTATTTCATTTTTATTTTATTCTTATTAATTTTTTTAATATTTAACTTTAACATTCATATTTTTATAGTTTACATTGTTATTATTCATTATATTAACATTTAATATGTATAATTTTTTTTAACCTATAATATTATTTTTTAACATTTTTTTTTTTTTAACATATTTGTATTGTGTTTGTTATAGTTCTGAAGAAGATTGCTGGGGCAATCGAAACCATCAATAGTGAGTTGTAAGCATTATAAAAAGTAATAAAGAACATAAATGATATTGGTATTATATGGATTTGGCAATGCAGTAAGAAAGATAAAGTGAATTTAATTTTCATACTTCTTTCTGTCACTTTTCTAATAACAACTTCTTATCTTTTATATTGTTTGCAAGAAATGTCATCTCAGCCACAAAAATTAAAAAATAGCTGTTGCATTAAATATTTTTTTGATTCCAACTATAAGAACCCCAATCCTATCCCTATTCTTTTGATCTCAATCTTTAATTCTCTTAGAAACAAAACTGTTAATGGGCATTCCTGTTTCAACCCAATTTTATTTTTAACTTCCATTGATTCTATATCTCCTAATTAGTAGTTATAAAAATTATCTTTGTGAAGACTTAATTATTCTTTACAGTTTTCAGACTATTTTTATATTTTCAGGATTTTGCCACAATCTATTTCTCTCCACCCTATCATAAATATTGTCTATGGCTAAAAATAAATAAATAATGGTTTATTTTCTTTATAAGACATTTCAATCAATTAAGATATTATAAATAAATTACCCCATATCCTTATCTCTGTAGGAAACTTATTTTCAACCTCTTCCAAAATTTCACTTTTTTTAATCCTAAACTCATTCATTAAAATGTATATAAATAATTTATAAACTGTGGAAATTATTGTTGTTGACCTATAACTAATTACAACTTGAATCTTTCTTTTTCTTTCATTCTTCTATTAAATTTTTTTTTTAAAGTAAGTCTTGTATTTTTTCAGTAGTTATTGTACCATCTAATTCTCTTGCTTTTTCTTTTTTCAATCTACTTATTTTTCTATTCAATTCTGCATCTGTCACTCTGTTCATTCTCTAATACCTTAAGCTCTCTAATGAATCATATTCATTATTCAGTTCTCTCTCATACAAGTTTTTATTAGATTCATTAAGTATTGTTTTAAGTTCTTTTGTACCTTCATTCTCTTTTCCTTTTGCATTTAATACTATAACATACTTTCATTTTTTTTCTTCATATGCCTGCAAAATTTTTCATAACCCTAATTTTTCAGACTATTAATTTCAATTCTCCCTATTTCCAATTTAATTCTATTTTAGCTATTTTTTGTCTCTAATAAGCTATTCTATCTCTTTTTTAATTTCTCTTTATCTACGTATAATAAATAATTAATGTTGTATTTTATATTTTTCCAAAGACACATAAACTCTCCCATCACATACTTCACTTAAATTGCCAAATTTCAAACCATCGTTTTTATACATACTTTTTAATAATGCTCCATTTACATTTTCTTTAATATGATCATTCATATCATCTGTCATAAATATTTTATAATTATTCTTTCTAAACTCATTTGTATATATCCCTCTATGAATATTTTAAATACTGTCATTCTACTCTTTGATTTCCTCTCCATTTCCGATTGTTAAATATATCCTACTATAAATCTATTCCGCATACGTTCTTTAAAATTTCTTTTGAAAATATTCTTAACATCCCTTTTATTCTTATCTTCATCATATCTTTTTAGCCCTTTCCATTCACTTTTTTTTTAAAATCCAATTCTTTTTAATCTCTCAAATTTATCTCTACCACTGCTATTTTTTTTTCTGCATAAGCCTTCAATTCTCTCCATTTATTTATATGGCTCTACCTCCTTGCATATTTGTAAAAATCAGATTTTATATTAACACTGAGCCCTTCTTTTAACTATTTTTTTTTGTAACAATTTCCAAACATCCTCTGCTAACTCTTCTCTAGTGCCATCTACTGCAACCTTGAGTAATCAGTGATCATCAGTTGTCCTATTAATGCAATAATGAATCTAGCAACCAATAGTGAACTAGCAAATTATCCATTTTAATAACAAGAATTTATGGGAATGATATTGAGTTTTGGGTATTGAAAACTTTTTATTTTATACTGATTTTGAACTTGCTCTAGATTTAGTTGAGATTCATGATGAAAAGGGAGGTTTTCTTGAACTTATAGAATCTGATTAGATAAAGATGTAATAATGGAAGAAGCAGTATTCAGTTATTGTTTTTTATTGAAGAAATAATGTCAGTTATTGTGATGTTACGCTGAGAAATATGACAATTTTTAGATAGGCTGTGATACTTTCTGTGAATAGTTTGTTGGAGAAGCTGGTAGGAGGTGAGGTAGTTATTGCTCAAACATAATTTTCAATACTTTTTAGAGATCGGTAATAAATAAGAATTACATTGTACAGTATTCAAAGATGTAAAAAGTTTGAGAATAAGTGTTATTTAAATGTTGAATCCAGAATGGCCAATTTTTAAAGTACAACCACCTCCCCCCCTTCCTCTTTATGTACCTATTTAGTTCTAAGCTTTTTATGAATACATGAAATCACAGATAATAGCAAATCTTATGTGTTTAACTTCTATATGCGCATTTATAATACAACATAACTTCAAACATATACACGTTTAGACGTCAACAAAAATGTAACAATGCAAGTATAAAAAAGACAGAAAAATAATAAATATAGAATGAAAATGAAAGTAATCATGTGACATACAGTATACAAGGTAATGTAATTACTAACAGAAATAATTCATAATGTACTTGCACAAGTGGGTGTGCATATTAAATTTATGATATTTTTTTTCAAAACCATAAATAAGTGAAACTTGAACATACTGAATCATAGACAGTACTGTATTGGGTAGTATTAGATATGGGTGATTATTATATTATTTTCAATTGTTAATTTTTTTGTTTCATTTAAAATCATTGTTTTTTATAGCAACAATAGTAAATTCATGTTTTATACGTGAACTTTCAGAGTGATATATGAATAACAGAAATTTCTTCTTTAATATGATGATGATGTTTTCATTTATAGTTTTCACAGTTACTAATTATTTGGAAACAAAGCCATTAATTTAAGAGAAAAGCTGCCATAGCTATAATGTTGGTTTTTACATATTGAGATTATTACTTCATTTAAATCTTGTAGAATGGTAATTAAAATTTTTATGAATTCATAAAAAATGTAGTTAAGGATGCAAGATTTTTATACATTTGGAATTTATTGTGCTAATAAATATTCAGAACCCTGACTTAACATTAATGTCCACATATCTTTGTTAATAGAACTGAAGCTTGCATGTTCAAATCTATATAATTGTTAAGCACATGCTTATAGGATTTGCATTTGGTGTAGAATTTGTGGAATAATTCTATGGTTTAGAAGAAAGTTGGATTTTAATGGTAACTGTAAAGGAAACAAACCCATATATTGGATAAACAGATCTTGATGTCCATTTAAGGGAAAATAAAATATCTGTACTCTAAATATAATTAAAGATGAGTTCAAGAATTAAGACCTTATGTAAATTACAATACTTATGAATATCTAATTTTCTTAAAGCATTTAATTAAAATTTTAGTAAATGTAAATAATAGCATTAATTATTCCTTGTAATGTACTTCATAAGATGCATTTGTTTTATTTATTTTTAAATTTAAGATGAAAGTTTTGATTGTTCCATTACCTTTTTCAGAGCAGTAAATACATAAACTTATGAAAGCCACATGAAGACACATATAGCAATGTTGTATATAAATATAATTTTTTTTAACATTTGTTATAACAATTGTATATATATATTTTCACAGGTTGCAGATATAAAAAACATGTTTTGCAGGTTCATCAATATAAGAATTTTTAATTAAAATCTTACATGGGTGATCTCACAATATTGAGACTGTTATGTGTCTTATGGCATGCAATTACATAGTAGTGTGTATGCACATATATGTAAAGTTGAAAGGAAAAGTAGAAATAAACATGAAAAATTTTTTTTGATATTTTTTATATTATGCTGGAATAACATCAGTTAAGAATTAAATAATTTTGAATTTAAAAAAAATTATTATAAATTAAACATTTAAAATAGTCTAATTAATATTTTATTAATTCTGATTTTGAAATTTAAACAATCATGTTTTTATGTTACAATAGATATACTGATAATTATAAAATTGCACTATCTATTTTGATTACCAATTTTTTTTTTATAATTAATGCTTTTATAACATGTTTTGATAAAATTTCATAAGATTAATGTGAATTGAAAAGTGTCAATATTTTTTTTCAATCAAGATAGGGAAAACTTATTTATGATTACTGTATTTTTCTCCCCACCCTGATTATAAAAGGTTGGAAAAAAGATTAGAAGAGAATCTTAAGAGTTTTTTTTACAGATTATGACATAGCTACTATGAAGAGATAAATGAAGGTGACAGTGTATCCAGCTGCTGCTACTAATGTTTTCCATAACTCATATATATTGTAGCCTTTGGATTTGTCTAAGGCTCCAGTTTTGGAGTTAAATATGAAAAGAAGGGTTCCATCCAAATTTTCCTCATAATATATGTATTTTTTTTTCCTGTAATAAGAAAAGATTTTAGTAAAGACTAGGTTTGAACCCATATTTAAAGGGATTGCATATGTTTGACTAGTAAGCAATCTAAAAATTTATTGTTAATGTGTTTATAACCAGAGGATTATTTTAGTTTTAATTTATGGGTTAATTTAATATTATGAATATATTAGAAAAGCAGGGTTTACACATTTGTTGATAAGTTGACTGAGAATAGGGAGATATGTGACTATTAAAAAACTACATTAGATAGTGATAATGAGTGAGAATTGTTTTATAATGAGTTATAAAGAAACAGTTCATGAAGTGAATAGTAGTAATAATATAGTTATAATAATTAAGGATTATAATTAGGGATTAAAGCATTAAAGGTTAATCAAAAAAAAATTATATACCTGTGATGTGTGTGTATATAATTTAATTGTAGATCTTGATGGTACAATTTATAATTAATAATCATTTCTTACATGTTGTAAAGCAATTTTAAATAAGAAATTAAAATCATTTTTAATTTTAATATTAGCAGCCAAATTTAATTGAAAGTCTGAGTTTGAAACAGCTGTAATATATATCTGGTTTCGCTATTAAAGGGAAAAAGTAAGATTACTTCTAGTATGGGTTCAAGTGTTATATTACTCAATCAATTATCATTCCTTAAAGGACACAGGTCTAGCCAAGGAATTTAAGTGGACCATTAATTTGGCCCATTAACGATGATGGTCAGTCTGGTCGGTCAAATACCAAAAATTAATTGACAATTATAACTGTTAAATTGTAGAGTTAATTGTGTCTATTTAAAATGGAATTTGTGCCTGGTTTTCTGAAAGAGCAACAAGGTTAAAATTAATTGAGAAGGGGGAACATGTCAATTAATTATAAAGATAATAAACAGGTGGATGTCTCTATAAAAGCTGTGTTAATAGAAGGGGAGGGGCTTTTATTTTGAACTTGCTTATCTGTTGTAGTTTTCCTTTATTGACTTAAAGAAAAGCTGTCTTTTAAAATTTAAAATCGTTTTATTGTAATTTTTGTCTCTTCAGAATAATTTGGATAAATCTACATTGTCTTAAGAAAAGACAATGTATCATAAGTAAATTTTAAGTGGGCACACACTTGAACCTCCAGAAGTCAACCATTCAACAGATGGTAATAAAAATTTAAACCACAGAAGTTAAAATTTGTGTTTAATATCGTTTATATATATGCAAATAGTAAAATTTAAAACTCAAAAGTTTGATGTATATGTAAGTCAATTTAAATATATAAAATGAATTCAAAATGGAAAAGGACAATCAAAAATCAACAGACCTATACTGTGAAAAAGTTAAACGAATGCTATTTAAATTTAATATGCATAAATTTAAAATTGAGGAACTCTTTCAACAATGTACAAATTATATATATAATGCCAGAGAAACCAAACTCTGTCAAAAGAACTTTTTACTACAAGGACTTATATGCTCTTCTAAACCAGACAGGGAGGAATGAAAAAAGTGGAATCAGGAACCTGGAAGGACACCTGTTAAAAGACTTATATAAGTATAATTTTTTTATTATTATTATTCGCTCTTTATATGTGTAGGACATTTAATATAGATATAAAAAATGTGTGTGTAGGACATTTAATATATATATATATATAAGAATTTCTTTCTTTGTAGTATATATATATATATAAGAATTTCTTTCTTTGTAGTGTATTATGTGTATCATCTACTTTAAAATTATCATTGTATTGTTTTGGGGGTAGAGATTGATTTCAGATGATTTTATATATGTTTATTTAAATGCTTTTGCTATTATTGTCATTTTGGGGGTAGATGAAATTTATATCATGTCATTCTGATATGCCTTATTTAAAATGCTTTACAAACAATTAAAAAAAAACACTTAAGAGATATTGTTATTAGCATCAGAAGTTATTGTCAAATGCTTAGACTTATAAATGAATTGCTTGTCTATTGAATTGCATCATCATCATTTTTATTTTATTTTATAAAAGTGCATGCAAATAGTTTTGAGAATTTTGTGCGCATTTCTTATTGCTTATTATTATTGTTATTATAGATTAAGGCCAGAAAAAAGCTGATTTATGCTTGGGAAATTTATGGCCTCATATTCCAGTACACTAATTTGCAAGAATATTAAGGTTGTGAAAGTTTTACTTGTATAATTTGATGTTTCGACCTGTATGTGTGTGGATAGACAAAGATCTCCACAAAATTCAGTGAAGTCTAACTCACTAAGATTTATGCTATATTCATAAAGTATTTGAACCTAGTGGAAGAGTTTTCCCACTTGAGTATTCTCTACACCATAAGAAGGTTTCTTATTTTGATGGCCAGAGGTGATTGGTATACCTATGTTTTTATATGACTAGCGATAAAAATCCTAGCTTATCTCAACCTTAGTGAAAAGGTTCTCTCTTATTCGGGTCACTGCCTACCTCATATTAATATTTGATATTCCTTACGTGTGTATGAGAGGATAGCCATGATAAGCATTATTATAATTATTAGATACCAGATCGCAAACTCAATTTAATGTCAGAATGAATGCAGATAATGTATGTGCGATTGGTGTATTTGAATATTGTTTTTGTAGATTTGATTTAGCATTCGAGCCAAAAATAATTAAGTTAATAATTGTCAAGGGTTAAATAAAACTTATGAATGATTGGGCATAAGCAATGCGTATATAAATTTATTTAATAAATATTTACATGGCCAGCTGAGAACTTCACTGGAAATGTAGTATTGTTAAAATATTATTGTGTCATAAGAACATGAGCATAGAGAGTGCACTATGATGATGGTTGATCTTAATGCCAATTTATTTGCAATGACTTAGTCTTACTATTATTAAGATATCTCTGTTGTAAAGATTAGGGCAAAAGAATATTTAATCAGGATGATAGGATAAGATCAAGAAATTTGCGAGGGAATATTAACTTTAGATTTGTTTACTAAAATTATTCAATTTAATTAGGGGAGAAATCGATTATGTATTTTCTAAAATATATCAGTAATAAAAGAGAAAGCATTGAACACAATAGAAATTGGTATTCACTATATTTAAGATAAAATGAAAGCGTAAATATGGTGTATATGTTTTTGTATTGAATTATAGTTTGTTAAATAAAATTTGTTATTTGTTTTAAATAAAATTTGCGTGTGTCTTAATGTTTTTGTGGGTTCTTATTATCTAGATATTTCCAATCCAATCATGCATCAATATATTAGTATTAATATTTGAATTATCATGTACATAACTGATATTTAGTAAAACCATTTAAAAGGTTAATTTCAAATGTTTAAAATTACAAAATAATTTAATATTGCTGAAGTATAAATCGCAATAAAGATAGTATTGAGTGATAGTGAGTGCAAAGGGTGGGCACAAAATCCTTTCTCCATCCATTGTATTCAAACCTCTCTAGACGTATTTTGCTTTTATATAATTTTGTTATAATTGTGACTATGTTTTATGATGTGTTTATAATGATTTAATAAGCTTAAAATATTCCAGCTTTAATGTAAATTGATATTAAACTGCATTAAAGACAACCAAGATCATCTTGGAGGCGGTCATGAGAGGAGTGTTTATCACCAATAATATGTCCAGCTTATTCGATTTCCACACCTAATGATTTGAAAAACCATGAGAAGAGATTATAATGAGAGGAAATGAGCTAGTAAAAGAAAATAAAAAGGTAAATTTTAATAGTTAAATAAACAATAGTGTAATAGACATATGGATGTAAAGATGATGGAGGAGTGGATCAGAAAGGTGGAGATGAATATAGAACTTTATAATTAGAATAAAATTTAATTGTGGCTTTAATCATAGTGAATGGGGAATGCACTGAGAATAACCTGGAATTCTTAAAGATTATTAGTATTGTCAATTTTAATGCGTTCTCAGTGTTCTCTAAATCGATTGTGTATTAACCCATTCATGAAATATTATTACTAAGAGTATTGAGTTGAGATTTAACCTGTATATTGTATTAGAGTTGCAATTTGGTACCCTGGCAATTAAGCTTATAGATGTTCTGTATCATCATCATCATCTCAGTAGGCCTCAAAAATAGTGTCAGTTGGGAATGATGAAGTATCCATCGATCCATTCTTAAAGTGTTATTATTGGCATGCAATTTATCTGCAAGTGTGTAAATGCCATATGGATTTAAATATAGTACAATCAATCCATAACATGGATGTGTGATCATTTGAATAAAATTCTCATTGGTTAGAATAAAGTTATAATTAGCTTAAACTATCCAATAATATATATGATATTTGTAAGCTCTCCCAATCGTTTTAGTTATATTTAAAATACAATGCAGATGACCGATAGTCATTATAATTAAAAACATAAAATTCATTTATAGGTTTAGCACAATTTAAATATGTTAATAAATTATTACACAAGCATGTCTGTGTGATGATATATATATATATATGTGTGTGTGTTTGATGCAAACCTATTGTAATGTATAGGTGAATTGCAATGTAACAGTGGATTTCTTTTTGGCATTAATCAAAATCAGAATGCTGATTTTATATTTATGGCATACTCAGTAAACCTTAATTTCATTTTAATTGTTATTAATAAATTGATATTTCATTGTTAAAATTTTTCCAGTAAATTTATTTAATCCTAAAAGATAAATTATTACACGCGGTATTATATCTCTTGTTCGCAATAATAGTTATAGAACCTTTGTTCTCTGAGCTAAATTTGTGCCTGACGCTGTTATATAAAAGAGGGTTATATTTAGTGTTTATGGATATCCACTTGATGATAATCCTGGATTGGTGCAAAGGAAATATCCATTAAAGTTCATGCACTACATTTTATTTACTTTAGTATTTCTTCCATAGCGTAAGCTTGTGGTTAAAACACCTGTAGAGGTCCCTACTATCACATTTTATACGCATATTATTGAGGTTATAGCCTCAGTAAATATTACTACGTAATCAATGTGCGTTTAATAAATTTATAATTACAACTTTAGTATTTATTAGAAATTAAGTTTATAGTTGGCCAGTGGTCAGAGCATTGATAGTGGTGATCATGTGTTAGTATTCTAGCATTATTTTCTTTTTGTCATATTCTTATGGATTAGCACTTAAGTTTATACATCCAAATTAATGTTTAAATAATCTGCCCCAAGCTGGCATAGGTTAAATAATTAGCCTAGTTTATAGTAGATGCATTTCAAATCCAATCACAAGATTTGACTGTTGATTTATTTTATTGTGATTACTCATGATGATGGATGATTATTGCTTATTGTGTAATGCTGGTGAATTGAATTTATAGTTAGTTCTGTGCTAATCTCATACTCATTTTATATTTTGTTAATTGGTGATGATGATTTTCCATCATCCCAGGTTCATCCCCTATCTATTGCATTTAGTTTGACCATAATTTTTAATATATATTATTTTCATATTTTTTTAATATATATCTAAAATTAATGTAATTTATATTTAATCCTAAATTTAACTCTCAATATTTTTAAAGACTTGTATTATTCTATTTACATTTATACATGCATGCATGTAATATTGTGGAAGAAAACTAGTCCTCACACTTATGTTACAGAATTGATAGACACACCCTAGTCGAATATTTTAAAAGCATAAAGTGGTCCACCTATGTTTAGAGCTTATTATTTAGATAAACCAACTTTTATTGACCATGCCTAAATTAGGGCTTGAACCTATTATAAGTCTAATTTTTAAATTGGCAAATTACTTGCACAAATTCAGTTTATATATCACAAGGAACAGAACATTGATCAATTTTAAGTACCTTCAACACTAAATCCAATTTATTTGAATATGTATAATAATTATTAATATAGCTATATATATATATATATATATATGCAATATTGTGGAAGGAAACTAATCTTCATGCATGTGCTATAAATTAACATATCCTTTCTCATATATAAATGTTTTAAAAGTATAGGGGGCCCAGTTATGCTTATGAGTCTGAACTTATACAAGTAATTTTCCAATTTAAAAATCAGGCTCATAATAGGTTCCATCCCTAATTTAGGCACAGTCAATAAACATTGTTTTATTTAAAAAATAAGCTCTAAGCATAGTTGGACCATCTATACTTTTAAAAAGTTTAATATTTATGGGGGAGTGCATGTCAAATTATAGCCCAAATGTGAAGACTTGTTTTCTTCCACAGTATTACATATATATCACTATATTATTTATTAGTAAATATCTATATATAATACCAGACACTATATATAATTTTTCCAGTGAAAAAGTAATGGTGGACTCATTCTCTCTTCAAACTGCCTGCAGTGCCATCTAGATCAATGCATGTTTATGCAGTGATATGGTTTAGCTATTTACCACAAAAAAATGTTAAGTGCTAGTATGTCTGGATTACGAAATATGTCATGAAGTATGACAGTCTGATACATACCTTAACCTACAGTAGAGTAACATACTAACATGAAATTTTGTCTTAAATTGGAAAAACTGCTAATGAAGTGTTTGAAATGATTTAAATTGTTTATGGTAGTGAAGTCAAGAGTCTCAAAAATGTCTTCAAGAGTTTTGCAAGAAAGATGATTTATAAAGGTACAAGATACATTTTCTCATTGCATGTGGTTAATGATCCAAACATATTAGCATCATGAACTTTTTGTGGCATATAGCTAAACTATGTTAATATATAATGTGTTTGATGATTTTGAAATGAAGAGGCTTGAAGAGAATACTTTATATTTTCACTGGAACATGCTGTGTATGATAAAACAAAACATTGATTTTAATTCTACAATTTTCAATATACCAGTGCAAATGCTATTCAAGATGGCCTCATTCTTTAAGTTGGCCTTAGCTTTTATTTATTTATTGAAAATTGTAATGTTGTTCTAACATATATATATATAATGTCTTTAATTTATTACTATGAATGTAAATATGATTGCTAATTTCTTTTATTATACATTAAATAATGTTCATTAATAATCTATCAAATCCATTTACTTCTGTTTCTAATCACGACTCAATCCTTTTTTTCTTTTCAAAATATACATTACATATAGCCATATAATTCTATAATTAAAACACTTCTTTTCTTTTCAAAAACTTTATTTGATATATATATATCCACTTGTTCCAACGTTTCGACTTGTTCCAACGTTGTAACAATTGGTTTTTTGGATAAAAGGAAATGTAAAAAGGAAAAGTTTTTTGAGAAGGGAGTCAAGTAAGTGTGGTGTATATTTTGTGTTTTAATTTAATTGATTTTAATGTATTTTATTTTTAATTTTTATGGGGTTTATATATTTTTGAATGTTTTTTTTATATTGTTTTGGTCTTTTTGGTTTTATTATGTGAAGTTTGTTATAATGTAATATGTTTTTTCTAGATCCTTGAAAATGACTATAGAGTAAAAATAGTCGAAACGTTGGAACAAGTGAATATATATATATCAAATAAAGTTTTTGAAAAGAAAAGAAATGTTTTAATTATAGAATTATATGATTAATAATATAGTATTTTTTAGCTATTTTTCTGAGATTGTCATAACATATAAAATTAAATTAAAAAATATATTGTGCCTCTATGTGTGCGTGTGTTTTAATTATCAAGTTTACTTCTTTCAATCAGTTGATCCAGTTACCAGAATAATGAAATAGCACAGTGTTATTGATATATTTTTTAAGCTTATGAACATTGCATGACATTTCATAAGAGCATTAAAAATTCTGTATTTAATTTAATAGGATTTTCAAAATAAATCTTGAAATGAGGATTAATTTTGTAATGATTTAGGTTTTATGAAGTCTAGGTAAGCTATTTGAAAAAATATATATATTGTCAGTAATAATGCTTTACGTGGAGAATTAAATGTTTTAGATATAATTAAAAGATTGTGTAGGTCTGCTTACGAGTGTGTGTGGGCGCATGTAGTGCTTAGAGTTTTTATTAATATGTTACTTATTACAATATATTTGGAAAATCTTGTTGATCAACATGCTCTATTTTTATAAAACAATAGTGTAATATGTGTGCATCTTTGCTTGTATGTGTACAGAATTTCTATAAGTTTAAACTCCCAAGTAATTCTATTCATATGAACTCAAATAATAAACACTATAAAATTTAATAAATAATTGTAATGTTTAAAAACAGTACTTAATACAGTCACTAGCATCTTTGCTGCTTGGCAAGAGCTCTAAATAGAATCTTTTATGAAATATGCATGTGGTCGTTGTATTTTTAAAACTCGCAAATGTCATTTATATAAATGTTCAACTTTTAAAAAAAATCCAGTTGGTTGGGGAAAATTTCTGATTGAGCAAAACAACAAATGCTTGAAATGGCCAATTTGTGATCACTGTTATAGTTGTTGATGAAAATTGTGATATAAGTTGTTAAAATACCCACTGCTAGTCTAAATATTTTATACTGATTCAAAGGAGTAATGTGGTTTAGTTTTTCTATATTGTTGCACTTATGGTTGCGCTGGATATTATTTTCTAAAAGTAAAAACAGTTTAATTAATGAGAGTAGAATACAGTATGGTAATGAGATATAAAACAATTAAAGGAATTTGAGTTTAGATTTTCTTCTTGAGACAAACTATGCTCATTAATTAAAGATAGAATGATAATGATTTAAATTCTTGTATCCTGCATGGAGCAGTGAAAGGAAGAATCACCTGAGCAGATGGATGGGAATATGAGCCAATCAACTTCAGGGATTGAAACAATGAATGAACTCAGTGTAAATTGAATCAAGAAAAGGACACTTGATTCTTGGAGTTTCACCTGTGTGCACAGACTTATAAACAGGTACAGAATGTCGCCCATATGCACAGGTACTTCAAGTGTGGAGAGCCTCCAAACATGTTAATAGTCAGCTAGAACTTTTACATGTCATATTGTTCTATAATATGATTTATGTATGCTTACAGGCTTAAATATATATATATATAAGGTATATATATGTGTATATAATTTGTAACGTAGCTAGATATTGCTAAGAATATTTATTATTAAATTGCATTTAATCTCAACCTAATAGAGTTGTGTCATTACTGGGAAATTATTACTGTTAAATAAGTCTGGAATGCTTAAGTTTGCAGACAAGGTTTCCAACAGTATAGAAGGCTGTGCTTTCTGATGAAAACTAGTCTGCTGGTTGAAATATTAAAGCAGTTTTATAGAGAAGTATGCGTCTTTTTATTAGTATTTATACATTCATTTATGTAATTAATTGACTAGCTTATATGATAAATCTACAACCAATCAAATCTTAAATTTGCTGCACACTTCTGTAAAGCTTGTTGCAAATCTTTTGTGAATGCTTTAGATGAATATATGGCACATTTGAAAGATTTGGGTGGGTAGGCTGGTTTATGTATATTTATATGTGTACATGTGTCAATATCATCTGTATATTTACCAAATTAATTCAATTCATTCTTTTATGTTTTTATGCATTGTATATTATTGTTTTTTATGAGTGTAAATATATATTTATCATTTCATCATCATCAATTACTGTCAGTCTACTGCAGGTGGAAGATGCCTCCATATTTAATCTAGTTCATGGATCTTTTTCACGTCACTCTAGAAACTTTCTCATTTATTCAATTTGCACATGAAGTTGTCCATTTATCATTTTTTTCTAATCAGTGTACAGTCCAAGTTCACATCAGCCTTTTATTTTTTTCAATGATATCAGTTATATCTATTTGCTTTTTCACATGTGTATTTTGCTTTTAATTCTTTTTTGTATGCATTTTTCTATATTTCAGTATGTGATTAGAGATCTGTCCAGTTTTTTTATTTTATTTAATGGCCAAGTTCCTCTTCATTCATATAGGGGCTAATTTTTTTTTTAATACTGTTACTTCTACCAAAATATTTCGATCCAAGTTTATTAATATTCATGATTATTTTTAGCAAGTATATTTCCATCTGTATCACTCATTTGTAGTTGTTATCTTCTTGTAATTTATGATTATCATAATTTATTTTCTTCTTTGTCAAAAAGCTATTATATCACACTTTTTAGTATTTATTTTTAGTTCCTTTTTTCCTGATAGTTCTTATAACATTTCTTGTATATTTTCCATTTATTTTTATTTCTTTAGCTTTCTGTTTTAGTTCAAAAAAATCTTTCTTTTTATGGGTAAATAGAATCCTCCTGTCATACATTCTTGTGAGTGTTTATCATTTCATTGTCATTATGTAATGTAATCACTGCTGTTACACTTTGATAAATATTCTTCAAGATTTTGACCTTTTTCTAAATTTACATATTAATGGTCCAAAGCTTTAATCATTACAGAAATGCTTATATGCTATAGTCAAATCTATTTTTATAATCTACAGGCTCAAATAATAAATAAACTCTTATTCATTGTCTTTTTCTTCAACCTTTTCTATTACTTCTATGTAATCAACTGCAAGGACACATGCTTCGTGATCTCAAAGAAATGGTGAAATTAACCTATGAACTTTGTGCAGAATTTGCATATAATTACTTCACTCATTGCTATGAAGATGAGAGCATGTCTCTTGAAGGTGCTTGCAGAATAATAGACTTTATTTTGTTTTTAAGTAAAAAGTAGCTTTGCGGTCAGGTGCAATAGAGCCTATATTATTTTACAAATATATTTTCGCACACAAAGTTTTCGATTTAGGTTTGAATTACAGCATAATCTGTTATCAATAATTTTTTCTAAGTTCTTTTGATTAGTTTCAGTTTCTAATTAATGATAGATTAATGATAATGTTTATAATAAATGATAGGTCTAATTTTTAATGTCTTCCTTTTCACCTCTCTTAAAAACATTAGCATGCTCTCTTCTGATCATTGGATTTATTACTTTTTTATTTGATATATAGTTTTACTAGGAATTTCTCTATTTTTCATCTACTCCTTTTAAAATACCTCATAATAATGTCATCATTTCCTGGAGCTTTTCCATTGTTTGTAGACTTAGTTGTATGTTTTAATTCTTCTTTTAAAATACTTAGAATTTTAAAAGATGTCATAATAATAAAGACAACTTGCATTGTTTGATCTTTATTATTTTATATTCCTTCTTTTAAGAATAGTGCCATCTTTTATTGGTAAAACATTTTTTTTTTCATTATCATATTCTTTCCTTGTTTAATTCATCTTTATGTTTCTTATATGATCTTTGTTTCTTTACTATTTTTTCAGAATTCTAGCTATTCATTTTTTTTAAGTGGGTCATTTTAAATAATTTTATATTCTTTCTTATTTTCATTTATTCAAATTTGCATACATATGTTCAGCCACATAATAAATTGTTTTCTTTCTTTATAATCTGAAGCTGAGTGCATTGTCAGTGAAGTGCCTCATAATCATATATTTGTTCATTTGCATAACTGAGTGCACTTTTTGGTGAAGTTCATCATAATCATACAATTTTTCATTTGCATAACAAAGTGATTTCTTTCTTTATAATCTAAAGCTGAGTGCACTTTTGGTGAAGTTCACCATAATCATACATTTGTTTATTTGCATAACAAAGTGATTTCTTTCTTATTTATAACTGAAAGCTAAATGAACTTTTATTGTAGTTATTTTTTTTTATTGTAGTTTACCATAAAATTCTCTAAAAGTGTACTTAGTTTTAGGTTATGCAGATAAACAAATGTATTCAAATTTGAATTAGAAATATAAACGAATGAAAAAATCAATATTTTCTTCATTTATATATATATTGAGATTGTTGATTGTCTAAGTGTTGACTGGTTTTAATGATGTATGATTTATAAATATATATTTGTCTCAGCTGAAAATGTATTGTAGAATTACTAGTTTTTTGTAATAGCTACCTGTAAAGCAATTTTTAGTAGACAGTCATTTATATTTTTATTGATCACATTTATGTCTTAGCCATTTTTGAAATTTGTTCATATTTTAAAATGATTTTCCAGATTTTAATTTTAAGTTATTAAAATGTTTTTGAATATTAGCACTACCAACTATTAATATTGTCATTCGTAATAACCTTTGTTTTTCTAGCTTTGCTTTTAATATATAGCGTATCTTAATAATTGATTATCACTTCCTATGCTCAATCTATTAAATACATAATAGCCATAATATATCTATATATATTTTTTTTTTCTGTTAGTCAAAATATAATCTATTTTTGGGATACCTTCATCAGAATGCTTCCATGTCTACTTCTGGCTAGTATTTTTCTCAAAAAAAAAAAAATTGTAATATATAGATTTTCTTTTTCTGCAAATTCAACAGATAAATCCATGATGCTTTCAATCATTTTTTCAATTCCAGCATTAAAGTCTTCCATGACAATTTTAAAACATTGTTCAGTCTGATTAAAAGTATTATAAAAACCCTCTAGTTCTGCATCACAATGAGAACTTGATGTAGCATAAATGTGGTATTTTTCATTGATGAATAATTAATACTGAAACTCTGTCACATATATTGTTAATCTTCACAATGTTGTTTTTATATATATATATTTCACTTATAATGAATCTCACTTCACTTATGGTTCCAATATTTGTATCTTTATAGTAACATACATGGGCACAGATGTTTCTTCATCTTTTCTTTTAACTTCTTTCTATTCAAGCAATTTGCCTTCATTTGAAAATAATTTTCAGTTATAGGTACCTAAGATCATCAATGACTTTTGTTTGCTTGATGATATTGCAGCTTCCAATGAATTGTGGTTATGAAAAAATAAAACAATTAACATCTACATGTATCAGCTATATATACATCTTTCGTGTGAATTCAATTGATGTTTCAAATAAGAACTATTAGATATCTCAAAGGAAAAAAAAAAAACTATGAGATTTTCTTGGTCTCAAATTTAAATTAAACCAGTTAATTCAGCTTACTGATTTATGCAATATTGGTGAACAGAATTATTTGTATTCATTTACCATAATTTATTAGTAATAATAGCTGCAATACAAGCATTTATGTTCCCTAGGAATTGTCCATGATTGGTCCTTAAGTTCTCAAAGAGGAATCAAAAGCTCTTCTTTCAGTTACATTTATGTATATATTTATTATACTTACACATGTAAATATGTCATAAATATATGTGTTCCACATATGTAAATGTATGCATGGAGGTTCCATAAATATATCATATACTTTTTTTTACAAATATAATGTGTTCTACATGTATAAATATGCATTAAAGATCTTGTGCTGCAGCATTTACCATTACTGGTTGCCATACCCATGGCCTGAGCTTCAGATATGAACTGGGTTAAAGTTCCAGTTAGGCCTATGATATCTTCTTCAGATAATCAGTTCATAGCCATACCAAGTCACTATTCAATATTGGTCACAAAATTGGTATTTTGTTATTTTTCCATAATCTTCGATAATTTATCAGTGAAGACTAAATATCGTTTATTATATATAAGGTAAATTTCTTTAAACAACTCACAATGGAACAAAAAGCTTCCCCAATGGTCCCTCATAGATAAACAGTGGTGGAAAAATGTTATTCACAAAGCTTGTAAATATTGTGGGTTTAAGTATTTATTATAGATGAGAATAGCTAGATATTCATTCACTGAGCAATATTGGATGGTTAGATAAGTTAACTAAGAACCGTTTGCTTAGGACAAAATTCTTGTGTCTAATAAAAATTGAATTTTCACATCTGTCTGACTCAAATTTGAATGGTCATCATTAGACATAGCAAATGACTGTGCTTCTATTGTATTATCAAGGCTTAACTCAATATATGAATAAAGTATGTATTTATTTATTTTAAACACCCAAGATATTAAACCCAAATCAATGTGCTAGAATAAATTGGAAGAGAGTAACAATGGAATAGCAAATGACTATGCATGATGGTCTCACACTATGGTTTGATCATATTAATCTACTTATGGTAAATTTATTTTTTAAATAGAAAAAGTAATTTTTGATCTATTTTCAAGGGTTCTTAGTTACAATAATCATAAATTATTTTTAATAAGTTGTAATTTAGACTTGCTTTGATTTAGAAATGATTGAGTCAACATTAAGTTTTTGATTTTAAAAAAATCAATTCAAAAGAAAATTTTTCAAATTATTTTTTGAAAATAATTCTGAATTTCATAAAATCCCATAATTCTTTTGCTTTCTTAAAAAAAAAAAAAAACCATTATAATGAAATTTGCACATTTTGAAAGTTACAGTCTTGGTTCAGATCTGCATCACCTAATAGTTGGTAAAGTTCTTTATTATTTATCATTGACTTAAGAAAACTTTTTTTTTCTTATTCATTTTGTTCATATGTTTTTTTTTTTAATTTTATTGTTGTATTTTGTCTGTACTAGTCAAAGAATAAAAGATATAAATTTAAATTATAAGTATGGAATAATGTATTTTATTTTTTTTAATGTGGACTAATGATGACTATAACATATCAAAACAAAATCCATAAATATCTGTTTATGTCCTGTGTGATTTTAAGCAAGGATAGACTAATTGATTCAAATGAGTTGATTTACAGTTGAGAAAAGTAAAGTAGAAGTAATTAAATCCTCTGCTTTGTCATTTAAGTAGAACCTTTGGGGTAACTATCATTTAGATTCTTGAAATGCATATAATCCTCTATGAAACTAATCATAAGATTATTTTATATTCAACATCACGTGATTTTCTCACGTGTTATTCTTATACTGCATAGATTAGGTTTTTTTTCCCTATCTAGTGCCATCTACTATTTTTATATTTCAATTATAGATTGATAATGTGTAACAATCTTGTTAAGTGTAGAACAATTTGAAGACAGTTGAACACTTAGGTACAATCTTTCTGGAATATTTCTATATTTACTTTTAGTACATTTAACGTAATATGTTTCAATTATACATTTAAAAAATAGTAATCATCACATGATCACCATTCCCTTTGCTTACACAAACTGTTATAACAGAGGCAAAAACTCTCCATACAGTAGTGGTTGTTTAGACGGTTGCATTAGATCCTAAGATTTAGTGCAGCGCTCTCAAATCCAAGGTTCCTCACTGATGAAAGCCACAAGCTAGAAACTAATCTGGGCATATTGGATGAATAGGCACTAGATAGGAATTTTATTCACAAACATTCTTGCATCCATTGATTTACTCTGGCTTGTACTGCTTGGCACTATAATATGGAGAGTTTTGCCTCTGTTAAAAAAAATAGTACTGTATAAATTATCAAAAATGTTCAACCTAATTTCAATGTCTTTTTGTTTTTATCGGTTAATTCTTAGTAGGAGCCGAATGTATAGGCAAGTAGATAAACGGGTGGGTGAATAAATAGGAGACGTATGAATACGTATAAATCTTTATTACGTATCTTGTTAAATTTTACGTTACCATGGCTATTCAATTATCTGTATCATCAACTTAGTATGCTATGTGATGCATAAAAAATAAATTAAACCACATTTTAAATTATTTTCCTTTTGTGAATTCTCAGGCAGTATTTTTTAAAAGCTAATCTGTAAGCAGAAAGCATTCATTCTAGATTTTTTTTTTTTAATGATTATCTTTTGTCTGCAAAAGTTTCCCTAATATTTAGTTGCAACTATTGGTAATTCATCTACGTAATTTACTTTTAATAAAAATTAGTACAGAAATGGGTAGTTTCATCTCTTTCGCTGATAGTTTAGTTTTATATTTAATTTCTTTTAATAATACAAGTAAATTTATTTTTGTTATATATCATGTTTTTTTTTATTTTTTGTATATATGTATCGTGGTCAATTGTTATGAAGATACAGTAACTTTTAAGTGCTAAAGTGGCAGGCTCAGATCAGCAGTGTCCTTCACTCTATTATATGGGGGGTGTTGCTCTCCACCCCTCCAATCGCAAATTAATCAATAATCTTTAGCATCAGAAGAAGAAATCCCGATTCCGGAATTAAACTGCTCGGGGCATAAATGTGTTTGTTTGATTTCTCGCGAGCTTTAGTCGTGAAAATAGTTTTCGAACTTTTTCATGTATGTCACTTGTTGTCGTTAGCTTAGATATTTGCTGGATCTCATAACCTTATCTTTTGCATTAATAGAAATTGGTATTCCTAGAAACGATAGCATTGGAAAATAGATACTGAGTCGATGATGACATAATATATAGGAAATAATAAGCTTGAAAAGCATTCTATAACATACAGTATGTGTATATATATATATTTAAGCATAAATGAGTGTGTGCATACATTTATATTGAATACTACTGCACAAAATGTTAAAAGTGAATAGAAAGCATTCTTTATGAGTTGTTTAATGAAATAGATTGATTATGTCAACATGGACAAGAGATTGTTTGAGTTTCAGTGCTGATTGATATAGAATTGAGAAGAGGGTTGTATTTTTAAAAACCAGAAAACTTGGAAATATCAATCTCCAGGACTATGATAGCTCAACTCTCCACAAGGTCTTAAAAGTGGATAGAAATCTGTTCCTATACTTTGTGAGTGCTATAATTGCATTGGTGATTAGTTGCAATGTGGTATAATTGAGATGAAAGTGCACTGATAAAAACCAAAAAACTTGAAATATATAGATAGAGAGAAGGAAGAAAGAATAAATGAAAAGGAAAAACAGTTTTTAAATACTTTCTGCAATGTAAGGCCTCTCCATCTTCCCTTCACAAAAAATCAATTAAAAAGAAATTAGTCATTAGACTGTCAAATGCTAGATGGTATTTTCCTTATCAATTTTGGATCTCTAATTTGATTTCTAGCTGGCTGAATAAAAAAAAATTTAGGCATATCGGAAATCTAAAAACTTTTCTAAAATCTTTCCTAGCTCAGATTTGAACTAGAAAGAATAGGCATAGATGATGAATTACACTGAGAAGCTGTCAGTATGTATATATACATAACATCAATATAAACTATATAAAATTACACATACCTATATATTGAGATGGAATTTTTCAACCTCATAATAAAATGTATTTTATTTGCAATAAGTTAAATTTATATATATATATATATTAATGAAAGCTATATAATTTGTAAATATATTGCCTTAAGTAGATTGATAATGCTATTTATAGAGTAATCCAAATCTGCCTGAATTAAAAATTGGAGTTCCTTGTTTACTATCTGATTGGCTGTCATTTAAGCATTTTTAAGACGCATCTGTCAAAGGTTTCAGCCTTTCACGTTATTATTATACTTTGGTATGTATTCAAAGTCATATTCTCATTGTTTATATATGTCAAAGCGTTGACCGGGAAGCGAACCCGGACCAGCTGCTTGGAAAACAGCTATGCTAACCACTAGGTTACCAACGCTTGACTACACATTCTCATTGCTTATTTAATTATTTTAAGAATAATTATTCTAAATAGCGAATGCTTATGTATAGATTTATAATTATATAACAGTTGGTTATACTTCTGATAGTTTATATACGTATAGTTTTAAGTCGGCCACTGCAAAGCATAGATCTTTCCAATATCTCTCCAAAGAGGAACAGTGAAGAATATGAAATTACTTACCAATCTAGCCAAATGTCAATAATTGAGAGCTTTAGCAATTTCCACTTTTATATATTTTTTACTAAATCTATGGATACTTACTTATTTATTTGCTGGCCTCCTGAGAAAAAAATGCTAAGTGTGAAATTTCTTAACTATCTAAAACATTGTTTATCTGGATTTGAACCCTAATTCATGGAAATAGTAACAAATGTATTAATTCCTAAACCATGAGGCCCTCCATATTGTATATATAAGTATATGTGGAGAGATAAATAGGAGTTTGAACTTATGTTATTTTTTATAGATATAGTAAAAATGATAAATAAATGGTCAGAATGATGTTTGAGTAACAAACTAATCCTAAGAGTTTCATTCATTTGATCTAAGTGAATTGTTGTTTTGTTTTGTTTTTTTTGCTTTCTTGAGTTAGGGATCAATTCAGAGACTTTTAATTCGTTCCAAAGTCAATCTATCACACTATGAAATTGCTGTAAACGTTAAAGTGATTTTTAAAAAGCAATTTGTTGGGGTTTTTTTTTCCTTTTTTTTTTTTTTTTGCAAAGCAGCAAAGACGGGAAAATAGGTAAATTATTAAAAAATCTATATAAGTTGTAATTAATAATTTGTAAAGCACGTAAGTAATATATATTAAGGCTATAACCTTAAGACTATTCGCATTTTAGGCGCATAGTCTTAAGGTTATAACCTTAAAAAATCTATAGTAAAGTGGAAATCGATTTGAAATCTTTCCAGGCGTCCTAATAGAATCGCATCTCAATAATAGAATCAATTTTCTGTATATAGTCTAAGATATGTTTATTATTATAATAATTAATATGAATTTGATTACAGTTTTCTGCATAGTAAGTATTCGTAAACTACATGAAATTGGTTTCTTTTTTTTAATCTTTATCTTTAGCGTACTTGTTTGATTTGTGCTTATTAATAGCATCTACACACTATCCAGTTATTTGCACAAGGAATTGCTTATTGTAAATGTTTAAGCATGTAGAAATCTAGAAATTATTTAATCTGCTATTCATCAACTTTATGTTAATTTGCATAATATTATAGAGACGCACGTATTAGTGACCCACATAATAAATATGTCATTTATTTATCAAAATCGTATTTTTTAATATATTTTATTTGAATAGATTCATGTTTTAATAATAAATGAATAATCTTATGATTGCGTTTGTTATTATTATATTGCTTGGTTGGCCTTTTATGTATGTTATTGTTATTTATATTTTGATAATCATTTTTCTTTAGTTACCTGTAATCTTGAATTGTTCTCGATTTTTAGCATATTGGTAGAGTGATTCACTTTAAGGCTAAAATTATTTTTGATAAAGTAAAAAAAAAAAGTTAGTTTGTACTGTTGAACAAAACTTTTTTGCTCAGCTTGCCACTAGTCATGTAAGATTTACTTATTTGAAAATGTGATTCCTAATTTTTTTTTTTACAAATTTATATAAATTTAATGATGAGGATGGTAAGCGATATGCATGAGAATTTCTGTATTATCCGGAGTTAGCAACCTGAGTATCTTTTTTTAATTTTTTTTTTAATCTTTCGCTAATTAATTTACTTCACAGCTTAGTGTGCCTTGAACGATTAGCTTTTACTGAAAATAATAAACTCAGGACCTAAAGATTAAGTCAATTCTAATCTGAGGAAAACTAAAAAAAAAAAAAATTTGGTTTAGTCGATAAATAGTGAACTTTTGCATTTAGTAGTTTGGTACTTCGCTGTCACTTGTCCTCCTAAATAATTGATCATATGATAAATTAATTTTGCATAGGAATTAATTAAGATACTCAGCTAGAATCACAACATCTCTCCTTGCCTATTCATCATAATGAGATAATCGATTATTATCAATAATATAATTTACATGATGGTATCAATCATATATAATACACGTGAATGTGTAATTACAATATTTTAAAGAGAAACTGTTAATTTAATTAGAAAATTAATTTTGGATGATTGTTAAAACTTATATATTTTTTATTCTCATATATTGTATAGATCGGGGGGGCATTCATTTCAATCTGAGACTTTTTCTATTATGTAAAATTCATGTAGGCCCTACGATAAGTATTTATATTACTTTTCATTCTGTTTTTCCAATTTACAGTTGTTTTATTTTGAATTTTTAAAAAACATAAAATTAGTAACTAAATTAAAAACATATAATTAATTTGTTTTGTTCCACTATCGAGAAACAATAAGTTAAAGAAAAAATATATTACTAATAAAAGAAGATAAGATGTAATTCTATTCACATCTTTCTTGAAATGTTTTTCCCTATCAATCTTTTTTTTTTTTTTTTGATTGATTTTGAAAGGGACTATTTTGAATAAAAATAATATTGACTATAAATTTAAATAATTGTTTAACAATTAAACTTTAATTATATACATTTTTGCCAAAATATTTTGTATATATATATCATCAACAACAAAATTGAATTATAATCTGCGTACTGGGATTGAACATTTATACTATTAGAAAAAGAGCTATTTGAATCCTGAAGTTTTTTTTTTTAATACAAAAAATATTTAAAAAAAAAAAAATTGAATCCTGAGTTTATATTGGAATTAAATGGAATCACCTTGTCTATCGAAAACCGAATCAAAATGTTTATTTTTTATGTGATCCGCATTAATGAGATGGCATTTTAAGTATACCTATTAAATAAATTTTTCAAATATTTTTTAATCCTATAAGACATTGCGCGTCACAAATAGACTCGTCGCTGGCAACATCTAAACCGCTACTTAATTTCCCTATCATAGATTATTTGTAACTAAATCAAAGTTGTGTAAATTGAATTTTAAAAAACATTTGTAATCACTTTAGAATTGCAGTTTTTATTTACTAAAAAATTAGAAAAAACAAATTTAATTGAAAGATGGCTAAAACAAAGTACATATTAAAAAGTCATCTTTTTAGATAAGGGCAGAAATTTTCAGACATAGAAAGCCACAAACCTACAAATCCAGATGGTCCAATTAAACATTGTTTCTCAATAAAACCTCTTATTGCAAACCCGTCCATTAGCTCTACCTGTTTTTATCACTATTATGACTATGATGATGATGATATCAACATTAACACTTTCCTTTTTTAAAATCCCATTTTAATAAAAAGAAATGGCATAAGGTTTTATTGCTGGGGAGTTTACAACAAGTTTCAGGACAGATGTTTTATAAAACCTTACATTTAGATATAAATAATACATCTAAATCATATGTCTAAATTACACTTATGTATACGTAACAAAGTTGATTAATCAAACCACACATAAGCATGTAATTGAATATATAGCTAGCCATCCATATTAATGCATAAGAGAAAAGCCATAATCATTTTGTCTAGGAACAAGGATTTCATCAGGTGACTCTGGAAATTAACATTAATGTCCTCCATAAATCAATATGGTGACCTTTAATATTTAAATTAGAAATACGTAATTCTATTCAAGAGAGATAATATATATATATTTTTAAAAAAAACTCTATATATATATAATTAAGGGGGATTTACATACTTGTACTTAAATATTATATATACTGTATATATGAATATTATTCCAAGAGATTGTGAAAAACCTAGAAAGAGACCACATTTGATGTGGATAGACGAAATAAGGAAGTATTTTGGGGATGCGGAAAAGAGATGCTAAAGATTAGAGAAACTGAATTAAACTTGGAAAGACTTTCATCCTGCCATGTATCAATAATTTTTGAAAATGGCGATGATGTCACGAATTATATCCTATTGCTAATTATTGTATAGAAATGATTGTCATATGCCATCATTAAATTTAGAAATGCATGATTCTAACCAATAGAATAAAAAAATTCTTGAATTATTTTTAAAATATAAGTATTTATAACTTATAAATAACAAACCAGGAATTCTATTCTGGGAAGCTAATTACTATTAAATATATCCTACTAATAATAATAACTCTTCCACTCTATCTCAGCTGAGTTTCTACATAAATTTTTTTAGTAATGCATATCTAATATAAATTACATTAATCCTAATAAATTGTTTAATAATATCATCATTACAAATCACCAGACTTTAATACTATCAGGAAATAAACATATATTTTAAATATATTTCTATTTTGATGAATTATGATGACCACTATATATAATTCCTAGTTGTAAAACCTGGCTAGATTAAGCAAAACACAAGTTACTCCCAATGAATGATTGTATACCATACAATATTATATTTTAAAAACTTAACAAATCTATATAACAATAAAAACACTAAACATCACATGATCAAATTCTTATGCTTGTTCATAACTGTTATTAAAACAGCCAAAACTCTCCATACAGTAGTACCACTCAGTGCAAGCTAGAGTAATCAATGGATACCAAAAGGTTTGTGCATAAAATCCCTATCTAGTGCCTACTAGTTTCTAGCTTGTGGCTTTTGTCAGTGAGGAGCCTTGGATCTGAGAGCACTGCACCCAGATCTTAGGCTCTTCACTGATGAAAGCCACAAGCTAGAAACTAGTCTGGGGATATTGGATGAGTAGGCACTAGATAGGGATTTTATGTGTAAGCCTTCTGGCATTCATTGATTACTCTGGCTTGCACTGAGTGGCACTACTGTATAGAGAGTTTTGCCTGTTTTTCATATAACAATAGTTTGATTATAAAATATAATTATTAGATGATATATAACTTATTTTCTTTTGACATATTTAAAGATGTTAATAAGTCATAAACAATAGTTTGATTATAAAATATAATTATTAGTTAATGTGTAACTTTTTTAAACACATTTAGCAAATCATATTACAATAGTTTTATTAAAAATATATAAAATTATTAAATCGGAAGTCGAATTCCGATAATGCGCTATTACTTTAAATATTATAACAAAGTCTTTTCTCTAATCGTTTATATATTATTGTCTTATTCCATATGCATGCAGGAAAACAATTATTACATATAAATGTCCATGGTTTCCTTGCTAAGTTTAATTTCAATTACAATATAGTATTAATAATAAAGATAATAGAGCACATAAATCCTGACTTCAATAAGCTTAAAATATAACTCTATACATGTATGAAGCCATAAATATGAAACTTTTATTTTTACTTATATGTTTCTTAGTACCAACACATGCATATATTCTATATACGATAGAAATAGCTGCTATAAATATATAACAATCACTGTAAGGAGTGACTTTCTGCATCCTAATTCTAATTCAATAAAATTATAACTTATACAAGTGTTGGCTCATTCAGAGATCAATCTCTAATTTATTAAGACTAGATAGGAATGTTTTCTCTCATATAGATACAAATATACGTAAATTGTTTGACAGTAAACAAACAGCTGCATATATACCTAATAAATTCACCTACACAAAATCTAATTCTCGGTAATTAAATGTAGGATGAATTATGCGCAAATAAGCATGATGATGCAATTATATCAATAACTACAATTATTTAACACTTGGACAATTTATGGATGAATATTGTGTTTTATATTACCAGTACTTCTTTATTCTCCTTTTAAACTGATAATTTATTCAAAATAACATGCTTAATATGTATTAAAAGAAAGTTCAGAAAAAATATTAACATACAATAACAAAGTGAATTTTTTTAAAAAAAAAAAAAAACTGATAATTTATATAAACTTAACCTCAAAATAGTAGATTAAAGTTCAGTCAGTCTTTTTAATATAAAACTTACAAAATAATATAATTATAATTTACTTTTTCCTTCTAGCAAATATTAAAACAGTTCATATGGGACCATGATATGTTTTCGTAAGCTTCATGTCTGCTATTTGAAACACGTTTCTTCATTTTTGACTGGAGACATGTCAATCTCTCCAGATTAGATTAGCAACCGGTGGTGTTCCTATTTTTATTCTCTATACATAATGAAGGTTTGATGGGTTTGAGTGAAGTGAGAATCCAGTCTGACTGAATAAGAAAAGAAAAGTTGACTAAATTTTTAATTTCTTTTTTGAATAACTCATTTCAGTTCTTTTTTTTTTTTATTAATGCAAATTGATGTTAATTTGCATAACTCTTTAATTGCTTGATCTTTTTTTTTTTTATTGAAATTAAGATATTTTTTTTTTATTGAAATGAGTAATACATTATTTTAATATATATTAATAAATTTTCAAGAATTTTATTTGTTTTCTCTCTTTCTCTTGAATAGAATCACATTTCTAATCCACCTAATGATCATTATTTCTTATACTTACACAAAGGCTAAACTCTCCATATACTAGTACCACCAATTTAGCCTCTATGTAAACAGGTTGTGTAAGCATAAGAAATAGTGGTCATGTGAATGTTTAATGGTTTAAAACCAATCCTGCCCAATAGGATTATAGTGACTGTGGTTATTAAAGAACCAAAGACACCCAAAAGTATGGATGCTGAACTGAGTTCAGATTTATATGACTATGCAAGCTAATGAGCATGAATTGAAAACATTATTATGTTTTCATTTTGGAGTCAAAGCTTTATAGTTAGCTAATAAGGTAAAAGGTGGCTGCTGCAGTTTGCATTAGATCCTAAGATCTAGGTGCAGTGCTCTCTGATCCAAGACTTCTCATTGATGAAAGCCACAAGTTAGAAACTAGTCTGGGATGGGAATATGCATAAACCTTCTTGCATCCATGGGAGGGGGAGGGATTAATGATAATATTCCAGGATTATATGGTAAGATCTCTTTTCTGGAGTGAAATGTTATATAGTGATAAAGTAGTTATTGATTTTCTGTATGCATTGATATAGTTGTCTAGTTATTTTTTCATTTATACTTGCATATGGTTTGATTAATCGATTTTATTAAAAGTTGTTTTTTATATTTCCAGTTTCTTTTTATAAATATACTTCATTATCATCGTGAAAATGTAAGCAAAATCTAAAAATTCTTTATTTCTTTCAACTTTATGTTTTTCCCATAATCTTTGTTTGTTTTTGTTTTGTTTTTTTAATATTCTATATTTTAAAATAAGGTTCTCTTTTCTTGACATTTTCATTTAAAACATAACTACAGTCTAATTTTTCTCATTTTACTTTATTTTTTATATATTTTTTTATATCAACAGTTTCTATTCTTGCTCCCAAAACCCAGTAATTTTCTTCTAGTCCTTATGATCTATTCTTTTATTCTTTATATGCATATTAATTCAAACTATTTCTATTTTCTTTCAATCCCTCATAACTATAATCTTGTCATACATTCTCCAGCTGTTAACTTTGCATATTATAAAACTTTTTTAGATTCTATGTTTTATTATACTATTTTCATTCATATATTACAGTCTTCCAAACATTTTAAATTAACTTTTTCATTTCTTCTATTTTAAAAAGATCTTAATCTCATTTCTTCTTAAATTCTTTTCTATCCTCAATTCAGTATTCCACTCTATGTACTCCATCTCTATCTACTTTCTTTTGAATTCTATCTAAAACTTTATGCATTTGTTGAATAATAGGAATATTTTTTATCTATAAGTATCTCATAGGAATCATGCAAAGTTTTTAAATATTTTTTTGTCTTAATTCTGCTTTCTAATTGCATGTATTATTTTTTACATATTTAAATATGCAGCTAAATACTTTTTTACTCGTTAAAACTTCTTCAAAGCAAATTATTCATTTTTTGAAAAATTTTCTGTTGTGCGTAATTCTGCCACCTAGTGATAAATTAAGTAACAATAATCAAGAATATATACTTAAAAACTAAGAACGCTTTGAAATGACATCAAGAAAACAAATTTTTTTATAAATACTTAAACTTTAAAATATAATTGGTAATTAAAGAATTATATTTTTTATAATTTTGACAAATATCTTTATTCTCATTTAGTAGTACATTATTTAACAGAAAATAAATATTTTAGAAAATGAACGTATTATAAAAAGATTCAGTTTAGTAGAAAAGTTATGAATAGAAAAGAGAACTATCGGGAACTAAATAGAAAGGTTCAATTATTACTACTACGAATCGTCTATTGTAATGTGTGAAGATCTTAACACTTTCTAGAAAAATAATAACTACTTTATTCCCAAAATGCTTTGGAAAAGTTGATCGTAAACTCAAAAAGGAAGAAAACCAATGAGTAGATAGGTGGGTTGAATCATTATAACATTATGTGTGTCATCAAGTGAAAATAAACAACATTTTAATGAAAGAGTAGTTAATGTAGTTCTCAAAAATTAATATTGTTTTCTAGCACTTAATCTGATCTGAACAATCTTATTGAAGAAAGAGGACATAAAATCAACATACTCCTCACTGATGAAAACCCCAAGCTAGAAACTAGTCTGGGGATATTGGATGAGTAGGCACTAGAAAGGAATTTTATGCACAAACCTTTTTGCATTCATTGATTACTCTGTCTTGCATGAGTGGCACTACTATATGGGGAGTTTAGCTACACAGGGATAGACCGGTGCAGACAAAATCACAGATCTGAATAGGACCATGCCCCTGTGCAAGAAGGACAGATTTTAGAAAATGGAATGGGATATGTATTTAAAAGAATCTTGTAAAATATTTTTATTAAATATCGCATACTATTTTTACATAATTTAAACTTAAGATGCTTTATGATACATGTCTTCTCTCAACCCATTTTTATCAAACTAATAAATGTCTCAACTGAGCCTATTGATATGCAGTATCAGGCAAATTCTGATCAGAATGTTTGGTACTAAGATGATACAAAAATTGTCCATTGAACAATTATTACATTAAGGGGTATTTGATAATGTGCATGTTGTTTTAATAATGAAGAACAGAAGAGAAAATATATATGTTGTGATCAATTACATCATATTACCACAAAATCCCTGCAAAAATTGTTGCATTTTGGTTTTAAAAAAAGATTAAATAATAGAAGCAATTGAGGAAAAGTAGATAAGTCATCATGACTGGAACAAATGAACTGGAGAATTGAATGTACCTTTAATATACTCACAAAAGGAATTGTTTTCTCTAGTGAACAGCATTTTATCCGAACTATTAACTTCTTCAGAAGTTATGGAATTGCATGAATCATTTGATCATCTTAATCACAATTGAATTCAACACATCACAACCAACTGGTGAAGTGCTCTATTGAAAATGACACCAATAAATTGCAATGATATTTTGTCTAGCATTGCAATAATAAACAATATTTATGAATACACTATTTATGCTTTGTGTTTTCTATTAGAATGAACTCTCAATCCCCACCATACTTCAAAAGTGCAGAGAAAATAAATGATAGATACAGAAAACAGTAATAACATTTTATTAAAAATTAGCTGAAATATATTTAAACTGTGGTAATTGTAAATTAGAAGAAATTACCAATTACAAATATCTTCATCAGAAAATGCTATCTATGCATGTTACTTTAAACATTTTATTGCAAAACTTCTGACTATCCTGTAATTTTTTTCAGAGCCACTGCTCTAATACATTACTGATTATCTCAGTGTTTCTGGACCATCATGTTGTACTGCTGAAATGCCACATAATTTTTCAAAACCTGCCTACAGCATTGCATTTTAGTAAGCTAATATAAATTAATGATTCTTAATAACATTTAAATTTTCCAATCAATCAATTCTCCTGTGAATTGTAGTTACAAACTAAAGTATTATACTAAAGGAAGCAGCCAATCAGCTCTCCCAATATAACTGTCTCATAAAATTATATTAATAATAAGCTGGCCATGAGCCTACTAAGCAGTTTTCCCAATGTAATTCACATGCTTTTACTTAAATATACCAAGTCAACAAACAATACCATTGCAAAGTATGAAATAATCATGAAACAGAATTTTAAAACAATTATATATCATTATACCTTAATCAAAAATTAATATTAATTTATAACACTATATTATAAATCAAATATTAAAAATATTTAACAGTTAAAGACTATTTCATAGTTATTTCATGTTTTACTAATCAGCTTTTGTGTTTGTCTGAAAGTTTTTAATGATGATATTTTAGTAGTAATCATATGTTAGACTATTTCTATCATCTAATATTAATTGTTAAATGTCTTTAGAAAAATTCATGCTTTATTTAAACTTTTCAAATACGTTCAAATGTTAGTAATAGCATGCAGATTAATATATAATGTGACACTTTGAATGGTATTTATCTCTTTTCTCAGATGTTACCGGTCTGACTAGTGATCGTCCTACCATGAGAATTGAAACTGGACCTTTACATTCATGAATGTTGAATTTAAGGTGATGATCTAACCAATACTAGACTTTTATCAGAAACAACAAGTCCTCGAGGATCCTCATGCATAAGTACTTGAAATTTCTACTGACTGTTGCAAGTCTTCATCTAAAGTTTGTATTGACTGTTAGCTTTGACAGAATAGCCTATCTTTAATTCAGTATTCACAAATCTAAAGGTTCTGGCCAGAAATACCTGAAACAAGGAAAACAAAATTACTCCAATCATTGTGATATACTAATCTGTGTGCTATTACTAATACTTGAAAGTATTTGAAAAGATTAAATAAAGTGTAGATTTTTCTGAAGACATTTAACAATTAATTTTAGATAATGGAAATAGTCTGACAAACAGTCTTTGGACTTTGGTTTGGCTGTTTATTGCAACAGGAGTAACCAGAAAATAAGTTCACATGCAGCTGTTGACTGATGTTATTCTATAAAACATTCTTTGTATTGGGAGAGCTGATAAGTTGGTCTCTTTAATGTAATATCTTAGTTTGCATATGTAAATTACTAGCGAATGATTAGAAGGATTATTTAAATTTTTGATAGGGTCATTAATTTAATACATAGTCTACAAACAAACATTCTTAAAGTTTAATTAGATGTTGTTGTTACTTCTGTTACAATTTTTGTAGACTAGTCCAATTTCTTCATTAAAAATAGGCATATGGTTTTGTTGATCAGGAGTTCATAAGAAGTTTGAATACCAGAATTGATCTTGGGACTTCCAAATCTTAAGTCGGATGCTCACCAAACCATACAGAGCATTTCTTTATTGGCAAGTGCCAATCCATGAACTAGTGGTTGAGAAGCATTAGTCTAAATTACTGCACTCTGACTTACAAGTTTCAAATTTTCACAACATTGACATGAACCACTTCATATGAATACGTTAAGAATTATTCATTTATTAAATGAGATTATTTCTAGCCCAAATATAAACTTTAAATCTTAATTAAAGATTAGTATATCTGTTTATTTAATTAAGAATAACCATGTTGAATAATTAATGTCATCTGTAGGATTTTTATAAACTCTGCTTGATTCATTAATTAATTGTTGAGAATCATTTTAGGTGAGGTAATCCATTTGTTATGCATTACTAATGGACCAGGCTGGTTCAGATTTGCCAATTAGTATATAAAATAGATTTTTTTTATACTTCAATTGATATTAAATTTTTTTTTCTAGTTCTTGTGGACAATTCTGTATATCTGCATTTTTAATGTATAGGTTTGATGTCCAAAGCATACATAATTTGCTACTGCTTATTCAATTCTGCTTGGTTAGTCCATTTCATGGACCTTGCACCATTGTTTTAATTAAGACGTAACATTTTTGATTTTTTTTTAAAACTCATTGCTATTATTTTTGAGATAAAGATTAACTGAAACTCTATTTATCGCTCATATTCAATAACTAGGTACATTATTCATGGCCAGCTACATGAAAATTTAAGATTATTTAGGAATTTTTTAGCTAAATGAGGAAAAATATTTAGTTCCATTCATATTTGGATTACAGGTAATAAATAGACTTAGATCTTTAAGTTCATTATTTTCATAACATCCATTATTTTAAGAGGCAATTTTTTCAATGTAACTTCAGTTTATGAATATTCAATGTGGAGAATTAAGTATCTGCAAGTAGAGATATAATTATTTTGAAATCTTATGTATATGATTGTAATTGTAAGCCTGCTGATAAGAGTAGTATATAGTATATTTTAAAATATATATAAGCAAATGTATAATATATATTAACTAATACTAATCTATACTCAGTACAATGTTTCATTTGGTTTTTTTTTTTTAGCTTCCTTTTGAAAAGGAAACCTATTACCTTCAGCATACATTGTTGCTTGTTATTCCATATTACTTATTAAAATTAGGAGGTAAGTTCATATTTTTTTAATAGTAATTGCAAATAGTTTGATTATACTTTTTATATTTAAGAGGGTACTGTGTGATTTGGTATAGTGATAAAGTAATGGACTCTGAATCTCAAAGTGCATGATCATGACTCCATTTCTGTGACCTCATTATTCAAATTTCTTATAAACTTTGGAGCAATAACTTATTCAATTATTTATATATCTATTTATTTGAAGAGTGAAAGCTTGTTGCAGATTTTTTTTTTTTTTAAAAAAGTATATAAAAGTACAATGATTTAAAAATTTTTAATGGGTTACAGAACAGTAAAATATCAATCCGTCATTTTTCAAAGGCCCAGAAATTAAATGATAGGCATGTAAAAATAATAAAATCCAAGTCCAGTAAAAGTTATAGAAAAGAAGCAATTTCAAGATTATTCACAAATGCAATAATCATAAAGTATAACTTAACTGTTAGTTTTAAATATGAGTTGGATATTATAATTCAAAATATTTTATAATTATTTACAAAATGGACATGTACATTTAAATACTAATGTTTAAAATTTTAATATCTAATTACATGTTTAGAAAATAAGAATTAATAGTAATTATATAAAGTCTGATTTTTTTTTAGATAAATAATCATATCTAATCATTAATTTATTATAAAAAATGAAGTAAAAGTTAAAATGCCATTTACTTGCCTATGATATATTTAATCATTACATTTATCTTGGAAAATGTTAAGACTTCGAACTTCTTCACATTGGATGTATTTGACGGTCTTTTCAGTCGCATTCCAACTTTTTATTTTTAGGAATAAAACTATTCCTCGTTATAGTTTTATTTTTCAACTATTTCTTAGAAATACAAATTTAAAAGTTTTCATTTAAAATTATATATCAGCTTTGCAAATATAGAAAAAAAGTAATAAACTGAAATATGTAAAATAGCTTTCATTACTTTGCTGTCATCAATAAAAATATATCTGGACTGAGAAAATTTATTTAAACTTCATTTTTAAAATCAAAACAAATTTTTGTAAGGAAAACAACAAAGTTATAATTATTTTAAAATGGCAAAAAATAATAAGTACGATAATCATAGAGGCATTCTGATTTAGACAATCATATCTTCCTATTTTATGTTATTACATTTCTCTTGACTTCTGTTCCTACAAAACAAAATTTTTTGCATAAAATGTGAATAGAATCAATATGATATTAGTATCTAAAAATAAATATTTTGTAAAAATAATCACAAATATCTAAACAAACTGTGGAAAGTATTTAATTTATTTTCAAAATTTGAGTAAAGGATGAGCTTATGCAAGCAATGTGTTTACTTTGATAGGAAAGAAACCACTATAGATTTTCTAAATGATATTGATATCCAGAAATTTCCTTTTAAATTAATAAATTCAATATATTTTAGTTCCAATTTATGAAGCAACATCAGTAAACAAATATTACAAATAGCTGCAAGGGAGTAACTTTAAACCTAGTTATTAAGATACCACTGCTTACTCTGCATTTAAAAAAATGGACTAAATCACTTTCCCTAGGCTATGACTTAAAAGCACTCTAAATATTGAACAAAGGAATCAAGAATAGAATGAATCCACCTATTCTTAGTTGTGCTGATGTTTATAAGCATACCTTTGTCAATATTGTTGGTAATTCAGAGTGAAATTAATTTATCAACCAGATGGAATATTGCACTGAAGAGTTATTAAACTCATAATTAATAATTAGCTAGGTTTAATTTAAAGTCTGCATTAAAACGTATATCAAACAGAAAGAATTGATTAAAAATCGAAAATAAAAATGTCTACTTTAATAGAAATTTGAAATAATAAAAATCTCTTTATAAATTTGTGTGAAATCCTTTTTAAAATGAAAGGAATAGAAATAGTTATTATATTTCTGCATTATATTAATTAAAAAAGAGAGGAGTTATGATTGTTATTATTACTTTTAATATAATCAAAATGTTGGTTCAAATTTTTAAAAAAAGACAACTATCTATGCAGATAAATATTGACTGGGATTATTATAGATGCCACAACTTGGTAGTTGAAAAATGATGAATGCCTATTTTTATAACATGTAGTTCTGTGGCTTTGAATTTACGATCAAAGAAATCAAACAATGAATACCGAAAAATGATAAATGCATATCTGATGGATTGAGAGTTTATTATAGTTGTTTACAAATTGATTAATTTTAATGGATTTTTATAGGTTGTGAAAAGGATCAAAAATATAGATAAATAAATAGCAAGTCTTGCTTTATGGAAGGGTGAGGGTGTTTTCTCAATGATAACAGAAGCCATTGCATATAATATGAATGTTGCATATGGATGGTTGGACCATAAATTTAATGGTAAAGTCCGGCTTGATTTTCTGATCAGTACTATGGTAGTCATATATGAAAATAACTCTTTTCTATCAATGAGACAGCATGTCTTTTTACAGTTGCAATATTTCAATATAATTTGTCACGTTTGTTCTTACTTTCCAGACTATGATTAAATATTTGAGTTAAAGTTCTATGTTAGGAATTTGAAAATAATTGACTTGCCTTAGCATATATTTTTACATGGTAATTAAACTAGCCTAATACTAATTTACTAAATAAATGACAATTATGCTTTTAACAATGTTAATAAGGCTATGTTGATAATTATGAATTAACAATTAGCAACTATAACTCCCTTGACCAGGTTATTAGTACAGATGGAAACATAACAGATAAAATTAATCATAGAGTTAAATTTAAACAGGGTGTTTTTGATAAAACTAACATTAAAAGGAAACATTTCTATGTGTTCGGAAAAGGTTTTTAGTAGATGTGTTTTACTGATTCTTACTTATGAATCAAAGACTTGAAAATTTAACAGTAAAGCACAGAGATTTCAGAACCCAAATGATAATATGGATGATGTATGTTGGAATAAACAAAAAAGAGAGATAATAAAATACTTAGGATAAGAGAACAAGAAGATATCCTTAATGTCACTAAAAGAATTAAGAGACTGAAATAAAGATGGATTGGTCATATTGCTAGAAAATTTGATAATAGATGAACAGTTGAAGAAGTCTTAAACTAGATCTCAGGAGATTATGAAAAATTTGAGAGGCTACATATGAGATTGATGAATGAAATAAGAAAGTATGTTGGTGTAATGTGCAGAAGAGAAGCTATGAATCAGAAAACTGGATTAAACTTATACAGGCATTTTAGAGGATTGATAATGGTTGAAAATGATGCTGATAATATCTTAAGAATATTTGGAGTAAACAAGAAAGGTACTTTATTCATCAGCACCTATGGTATCATAAAAGAATGATCCAGGTTTTCATAGGACATTTGTTTTACCAGTAAACCATCAACCATACTAAAATACTGGGAATTTTTACAGTTCTATAGCAGTAGCATTTATTTTTCATAAATATCTCAATGTGGAACATTTTGTTTTAAAGTGTTACTTTACATCATCATAATTTCATTAGAATCAGCAATTTCCTGATCATCTGTTAATGGGTGAGCATTAACAGTTACACTTTCAACTTGCTCTGTCCATGATCATTAATTACAACATCATCAGAAACTATGATTTGATTGTCACTACTCATCTAGAGCTGACTATCAGAAATTTGCATTTATTCATTTTTAGAAATATGTATTTGATCTTCTAATGTTACCTGCACCTGATGAGTTCTATCGACATCCAAAATTATCTGCATATGCTCACCAGAAACAATATGTATTTGATTACCAACAATATGCAATGTTGTACTTGCATTTGCTGACTTGTAACATGCATTTTTTAATCCATAACAACTTATATCTGAACTTCAACTGGCATCTGAATGCTATCATTGACAATGTCAGTTTGCTATGCTCAACAACTCACATTTGCTTGGCGATAACATGAATATCTTCATCAGCAACTTGAAATTGGTTTTTTTTTTGGTACTTACTTGGATATGTATTTTTTCAACTTCTAAAGGAGCAGCATTGTGTGTTTTTTGAATGTGAATAATGGCTTTGATTTTGTCATAATCTTCATAATCACAGTCTCTACATGAATACATAATTGTTTGTAAAGTATTATCTTTTTTCAATTTATCTGAAGAACATTCTTCGATGAGAGTAATGGAATGATCCTGATCTTCATCTTCATTGGTTCAACAATGACTTCATCTTTAACTTATCTTTCATCATAATCAATAAGTTCATCATCATCAATATTTAAAGCTTTAGATGCAGAATGCATTGGGAGAGATGGTAGTAAAATCTAGTCTTGTTAGGAAGATTTTTAAGAAATTACTTAACAGATTCCGCCATTTCTGGCACCTGTGCATCTAAAACTTCCTGGAATAATTCTAAACTTCAACTGGCATTCTTTTATGCTATCTAAAAATATGTTTTTTTATTTCATAGGTTTCAATTTTATGACAGTCACAAAACTTACATTGATATTTATATAAATGGAAAAGAATTTTCATTTGCTGCTTCACATTTAATTTAGCATTGCTCACAAAAAGGCGAGGGCAATACTTACTTGACCAACTTTACAAGCAGCCATTTTTTTTCTTTTCCAGGACACTGCAATTTAAAAATCCACATTGTGTTTCTGCAGCTTGAAATGCAGATTAGAGAGGAGAAATTGGAGAAATTGTATATCTTTGATGGTCTTGAAGATAGATTTTTTGATGGTTTAGTGAAATATGGATGATGCTAGGAAAATCAAGTATAGAAAGTGGAAAAAGAAACTAAAATATAAGAATAAACAAAAATTAAGAAATGCAGGAGAATTAAGGCATGAATATTTATTATCCGAGGATATTTATAAGTATTTTGAAAGAGTTAATCTTCAATAAAATTTTGAAACTAAAGATCAAAAAGTTTTTATTGAAAATTTTTTAATTCAAACAAGAAATCTAGAACATAATTTGGTTCAAGATAGTTTAGTTTTTCTTATTTTGTAATGTTCGATAAATTTGGAGACAGAGGAAGATATAGTCCATTTTGTGAAAAAATTGGAAAATGATACAATAGTGGCATGCGAATACACTATTACAAGTTATTTCATATAAACTTTATATAATTTTAAGATTTTGTCTGAAAATGATAAAACAGATGATAAAATAGTTGATATAAATAAAATTTCCAAAAATAACGAAATAAGGCCAACGTTAACCGATCTTACTCTTATTTCTATATAAATTGTTACTCCCTTGATGAGTTATTGTGTCATGATCATGCTTGTTGTATTGTAAGGACAGTAATCGAGGTATTGTCTGGGTGCAAAATTATTGATAAGACACTTGATTCACATCATATTTCAAAAGCATTGATTTAGAAAGATGTAATACAGACTGTAAGGCAATCTCTCCAAACGGTTCCTGTACCAATTTTTTTTTTTTTAAATTACTGGAAAATTAATCAAAAAAATTGAAAGAATACAAAATGTTAATGAACTCATCCTTAACAATGTTGCGGTACCAGTTTTTCGGGTACTATTAATAGTTTTAAAAATGACAAATGCTAAATGGTGTGAACGAATCATGTCACTTTCAAAGTAATATTTTCAGCTTGATTAGTAACGCTCACACTTCCTACATTATGGAAATATCTGAAGTTTCATCTGACAATTAGTTCTCTAGTTTATTTGATAATGTTTTTAAAGAAAAAATATCGGATAAAGCATCACATCTTATTGCTAATTTTGTCTTACAAAAAAAATTATTCTTTCATGTTATACACCAGAGCTGGTGAATTGCATTTTTGATGGATTAAATGGCCATTTGGAAGATATTTTATCTTATAATAATAGTCATGTTTTAATCAAGTTAGCTGATGCATGTTTGTGTCATAAAACATGGCAACAGGATTTTATAAAGACCTTAAAGAAAGTGTTTCTTTGCTTTAAATCTAAAGAACAGAAAGTAAAAATTGCACCTCTGACAACATCCCTTGTGTACATGTGAAATCGTATTTAAAGAGGCAAATAAAATAGGTGTCAGTCTTGTTGTTTCTCTCATTCTACCGCACCTTTTTTATTTTGAGTCTCCTACTCTCACATGGGGAAAATGTTTTAAATCTCTTGTCAGATGATTTATACAATTGATTCACAAATGTTTTCGAAAATAAAATTTTTGAACCATTTTTTAAAGGTCCATTTGTAAGAACCAAAGCTAAAAGCATGATTCTTCAAAAAATTACGATTTATCTTGTGGATATTGCTTGCTTAGTATATGGCAGCAAATTTTGAATATTTTATGGGAAAAGTCATTAAATGATTGACCGTTTGTAGCCAATATACTTGCTGCAAGGGCAGCTAAATTAAATTCTGATCATTCCAGTAAATTTGTATCCCAAAAATGTGAATTATTTTATTATAAAAAGCAGCATTATGATTGGGTACAAATTCAATAGTCTCAAACAGATACTTTTTGATGAATTTGTTGATGATGGGGCGTGCAGTAAGATTAGAGAGAGGGAAAGCAATTAGCTTTTTATTGCTAATCAAAATATGAACTGAAGCAGATGTTCTAAATGTATGATTCCCTTTTAGATGATTTAAGGATCTTTCTCATGATATTTAAACAAATTATTTAAGTCATTAAAACCAGCTGAATTCTCTAAGTTTTGTTTGTGTGTTTTCATCATTAAAAAATAAGAAGACATGACCAACAAATGTTTGCTTTTATAATAGCCGTTATTGAAATATTGACTACAGGTTTTAATTTTAGTATTGAAATTTATCATTTTTGATTTTGATCTTTCTGTCTTTATGTTGTTTTATTATCAGTAAAACTCAAAAAAACAAAAAAATTTGTCAATTAAGAATCCATTACACAACATTTATCAATACATCTGCTTATTTTGACATTATAATACTTCTAAATATATTTATATCTTACAAAAATATATACAATATGAAACAAAGAGTATGTCAACATATTATTCTTACCTTTTTGATAAAAATAGTTTTAGTAGTACTTGAATTATTGAACTGTATTGAATAATTTATTCCAGATGCGAGAAAGGATCCTATATAAGTGATTACAACTATTTGAACTACTAATGCATTACTGCTTGCATGGTTAATACTATATTATAATTACAACTTTAAATTATCGTAATAGATTTCTAACTATAAGATCTTTCCATTGACTCATTGTAAATCGAAAGATTTCACGATTATTAATGTGTAATAAGAAATGTGGAGTTAATCAGTGAAGTATTGAATAGCTTCACGCCTCAGATCTAACCACTCCAGCTTCATCTATTTATATAGAAAGTAGGTTGAAGTAAAGAAGGGTTTCCCTCTTTTCTTCCAAAATGTAAGCTTGTGATTAAGACCTGTAGAGATCCCTACTATCACATTTTTACATGCACATTCTTCAGGTTACAGCCTTAGTAAATATTACTATGTTATTTGTGGATTTCATTTTAAAATTGCTTTCAGCTAGAGTAAAATTATACTGCATAAACTATATTGTTGTCCTACACTTGCAAACAGTAGCATTACTTTTTAACACAGGATATAGATTTGACTCAATAGTTGTTTCCCTTTGTGCTTTACAGCAGACAAAGACTTGACAATGCAAAGAAATATTATCAGAGTACCATTTCTGGAAGGATGTTTATGTAGCATTCAACAACCAGCTAAATAAATAAAAGTTTGATTTTGTCATTTTTCATAGGAAAAAAGTTATAAATATGAAAGTGCTGTATCAAAGTTACACAAACAAATGTGAACAACATATGTATTGTATACATGGACCACACATTATCGTTAAGCATCTAAACTTAATTGCCATTTTAAAGATGTATATGTTATGGTTGAAGTGATTAGTTGGTTTGTATTAATAATTATCAGTTATTTTTATAATAACCAAATAAAATGGTCAAAGTCATTAATTTTAAAAAAAATATCACATGAACTGGTAATTATTAATAATTCTCAACTGTCAATGGTAACTTTAATAAATTTCAATACTATTAGGCTCATGATTATCAATGATAAATTTAATAAATTTTAATATGTTAGGTCTGAAACTTCTCCATATTCCAAAGGAAAGAAGGAGTCATATCATTGTTTTTTGGCTAACTATTCGCTTAGTGCTGATTACCACATTAGTGAAGAGATTATTTTTTACTTTCGCTAGTGTGGCTGGCACATTGTTTTTACGTTTTCATTAATTTTACATTTAATGGAGGATTTAGACATAATGAAGAAACAATTTAATGATCAAATGAATAATTTGAAATTGAAAAAGTAAAAAGATCATCAATTATTTATAAAAGAAAATTGTTCATTTTTGCTAAAAGTTTGAAGAAACCCAAGAGAAGATTTCCAGCAAATCATCGTAGAATACCAGTGGTTACCAAGATATGATATTGTAAAATTTGGAAATGTTGAAAAAGTCATTGAACCAGTTAACAATGAAAATGAATGTAAATAACTCAACAATAAACAAAAAGTCACTAAATATTAAAATAATAAATAATATTATACAATATGTTTTTATTACATTTATCAGATTTCATAGGTAATTATTAATAATTGCCAATGTGATTTACATGTATTATTTATCACTTTAACCAAAAAACCCAGTAATTAATAATAATAACTTGTAATTATTAATACTTATCAGATTTATTACAATCACCATAATATATATATATATACCAACAATTAGAATGTTGTTTTTTACAATGTAGAAATAATGGATGTTATGTTTTATCTCATTTATATATATATATTTTTTTTGGTTTGTTTTTTGTTTATTTAGGAATTTATTCTTTAGAAGCAATATCAGATTTCAGCTGGGTATTTTTAACTAAAGGTGTAATGTTCCTTTATCATTTCATAAGCCTACAAGCCTTTGGTTTGGTAAGTATTTAGAAACATGATCAGATATTTAGAAGATGGCTATTCCATGTGATCTTCTCTAATAATTAATTCTTTAATATAAACTGTACAGTATAATAACATTCAGTTAGACACTTTAATTTGCTACAGATTCATTTTACCATTAATCCTGTCTTTTCTTCTCGAGGGTAGTAAAACAAAACCATCCTTTTGAACATAGAGATTTTTTTTTTTTTTAAATAATAGGAAAATATTTTGTAAGAATAAAAATGTAAATTAGAGCAAAAATGTTTCAATTAAGATTCACATCTCCTGCATAGAGGAGAGCATTCAAAGTAACTTTAAAGCCAACACTTTTCTTAGAGTAACATATGTATTTTGAGGATGGGTTGTTCTAATATCATATAGCATTACTCTGATTGGCTGTATTGAATACGAAGATATTTTAAATTATTTAGCATTGCTGAAATCAAAAAGAGACACCTTCTGATTTTAGTTCATATATATATATTATTAACATGAATTTTAACTTATATTCTATATAGAGGCTTTTCGTGATCTTTTAAGTAGTAATGTTTGAAGAAAAATCAAGAAATTTTTTTTTTTTATAATTGATGTTATTAAAAGCTCGAAAACCAGCATCTCATTAATCACAATAAATCAATGTTTATTTGAACATTATTGCAATTGATTTCCATGTGTTAATGATATTGGTTGTGACAGAAATATATATCCAGTAGACATTAGTTGAGTTTCTTCATTGAATTTAAGAAAAGCATATGTTCAGCAGGGATTGGTTGATTTATTAATTTTCTTGTCGAGCATTGCCCACTTTACAGATCATGGAAAATTTATACAGTGGGTGTATATTAAAATTAATTTAATATTATTACATGTAATTATAAGTGTTTAATGATTTACATATATATACATGGCTAAATATTATTAGACATTGAGATTAGTGCTACTGCATATATTCTAAAGGATTCAGAAAAGCAAAAGTATAGTGAATGATTAAGGAAATGTCCTTATCTCTGAATTAAAGTATTTAATCTGAATGTTATTGTATTATAAACTATTGTTCTGTTTCTTAAACACTTAAATTTTTTTGAAAATTATTTTTCTTTTTTTTGTGCTTATCTTTTTTATTATTTATACTTTTAAGTGTATCTCTTATAATTCCTATTTTTTTTATTCAACCCTCTTCTTTTTGTTAAATTATCCAATAAATGTTTTTTTATTTAAGCTTTTTAATATCTCTATTTCTAACTATATTTATCAACTTAACACTATATATAATTTTAAGGCAGTATGTAATTTGATTATATAGATGCTAAACTCTCCATACAGTAGTGCCACTAATGGTGATCATGTGATGTTTAGTGGTTTAATTTGCTTATACTCAATGTTATATATAAATAGAGGGATTTGAATTCTGAATTTTTCAGTCTGTTCATTCTCCACTCTATTTTAAGCAACTGATATGCATGACCACAGACATGCAAAAACATACATGTATGTTGCCTTGCTATCGGTTGCTTATAGACTGGAAAATTCTGAGTTCAAATCCCTCTATTTATATATTAGAATTTAGTACAAGCAAATTACATATTGCTTGGAAAATAGATTACATCTTAGTATAAGTTCAGCCCATACCTCTCCTATTAATATATATAAACATGTAATATCCAATAATATGAGGGGTTAGATTGGCATAATGTCTATGTGGATATGACTATAATATCAAATCTAATAAGGGCTTTGACAATTCCATTGTCAGTTTTTCAATAAAATGGATGGTGCAATAATTGGAAGGGTGAGAAGATTGAAGTGTGTCCATTAAAGTTTGAGGAATTGCTATAATATAAGCCGAGAACTGATTGTATATATGTATGAGAGATTATTATCTGGCCCAACTGATGGGTGCTGGCTTTGCACAAAATACGTATATTGGGAATCATGTATCTTTTTCACATATGTGTGTTCATGTGTATCAGTTGCTTAAGATAGAGTGGAGATTGAAAAATCCTGTGTTCAAATCCCTCTATTAACACTATATTATATTTTTTTCTAAAAGAACTGAGTGATGTGATGTGATGCACTGTGACTTTTCCTTATATGGAGTCAGGAATTTCTCAGCAACTATGCCCAGAGAAACATGTTAGCCACTTTAACTTCCCTTTCCATTCCCTGCCCTAAGTTCTCCCATATTCTTCTCTATCCTGCTCTATCCCATTTCCACATTGTCAACTCCATGGTCTTTATATCTAAGTCCCCTTATCTTTTCCCAAACCCAGCATAAAAACCAATAACCCACTTCATGTATAATCACTTTGTTTATATTTATTCTTCCACAATTTCATTATTTATACCCTTTCTGCTTTCAGCATTTACATTCAATTAACAGATGCCTAATATTTTCTACGCTAAATCATCCACATTAATTTATGTGTATATTCCTTTGTTGCTAAAGATCCCATTCGAGCCTTAAACAGTAAACTACTTTCCTTGTCCTATTGTCATAAATTAATTTGCGCCCAATATTCTGTTTACTTCTATATATATTTAAACTTTTTTTACTCTCCATACTAGTTCTTCATCTCTCCAACTCCCTATTCTTTATTAATGCATCTATCCCATTCCTTAACACTATAACACTCAACAATTATCCTAACACAATCATCTCACCTTTTGTATAAGTATACTGATATAAATTCTTTATCCAAATCTTCTGCATATCACATTACCTTTCTCACCCATCTTGTTGCCTGCCCTTTATTCATAACCCAATTAAATACTATTTTGGCTATTCTTTTATTATCCATAAACTGCAATCTACCGAACATTTTCATTTTGCTTTTTGCATCTCTCATATAAAAACTTGACCTCCTTTTGAATTGCCTCCTTTGCCATCCACACATCTGCATCTAATGCATGTCTTCCTACTTCTCTTTGTACTTTTTCTAAGTAATCTAATACCCCTTTACTAACACATAATGCATCATTACCATATGTTAACCCTGCTACTGCCACTCCCTTCCATACAATTCTAGCTACATCATACTTATTATATGAGAACACTGTTAATTTCTTTATCAATCCCTTTCTTTTCTTTGCTTCATTTATCAATTTTTTCTCCCATTTATCCAAGCAATTTCTCTGATTACTTAAGACAATTCCCAAATAGTTATATCTATTCACCACACTTAACTTTATATCCCCCAATAAAAATTCTTTTGTCTTCTCTTTCCCCAGTATTAATCATCATTACTTTTGATTTTTCTTCACTAAATTTAATCCCCATCTCTTCACCCACCCTTGTGCATGTCCTCAGCATAACTTCCATATCTTCCCTTCTTTCTGCACACAAAAAGACATCATCCGCAAATAAAAGACCTGACAATGTATATACTCCCTTGCCACCTATTAATGGTATCTCTATCCCTCTTCCTAGTCTTTCTATTGCTCTCTCCATTTCTCTCAAATACAACAAAAACAAAATAGGTGACATAGGGCATCCTTGCCTTAGTCCCACCCCATTTTTAACTTTAACTGATTCTATATTCCCTAATTGATACGTATAGTAATTATTTTCATATAATTTCTTAATAATATCCACTAAAGCTCCATCCATTCCCAAATTTACTAAACTTACCCATAATCTATTTCTATTTACTCTATCATACACCTTCTCTATATCTATAAAAACCATATATAACTGTCTACCTGTATTCCTACTCATATCCATAAGTTGTGTAACTACAAATAAACTATCTCCTATATGCCTATCTGATCGAAAACCTCTTTGCATTTCTCCCACTATATTATTTTCTTCCATCCATTTTGCAACCCTTCCAGCCACCATATATGAGAAAACTTTATATAGCACTGATGTTACTGCTATCAATCTATAATTGTTTAACTTTCTATGATTCCTACACTTTCCTTTAAATAATAGACTTTCTCGTGTATTACTCCAACTACCTAGAAAATCTCTCTTCTGTGCCATCTTATTAAAACATGATAATAGTTTTAATTTTGCCCTATGCCCTAAATTCATCACCATCTCTGCTGCCCATCCATCCAAACCTCTTGCCTTTCCACTTTTCAATTTCTTACCTGCCTCATTCAGTTCACTTTCTGTAAACCTAATATTCCCATTACTATATGCTTTCATGTTTGCTATCACTCTGTCCTTCACATCTAACATCTTTTCTATATCCATTACATACTTATTTAAGATTATCTCTAATTCTTCTCTAGAGCTACACTCTATTCCTTCATCATCTAGTAATACTATTTCTCTCTCCCCTACATTCCTTCTTTTAATGTATTTCCAAAATTTTTTACTCCCATCTCTTCCACTTTTATTAATATCCTCCAACAATTTACTATTCAATTTCATTCTCTCTCTATAATTATCTATTTTAGCCAACTTCTTTTTTTCTAAGTACTTTTCCCATTTAGCATTAACATCTTTTTCACTTTCTTTGTTCTTAATAGCACACTTATATTCTCTGCATGCTTTTTTCCTCTCTTTTACACTTTTACTAACTCTCACTTTCCTATTACTTTTATTCTTCTGAATATTCTCACCTAAAACCCTATTTGCCACTTTTTCTATTTCACCACACCAGTCCTTATATTCATCCCCAACCAACTCTTCCATGGTTTCTTCAACTTTTATTTTATATTCTTCTAACTTATTCTTATCATTCACTCTCCATCCACATCTTTCACTATCCTTTCTACTTTTATTACTATTTTCCATCACATTACTAACCATTTCTATTATAAAGAAGTTATGATCACTATTACATACTCTCTCTTCATTATCAAACACCTTAATTTTCCATACTTTATTCATTCCCTCTTTCTCTACTAATACATAATCTATTGTGTGGAATATATTATTTCTAGACCATGTGTATTGTCCCTCATAAATATTTGATAAATTTCCAATGCTCAAATTCACTCTCTGACAAAAATTCTTCAAAAGCTGTCCATTCTTATTACCTACATCATCAATTTCTTCAATATGCCCATTCATATCCCCTATAACCATTATTCTCTTCCCCTTTTCTTTGAAACTCTGTATATCCTTAACTAGGCATTCATATATGCTACTGTTCCACTCCATTATAGTTTGACTATCTCCAGTGGCTATATACACTATAGCCACCATCCATTCTTGTCTTCCTAACCTTATCTCAAACCACAAATGTTCTTGACATTTAACAGTATTTAAATATTTTTTTGACATAACTCCTATATCACCACCCCTTTTTTCTTTTCTATTTATACCTTGCCATACCAAGTCTTCCAGAATAGGTTCTTCTTCTTCTCTTAGATGTGTTTCCACTACTGCTAATACCTCAAGCTCTTCATTTTTAATTGCTTTGTTTAATTCCAGCCACTTTTCTGGTCTCCTACCACCTTGCATATTCAAATACCCAATTTTAACAATTTCTTCTTTCCTAACTACTCTTTTATAAATTCTTTTGACTCTTTCTTCTCCATTACATTTATAAATAACTTGCTTACCATTAATTTTACAGACCCATTCCCTCTCCACATCTACATTTATATCTAAATCAGCTACCCTTTGATTATTTCTTACATCCAGTCCATTCTTCTTCTTTCTGATAACACTGCCACTTAAAACCCCACCCCCCTTTATAAGTTTCCCAAACTATATTCTTTATAAATCAAACTCCCTAAAACTTCACTTCCTTGTTTTTCTAAGTGCAATCCATCTTTACTATATAACTCCCTCTTTCCAATAAAAAAATCCCACACATCCACAAACATGACATCATTTCTCTCACACAATTTTTTCAATCTCTCATTTATAGAACATGCCCTATCTAACATATACCTCTTGTCAAATCTTGGTAATAATCCAACTATTCCTACTCTTCCTTTAATCTTACTCAAATTCCTAATCAATTCTATGTACTCATCCATTACTCTCTCTGATGGCTCTGACAAATTATTAGTCCCTACCATAACATACACATCTCTACTCCCTTGCTTCTTTACTTTATCTGTAACATCCCTAATTCTAGCTCCAGGCAAACATACTCTTACATAACTGTTTCTATTTTCCCTTGCAATTATATCTCCACATTCTCTAATTAATGAATCTCCTATCAATACTGTCTCATAGTCTACTTTCTCTGCTTCATCCGCAACATTCTCTACCATCTTCTGGACTTCCTTATCTGCTTCTTCCTTATCATTACTACTCAATAATTTCTTCATCTGCTCATTTTCTCTAACCAATTTTAATTTTGCTTCTACATCCTTTACCTCTTCCTCTATCTTACTTATTCTTTGGCTAACCATCTCCATTTCACTACTAATTTTTCCACCCATATCTCCTGTCACTCCCCCACTAAAACCATACTCTATCCTATCTTCCTCAATTACATTTTGCTTCATTTCTCCTGACTTTCTCTTTAAACTATCTACACTTAGAAACCACTTTTTCACCTCTTTTATCACATTTACACACTGTCTACATAACCATAAACCTGTTACATCCTTCCTAGTCTTATTTAAACATTTCAAGTGATAAACCTCATCACATACAGTACACTCTACCACAGCATGCCTAATTTCTTTCTGACCATTATATATGCATTGTGGAATACAAATGCAATCCATATTCCTTATTTTCCTCTTATCTTTGCACTTTATACTTCCTCTCCTACTCTTCAAACCCCTTTGCATGGAAGGATAAAAACTTTACTCTCTTTCAATGGTGATCGATCAATAACCACGTTTTCCGACTGTAGGTCTCCAAAACGTTATCTTTTTTCCTCAAATAAATCACTCTCTTTTTTAAATTAAAAAAATTCTTTAGTAGAAAACTTACTAAAAATACCAACTAATCTTACATACAGTGTAGTTATAAAATATCCTTACATTAACACACATTCAACAAAATATTTTTTTTTTACTTCTATATTTAAAATGGTGAATGAAACACTTTCTAAACGTTAACAATTCCCGATTTTTTCAAATTCAATTATATCTATTTTTTTTTTTATCACAATTTACTCTTTACTTTCATACAACAAGCAAACAATCTTTGTATCTATGATCTCAGGTGATTAATCGCATAAAAAATAAATAAACTTCAACTTATCTTTCAGCACAGAATAAAAATGTTAGCATAGGAAAGGTGCCATCTGTTGTAAGCTTGAATAATCATTGTTTAGCCAATGGTTGTTTAATTTTATACTCCAACTAGTTTTTGGTTTTGATTACTCAAGCTAGATGTCACGGAAAAATGAGGAATATGAGGATGGGATATTATAACTAACACATCCGCCTTTATTAAAATGAGATAGAAGAAGAAAAAGAAATCGAATCAAGATTCTAAAAATAACTTGACATTAATGAAAAAGAAGAAAATGAGTAGTATGGGATATTGTAACTAAGAAATCAGTCTTTATTAAAATAAGATAGGAGAAGACAAAGAAATTGAATCATGATTTTAAAAATAACTTGATATTAATAAAAAAGAAAAATATGAGATTGTGATATATAATGATTTTATAGTGAGGGGATGTTTTTAGGGGTGCATATGGCTGCTATTAGCATGGATTACAATACCATATTGTATGGTTATGTAGTGAAGAGAGATGGCTTCAGTCATACAATTTTTTTCCTCATATCTGCAATTTACAAACCTCAATCATTTTATTCTTTCTTCATGATGGTTCAGTTTTTGAACTCATAAAATAAAACATATAATAAACTGCTTTCCTCCTTTTGAGTTGATTTTCCCAACTTACATTAATTAAGCGCACTGGCGCTTGCACACTGGCGCTTATCTTCACCTGAATCAAGAACACTGAATAATAAAATCAGATCTTTCAAGATGTTTTTTTATTATCTTAATCATAACCAAATCTCATGTTTTACCATATCCACTAATAGTCACATCTTATTTTTAGCACATTATAGCTTCTGGAGTTTAGTGGTGTTAATTTGAAATTCACAGTCCGCTTTAAAATTATTTTAACCATTGCATTTTTTGCATTTATTTTTTGTAATCCATTTTCTAATATTTAATGTTATTTTCTCTTTGGCATCTATTGTAACTAATGTTAATAGTTACTCTTCTTTATAATTAGTTTATTCAGGTCTATTTTTCTCTCAAATATGTTAAAAATTCTGTCATTGCGGTACAAATTTTTTCCAAATCTATTCTTGCTATCTGTAATATACTTTCATATTACCACATATAACATATTGAACTATCCTCAAAAGTAAAATTATCATGAGTACTAATAAGCAATGCTGATATTTCTATCTTCTGCTAATTAGACAGTAACATCTTTTTCCAATTCTAGAAACCACAAATGTGAACATGGAACAAAATCAATGAACAATAAACAAGATAAATGCTTTAATGGGGAATCATCTTTTCTCCAGGTGTAATAGTTTTTTATTTATTTATATTTTATTAATAGTGAATGGATCTTCATAATTTGGTGCAGTAACAGAGTAGAAAACTGGAATTCCAGATCCATTAATCATGGTCCAGTCTCTCACATCCTGTACTCATACTTCTTATAACTCCAGAACAATAAAGCATTTGACTATTATTTTAATAATGGATGAACTATATCAAATGTGTAGCTTATAGTTTGGGTTTGTTTAAGCTATTTAACATGTCATTGTCATTTAACTGATATTCAAGGTGTGGCTGTAAAGTAATTAATGATGTCATAAGTACAACTTTCAGGGTGATACAGTGTGTGCTCTTCATTATATGATAGCCTAAGTTCCTTATGAGTATTTTTTATCTGATCCCATTTTTACAATTGTGCCAAACATCTCACAAAGAAAGAATTGACTTTTTTTTGCTGTAGCTGACCGAAAGTAATGCTAAGATGTTTCCATTTCAGTATGACCTCTAAAATAGTTATATCAAAAGGACCTACTTTACAGATCTTGAGGAAGTAAGGGTAAATTGTAGATTTATTAAGAATGCTGAAGGAAAAAAAATCGCGAATTGTTTTCAAGAATGAGACAACCATTTGGATCTCCACCTGGAGCAGAGAGCACTGATTTGAAAGTGATGTGAAATAATATTAAAATTTATTTAATAAAACTGTTTTTTTTTTTAAACCATCCTTGTTTTTTTATGGTGAAACATATAAAAATAGAAATTTGTATTCATATTCATGTTTATAGATTTGATTATGATAACTTAAACAGTTGAAGTATTTACAAATTAGAACCAGAAACATTTTTAAAATGATTTGATTAAAGCAGCCTGTATCAGAAAAGAATATCGTTTTTAATTCTAAATTTGTGTATCTTTACTTATAAATAGCATAAACCTGCTCAACAAAGTTGAAGGTTCAATTACTTCGATATCCAAAATATACCATTCGCTGTTGGAAAAAGTCGCCCTCTTGAACTCTGTAGTATTGCCTAAAATCTTATACTACTTGGCTGGCTTCTCTCCGACACAAACATTCATAAAAAAAATTGAAACACTATGCAGGAAGTTGTGTTGGGGGGGGGGGGGGTAAGGCCCCTGTCATTAGCTTGAAGTTACTTCAAAAGCCAAAAATACTAAATGTCCTTGGGCTTCACTCACTCAAGGTCTTCAATATTCAAAGAACACATTATATTCTCTATAAAATCTTCAAAGACAACCAAGAAATGAAATGTTCTTTTCCAATGGAGAAGGTGGTCCCTACAGATCGCCCCCCTCCAAAATGGTGCAAATTTTGGATTGAACAGCAAGTGACTTTGGTAATTGATAACATCAGTACATTTTCAAAATAAACTGGTCTATTGGCAAGCTTTTCAACTGGTTTATGAGGGCAAAATCGAAACTGGTAATCTTCTCTCTTATTGGAATATCACCTCTTACAAAGATGACTAAATTGCTTAAACTCGGCCCCAAGTTTGTCGATTTTTCTCCTGACAGTCAATATTGGGGCTCTCCCTATGGAAGCCTTCCTCTGTTATCAAAGGAGATATAACATTAACTCCATCTGCCCCCTATGTTCCACATCAGAAGAATCTATGGCTCATATACTCGACCAGGGTGGAGTATGGAAAGATCTACATAAGATTGCACTGAAAAGAATCAACAAACCGATGCTGCTAGTATACCGCTAAAATATGCTTTCAAAAAAAGAAATTTAGGACAGATCAGGCTCACCACAATGATAAACTTTTTAATCTGGTCCTTCAGATACAAAAATCATTTTTAACAAGAAGTCAGATTGCTCAATTGATGAACTATTCTTAAGCATCCTTCACAAATTAAAGGAGAAAGATATACGCACATTCAGCCAGGGTTAGCAGATCAGATCTGGGGCCAGATAACTCATTAATGACTCTTGCGATGGTCTTAGCCACTACAGCCCGAGAGTCTTTTTCAGAATTTAAATTCCTTATTGACACAGTTCAGGATTGGAATTGCTGGAATACTTAGTAATCAATCTTATGGACTCAGTAATTATGATATGTCTCTATGTACTGTACCTTTCTTTGTTTATATTTAACACTCATGTTTTGTGTTCAAGTTAACGGGTAATTGAATGATTTAATTGTACTAGACCTAAATATAGATGCAAATAAATTGAACTTTGAAAGTAAAGTAACAAAGTATCATAAGTCTTTTAATTTATGTTTAATATCTATATTAACAATAGATCCCCTAGTATCCTATGATTACATGTGTTTATATTTATAGCGCTAAAATAGATTATTGCCATTAATACATGTAAATAAATTTAGTAAAAATATTTTGCTTTAATTTGTTTTCATATTTTGTAGGATTTAATTTTGTTCTTTTTTTTACAGTTGACTGAAGTAAATCTGAATAACATGTTGTGTCCTGCAGTTTCGGATCCTTTTTATGGACAGTATTATAGACTTTGGGCTATGGGTCACCAGTCATTGATTATGCTGACTCATGGAAAAACTTATTATTTTATTTGCCTGTTCTTCCTACCCTCTCAGCTTCTGAGGAAGGTAGACACTCAAAATGGTATCCATAGCAACAGGATAAAAGATCGACTGCTGAGCCGCGCTCATCCAGATTGAACCAATGATGAGGCAGCAATGTTTTGTCTGAGGGTCATTCCATTTTATGAAAAACAGGATGATTTCTGCAATAATTGATCATTTTGGGTATTTGAACCATCAAGATCAGCTAGTCATAATTTTTAATGGGTCTTCATATCTGGAACACGATTTTTTCTTTCACTTTCGTGAGTGAATCTGGATCACCGATTCTCATTTTGATTCTTCCGCTTCATTTAAACAATGGAAATCAAGCTGACTTTTTAAAACCTTTACTCTTTTCTATAAAAATGAAATGATCTGTCAAAAAGCTTTAGACTTATATTTAGACATCAATTTACTTATAAATTGGTTTGCTCAATTTAATTTAATATGAAGTTAAAATACAAAAACGAAACTTTAATTACAAAAGAATAATTATTTTTTAGAGTACAGGAATTGATTTTAACTACATTCCAAATGTTTAACTGATCTCATTTTTTTTTTCTTTTTCTTTTTTTTTGTTTGTTCTTTATTTTAAATATATATAATTATGATGTGAGTTCTGCTGTCCAGAGAGAACTGTACAGATATTGAACTGTTCTAACTATGAGATTTAAGTATTCTTTGTGGTGAAGTATAAATTGGTGCTTGACAAAAAATTCTATACAAGTCATTTATAGCCATTTAGATACTAAAATTCAGAGTAAAATATTTTTTTTTTTTTTTTTTTCAGATACTGGTAGAATACCATTAATCCAAATGCCTAGATATTCAAAAACTTCTTTTAGGCCAAGAAAATTTTCAACAACCTTTTTTTACAACAAATAAATTAGTTTGTAAATATATTTAAGAACAAAATTAAGGAAAATAATATTCAGTAAATATCTAGAAATTAATAAGTCTATTAGCAGCGAGCTACGTGCTTTTATTTTTTTCGTTTTTGCAGAATTTGGATTTACATTGGGGGAGGAGAATAAAAAATATTCCTTGAAATCCAAAAAAATCCTAAATCTTAAAAAACCTGGAACCAGGATTTGTGGATTAAAGATGTTTTACCTGCACTTTCTTTTTTATGATTATATTATTATTAATTGCAGTATTTGTTAATATATATTGTTAGGGTTTTTTTTATATCGGTGCATATTACATATTATGAAACAAATTCAGTCTTAATAACAAAGTTGTTTCTCTCGGTTCTTTTTTTCTCCCCTTTAGTCTTTAATTCTGTTTATTTCAAGTTAGTAACAAATTCTGGACATGTTTCTGTGTTGTATATAACATGCATATACATTTAAAAATAATAAACTAAATACATCATTTGATAATTAAATCATCATCAAAATTAAATTATAAATCTACTACCAATGGTTTTTTTGCGGGCAGATAAGTACAAAGTATATTTATATACTATCCTACTTAACCATAATTCCAACTCGTATTCCCAATTTCTTTAATGAAAAGTTTGAAAGATTATTGTATAGTTTGTAATTGGTCTGAATTATTTTGTGATCATAGCATTAAATCAAAAATTAATTTTTATTTTTAAGTGTTATAAATATTTTTGTTAAATGTGTGTATTATTTCATTCTGTGGATTTTTTTCCCCAGAATTTTCTATTAATATATGTAGGTGTAACTACTTGAGTTGCTAAATTAGAAAATTATATACCCCCCCCCCTTTTTTTTGTTGAGAAACACCAATGTTAAACAATACTGAATAACAAATGTTGTAATATATATGGATTATAACAATTTGTAACATTCCATTGGTCAATTATTAACAAACGCAATCCTGAATGAGAGTAACGGTAGAATGCTATAAATCCGAATACACATTTAAAAATTTCTATTAACCAAACACAATTTTAAAGATGTTCTTTAAATTTTTACAATAAATAAATTTGCACATATATTTAGTAACAAAAATTAAAAAAACTTCATTAAATATCTATAAATTTATAAGCCTAATCACCATGAGCAGGCTAATTTTTTTTCCCGGTCTTAGCAGAATGTGAGTTTACAATAAAGATATAAAAGATTTAGTCTTGAACTCTGAAAAGTCCTGAAAGCAATGGTCTTGGATTAGTAGTATTTTATCCCTAAATGATTTATTATCTAGTATGGTTTTGTCTCAAAAGAAAAACTTGATGTGGATGTATTAGAACTATTTTCTAATATTCATAAATTATTCAACCTTCCAAAAGATGACTGGTAATAGAATGAAAAGAATTGCTCCTTGTTTTAGCTGCTCAAATAGCAAACACACATATCAGCAGGTTGAAATATAAAACATGATCTTTAATTTTGAAGATTAACATTAATAAACACAGTCATATATATGTACATGTGTAAATAAAGTAGGTATATTCTGTATGTATTACTTTCTAGTAAATCTTTAACATTCACTAGACCTGTCTATAGCAAGCATTATATAGGCATGTTGTATTAATAAAGGAAAGGTTATTTTATTTATATATCCAAAAATTTTGTGGGTAAATTAATTTACTCATAATTGATAGGATACAGTACTCTTCTTTAATAGAATCAAAGTGAAAATTTATGATATATATTTGTAAGTTTTGAAATCTTTTGAGAACATTTAAAGTTAGATTTAGAATAATTCTAGACAGATGTTATTATCTAGTATTAAGTTTTGTTCATAGCTTCGGTATTATTTAATTATTACTACCTCCATTCAGATCATTTCCACTTTCAATTTTTTTGTTTTGTGAGGAAGCAAATATTGACTGAACTTCATCTTTTTCAGTTTTCCATTGCTTTGTTTTAAAGGTATGAAATAATTATTTTCAAATCTGATTTTAAATTTATTTATTTTTAATTTGTAAATATTATTAATTATTTTTAAAAAGTAAACCAGATTTTTATATACCAATCATTTGTTTTACAATCTTATACTATAATTACTTTTTTAATTATGTATATTCTATATTTCCCTACTTTTAAACTGTTTAGCCACCATTTATTATGTATATATGTTTAAAGATAAAGCACTCCCAGATAAAAGTTCCTTTACAATGCTTGTTTATAAAAGCAATTTTTTTATTATTACTGTTCTCTATCTGGCAGTTTGTTTGTTTTTTTTTGTTTTTTTCGGGACTTCAGAACACAGATTTATTTATATTGTGTTTTTTTTTTTATTTTAGTATGTGAATAATAATCAGTCATCAGGAGTTTATCTCTGCAGTTTGGTTAATTTAAATATAAATCGACTTCAATGTATTTTATTCTGCTGTTAATGAATTAATTCGTCAAAAAACCTTCTTTGAGATTAAGATAGTAGTGCCATCTAGTGACTAGCACATATATTATTTTTTTAACTTGGTATATTATGGTCTCCAAACTTTTAGATTTGTACATTCCCATCGGGCAAATGTTTTCAGGACCCATATCATAAATATATAATACATATGTATAGTAAAATATTTAATGTAGATGTTAAAAATATTTTATTCCTACATATTACCACTATAATGTACTAGATAATATATATGCCATAATTAGAAATGAAATTAATTAATTTTTATGGTAATTATAATAATAAATTATTAAGACATGTTTTTTAAAGCTAGTGTGCCATCTCTCAAAAGTTAAAAACCAGAGGCATCCTGTTAATTTAAACCACATGAGTTTCATGGATGGTTATATAATAAATGCATTAATAATAGAACAGGTATGATGTTTTTTTCTTTTTTATTATGATGAACTTTTAACATAGAGTTCATATCGCTAAAGTATAGGATGTAGCAGAAACTTGGATAAATAATGATAGTATAGAAATAATTAATGAGCAAACTATTACTCATAGACATTGGGCATAGTATCATACAGCTGTTATGGTAGGATATAATTTCCAGAAGAAATTTTTTTTAAAAAAAGTATTGGAGATCATTGAAATAGATTTGTCAAATGATTTCATTTTTAGTGTTTTTTTTCCAGTACAATCCTTAATAATAATAATTACAAGTAATGTTTTAAGAATACTTTTTTTTTTCTTTTGCAAACAATATTTATAATATAAAGTATATCTATAATTTGTTTTATTTTTAAATTGCTTTAATATTATATAGAAATTGCTCATCTTTGCAAAATTATTTATATTTTTTATATATGTATATCTATATAAGTATATATGTAATATATAGATACAACTTCATTAACACAAAAGGATTAGATTCTTCATTGTCAATTCATATGAACCATATTGTGCATTAACCAAAACAGCAGATATAATATCTGTTTGAGTAGGAATTAAAAAATTTCTTATAAAACAGTACTTTGTATTATGAAGTTATGTGGTAATCACATTCTACTTTCATAAATATATAGTTTTCCTAACATTATATCTTTACTTTTTTATGCCAAAGATATTACCATAGTAGTTAAATTATAATCAAAATTAGAAAATTTGTAATATTTTTATATGTGTTTGGTGTTTTTATTTAATAGGTTGAAATAATTTTGACCGAATTAATCAATTGTTATCGATTGTTGTGACATTTTTTTTCATGTGTTTATTGTTTTTATTGATGATTATATTACGTATTTAGACTCTATCTACCAATCATTATCAATATTTTTGTTTACTCGAAATGAACCATGACCTAATGAATTCATGTTGATATATATATAAATCATATTTAAAAGTTAATAGTGAAACTCTTGCTTGTCATTTATCAAGTTGTTATTGTTTTAAAAAAATAGGAAAAAGTTAAATGGTTCAGAAACTTTTTGTGTCCTTAATCAAAAATGGCTTCCATTAAAAATAACTTTTGAAAGCAGGAATAGAAAAAATAGTTTATTTTTTTAATACAGAAATAAAAAATAAAATTTCAGGGTTTACATTTTTTTTTTCTGGCTTTACCCTCAAAGAAATAGTTGGTATTCATTTACTGATCTATAATTGGATAGCTAGCTGAATCAGCTATTAGTTATCTTCGTGAAAAGAATATCCTAAGCTTGTGTAAAATTTGAAAAAAATGCCAAATTTTCATATATATTTAGTCAAGGCAGGGACATTTGCTAACCATTATACCATGAAGCATTTCATATTATATATATATATCAGTACAGTATTAACAATTAAACAAACCAATAGTATATCAACAAATTGTTGGTAAAGTAATACTACAATTAAGTAATACATAAAATCCATTCTATTTACTGCATATTTGTAGTGTTGCCTTGACAACCAGTTGCTGATACTTGATGGGTTTGATTAAGCATGAGAGTTATACTGATATAATTTGCTTATGATAAACTAGTTATCTGTTGGCACTTATATTTTAATATATTAGACTAATGGTTGCACTTAAAAAAAGCATCTAATCAACCATATTTCAGGACAGATTGGAGTGTTTTAAAAAACTCCACCTGTTTCAAATTTTTTTTATATATCTCCAATTGTCCACCATTTAAAATTATCCACTTTCAATATATGTGCATTTTCGTGAAGCAAATCTCGCTCATTGGGGTACATAGATAGAGGTTTGAAACATCTGGATCTCTATTTTGATAGCCTGATGCTTAGTCCCATTTGTTTCTTTAAAATAATCATTAATTATAACAATTATTTCTTACAATGCAATATTTATTGTTTTGTCAAGTAGTGTAAAATGGATAAAAATCATTGTGTGAAAACGATATAATGAATAATTGGCTGAAACTGGGAGACCTTTGCCTTGCAGGACACTGTTATTAAAAAGGATTTTCTACCTTACTATAAATATGAAAATTGTCTTAAAATATCATTATTCTGAAAAAAAGTTGTTTTTTTTTTGTTTGTTTTTAAAATTAGTATGTTATGTATTCATTTATTCAAATATTAGTTAAATATTTTTTTATATATTATTATAAAATATTCAGGGACGATATTGTAACAGTTTTGTAACATATATATATATATAAGTAAACCAAACTGCAGAGTGAAACAATGGACATAACTATATTTTATATTTTTTCTTCGTTTACTTTCATTAGAAATTTAGGTTTTTAAAATCATAAGAATTAAAGAGATTATACAGGTTTTTTTTTTAAGAAAAAAAAAAAACATGGTAAAAAAAATAAATAAATAATAATAATAAAAATATGCACGAAAATCGAGTTTTACCATTTGGACTTGACTTCCAAAATTGTAAATTTTACAAAATTATTGTATTCCACCATCAGAGATTTACTTATGTTCTAGTAAGTGTAATGAAATAAATAAATTACATTAATGAAAAGTTGTGCATGTGTGTGTATTTATTTATTATTATAACAATGCTACAAATCACCTTCTTCTGTAAGTAATCAACTCCACAATTTTTTGCATTATTATTCTATTTTTGCGTAATCCGAAAAATTAGAAACTTTTATTATTGTGACATATTAAAGCGCATCTTCTTTTGTTCTATTAGAGAGTGTTCAACTATTGGAAGCATTTTTATGAAATTTACATTACCTGAAACATCATATACTAAGAGTATTTAAACTAATAAATGCCCTGAAATTAACAATTTTATAAGTAATAAAATTTATTCTGTTAATAATGAAAGCAAGATATTTATATCCTTTTATATTAAAGAAAAAAGTGTACTTTTTTGCTAGTGAATGAAAATATTTTCTTTTATTTTGTACTATTAAATGTTTTTTTTCTCAGTTAATTTTTTATTAAGAAATAAAAAAACAATTTTCTTTTTAATACAGATAAGCATTAATTATTCAACATTGAAGATAGAATATATTTTGCACTCTTTCAGTAACTTTTTTTGTATATCAGATATTTTTATATATGCCAGACTTATATAGTAGAGAGTTATTTATGTATATATATTTTTATGCTAAAATTTATTAGTTGCTTTTTTACAAATGTCTAAAAATTTAAATTGGAGTAAACTATATGTATATAAGCCTATCTTAACATATTTGAAATTAAGTAATCAAAACTGCTGGAAGCTGTGTGTAAATAACACTCATGTGTCATAAATAAAAAATAATAGAGTGATACCACCTACTTCTTGAGCTCTGATAGTATTAAACATTTGTTTTATTAACGGGTGAATGATATTTATACATAGCTTATGGAGGTTTTGGTTATTTTTATTTAAATATATGTATTATTTACCTATTCAGGGAATAAACAAGTCCAAATATGTTATTAAGATAATTCACAAGAATCATTTAACTGCACATGCGAATAATGTCCATCTTTCTGTTATATCAATGCTAATCTATTTTGTCTGATAGAATAAATTAGATATAACAAAAGATTGGCATTATTTACAAGTTCATTTAGATGATTTATTGGGAATCTGTCTTGTGAATTATCTTAATAATGATTCGGACCTGTATGTTCCACGAATAGGTTCATATTCTCAGCATTACATTTATGAAAGTGATATTTAATATTGAGAGATTGTTAAAAATGAAGCATCACCTTTGTCCTTTAAATGATCAGTTGCAATTTCAGACTGATTTATACCAAACTTAAATCAGTCGAATTACAATTTTCGCACTTCTTTTCAATCGTGTCCATAAATGAATGCTATAAATCATTAAAGATCAAAGTATAAGTATTATCAATTTATTCTTTGCATTTATTGATATATGAGTATTGTTTCTACCTAGCTTCCAATAGTTTTGTTTTTTTCTGATTAAATTTCATCTATATATATATATATAACCATTAGAAATCAATCGGCACTTAGACAATCCCAATATAGGTAACAATTTCAAACTGTTGTTAAGGCAACCTTCTTTTAACAATCCTTATTGTTAAAAAAAGATTGCCTTGACAACAGTTAGAAATTGTTGGTAGTTATTGATATTGGGATTGTCTAAGTGTTGACTAGTTTCTAATGGTTACTTATAAACCCATTTAGCCTTGAACATTATTACACTAAATATATACATAATAGATTAATACTCTTGAATTAAATTTAAAGAAATGTGAAGATAAATCGTGTCCAACCACTGATATAGCACATCCACTATATTTATCATACTTCGTGAAAAAATCGACAAGTTACTACAGTATGCATACATTTCAGGAAACAACTACCACCAACTACTTTGAAATGCCAATAATTATCCATGAAAATGTTTATAAAAGAAATAGATAAGTACCATCATTAAGCATCACTGGATTTTTCAGTTTACATTAATTAAATAATAACCTTTATTCAACTCCATAAAACAACATGCACTTAATAAAGTCAATTGCACTAAAAATCTGTGCTTAGATATTCTTAGGAGGAATTATGTTTGCACTGCATTATAATTAACTTGATTTAAAAACTTTAAGGTGTTTGAATTTTAAAGTCACCAGCCTTAAATGGAATAAAAGTAAATGTTGGAATTTTGAAACTGTAATTCATTCCATTATATCAGAGTCATCTATTGTAAGCTTAATCACTATAATTTGTCTGTTTGTGAGTATTGGCTTTTATAAAAGAGGAATGGATTCAGTAATCATCTTCACTTTTTTGTACAATTCAACATAATGCCCAGTGAGTCAAAATCCTACTGTTAAAATCTTAAGGTATGTAAAAGTACCTTAGAGAAAGGATGGTATATACTAATAATGTGTCACATGTCTTTCACTTTCAATAACAACCATTATTTAAAAAGAAGTGTAGGAATTTAAAAAGCACAAGCGTCTATTGATAGTAAGTGAAATCCAGCTAAAATATTAGTACAATATTACTGCTAATTATATTCAGATGAAACTGGATAAAATATATGAAGAGAGATACTTTTTAACATATATTTATACAATTTATAATATAATTTAATTTTAAAAAATCTATGTAATGGGCCATAACATGGAATGAGAGTGCTGATGATGATAAATGGTGTTTTACTGCTTTGCATGTTCTCTTAACATGAATGTGATTGCTCATATTTATATATTTAATGCAGATAAATATTGTCATATTAAACAATACTTACAAGGCACAAAACCTGTCATTGACCAGCAAATCTATATCATGACTACTATTCATAAAATACAATGAATAACGATGATGGTAATTAGTGCCTTACTGCATCAATATGTTTGTCTCTCTTACAGGTGTGATAATTACTAATATTTACAATATGTATTGCAAATTACTGATAAGCTAAAATTAATAGCTGAGGTGAAACTATAAGTTTATTATTAGTAAGCTTCTATTTTATGGACTTAGCACTTTCGGAGTCCTACTGTTCCATAATCATAGTCCTTTTTACAGGCTGTTGATTCTATGCAAATGCATGCAAATTACAACATCCACCTTTTCGAGACCGCACAGCATGTGTCTTTTTTGTTGATTGACATGGCATCGCTGGTGATGTAACATGCCTCTTTGATCTTCCTCTTGACATCGTTCCTCTCTGTGCATACGATGTCGGCTTTAGACGGCTCAAATCTATGGCTTTGCTCCTGCTGATGATCAGCAAATACTGAGCTGCCCTTTCCTTTAGTTGTAGCATTTGTATATATATATATGCTGAGCCAGTCTATTGCTCACTGTGGCCCAAGTTTCCCCATAATGTACCGAATCACATTCTGTCTGTGGGCACACAATTTTATAAATGACATGGAGGGTTTCTTCTATATTCTTTTGTCTTTGGTATTGTTGATGAGCCTATTTATGTTTGGAGGGGTTCTGAATCCGAGTTTGAATTCCTTCTGTAAAATTTTACTGAAATTTTTAGCTACTGTACGTATATAGGGTATAATTAGATGTTGTCTGTCATCTTTTGTGTTTTGTTGCAGTCTTTTATGAAAGCTTGCAATCCTTTTGGTCAAATTAAACTTTACATAGAGCAAAATATAGCATTGACCAGAAAATAAAAATATACATACATAAAAATATTTTAATGTACATGTGCTTACAAAATACATAAATTCTATCTACTTCAAAAAAATTTATGAACAGGAAATTTAAAAAAGGTAAATATGATTTAGTTAAATTATTTTAATAATAAATACGAGAGAGTACCCAAAAATATCCAGACTTGTAATAAAAAAACTGAATTTAATTATAGATGTTATAAATGTAAACCCTTTCAAAGCTATTGCCCATTTAATGTAATGCATCAGTCTAAAAATGTTTTCACTTTCCAAAATAATTTGGAAACTCTTACAAAGAGATGCCTTTTAATGTTTCTGTTTTGTTTTTTGTTTTTTCATTACTTAAACACAGGGATGACATTCTTAATGTTTAATAACAAGTATGCTAACAAATTATTATTTACAGTTTTATTGAAGATTGAACACATATCAGATAAAGAGAATGTCAGGCAAAATGGAGCAAAATGTAATTAAGGAAGATAGGGTAGAGTATGGTTGTAGTGGAATGACAGGAGATATGGGTGGAAAAATTAGTAATGAAATGGAGATGGTTAGCCAAAGAATAACTAAGAGGAAGAGGTAAAGGATTTAAAAGGAAAATTAAAATCATTAGAGACAAAGTGTGAGCGGATGAAAGAATTATTGAATAGTAATGGTAAGAAGGAAGAAATAGATAAGGAAGTCTAGAAGGTGGTAGAGAATGTTACAAATAAAGCAGAGAAAGTAGACTATGGGACAGTATTGATAGGAGATTCATTAATTAGAAAATGTGGAGATACAATAGTAAGGGAAAATAGAAACAGGTATGTAAGATTATGTTTGCCTGGAGCTAGAATTAGAGATGTTACAGATAAAGTAAAGAAGCAAGGGAATAGAGATGTGTATATTATGATAGGGGCTAATAATTTGTCAGAACCATCAGAGAGAGTAATGGATGAGTACCTAGAATTGATTAGGAATTTGAGTAAGATTAAAGGAAGAATAGAAATAATTGGATTATTACCAAGATTTGACGAGGTATATGTTAGATAGGACATGTTCTATAAATGAGAGATTGAAAAAATTCTGTGAGAGAAATCATGTCATGTTTGTGGATGTGTGGGATTTTTTATTGGAAAGAAGGAATCATATAGTAAAGATGGATTGCATTTAGAAAAAAATAAGGAAGTGAAGTTTTAGGTAGTTTGATTTATAAAGAATATAGTTTGAGAAACTTATAAAGGGCGAGTGGGATTTTAAGTTGCAGTGTTATCAGAAAGAAAAGGAATGGACAGAATGTAAGAAATAATCAAAGGGTAGCTAATTTAGATATAAATGTAGATGTGGATAGGGAATGGGTCTGTAAAATTAATAGTAAGCAAGTTATTTATAAATGTAATGCAGAAGAAAGAGTCAAAACAATTTATAAAAAAGTAGTTAGGAAAGAAGAAATTAACATTGGCTATTTGAACATGCAAGATGGTAGGAGACCAGAAAAGTAGTTGGAATTAAAGCATTTAAAATGAGCTTGAGGCATTAACGGTAATGGAAACACATCTAAGAGAAGAAGAACCTATCCTGGAAGACTTGGCAGGGTATAAATAGAAAAGTAAAAAGGAATGGTGGTATAGGAGTTATGTCAAAAAAATATTTAAATACTGTTAAATGTCAAGAACATTTGTGGTTTGAGATAAGATTAGGAAAACAAGAGTGGATGGTGGCTATAGTGTATATAGCCACTGGAGATAGTCAAACTATAATAGAATGAAACAGTAGCATATATGAATGCTTGGTTAAGGGTATACAGAATTTCAAAGAAAAGGGGGGAAAAGAATAATGGTTATAGGGGATATGAATGGACATATTGAAGAAATTGATGTAGGTAATAAGAATAGACAGCTTGAAGAGTTTTTTCAGAGAGTGAATTTGAACATTAGAAATTTATCAAATATTTATGGGGGACAGTACACATGGTCGAGTAATAATATATTCCACATAATAGATTATGTATTAGTAGAGAAAGAGGGAATGGATAAAGTATGGAAAATTAAAATATTTGATAATAAAGGGAGTATGTAATAGTGATTGTAAATTTCTTTATAATAGAAATGATTAGTAATGTGATGGAAAATAGTAATAAAAGTAGAAAGAGTAGTGAAAGATGTGGATGGAGAGTGAATGATAAGAATAAGTTAGAAAAGTATAAAATAAAAGTTGAAGAAACCATGGAAGAGTTGTTTGGGGGTGAGTATGAGGACTGATATGGTGAAATAGGAAAAGTGGAAAATAGGATTTTAGATGAGAATATTCAGAAGAATAAAAGTAACAGGAAAGTGAGAGTTTATAAAAGAGGAAAAAAGCATGCAGAGAATATAAGTTTGTTATTAAGAACAAAGAAAGTGAAAAAGATGTTAATGCCAAATGAGAAAAGTACTTAGAGAAAAGAAGTTGGCTCAAATAGATAATTTTATAAAGAGAATGAAATTGAATAGTAAATTGTTCAAGGATATTAATAAAAGTAGAAGAGATGGGAGTAAAAAATTTTGGAAATAAGGAAGAGAAATAGTATTACTAGATGATGAGGGAATAGAGTGTAGTTCTAGATAAGAATTAGAGATAATCTTAAATAAGTATGTAATAGATATAGAAAAGACATTAGATGTGAAGGACAGTGATAGCAAACATGAAAGCATATAATAATGAGCATATTAGATTTACAGAAAATGAATGGGGTAGGTAAGAAATTGAAAGGTGGAAAGGTAAGAGGTTTGGATGGTTGAGCAGCAGATATGGTAATGAATTTAGAGCATAGGGCAAAATTAAAATTATCATCTTTTAACAAGATGGCTCAGAAGAGAGATTTTGCAGGTAGTTGGAGTAATATAAGAGCAAAGCTACTATTTAAAGAAAGAGTAAGGATAATAGTAAATTAAACAATTATAGACTGATAGTGAAAACATCAGTGCTATATAAAGTTTTTTCAAATATGGTAACTGGAAGGCTTGCAAAATGGATGGAAGAAAATAATATAGTGGGAGAAATGCAAGGAGGTTTTCGATCAATTAGGCATATAGGAGATAGTTTATTTGTAGTTACATGACATGTAGGAATACAAATAGACAGTTATATGTGTTTTTTATAGATATAGAGAAGGAGTATGGTAGAGTGAATAGATTATGGGTAAGTTTAGTAAATTTGGGAATGGATGGAGCTTTAGTTGATATTAAGAAATTATAAGAAAATAATTACTATATGTATGAATTAGGAAGTAGAGAAACAGTTAAAATTAAAAATGGGGTGGTACTAAGGCAAGGATGCCCTATGTCACCTATTTTGTTTTTGTTGTACCTGAGAGAAATGGAGAGAGCAATAGAAAGACTAGGAAGAAGGGTAGAGATACCATTAATAGGTGGCAAGGAAGTATATACATTGTTCAGTCTTTTATTTGCAGGTGATGTCTTTTTGTGTGCAGAAAGAAAGGAAGATATGGTAGTTATGCTGAGAATATGCGCAAAGGTGGGTAAAGAGATGGGGATTAGATTTAGTGAAGAAAAATCAAAAGTAATGATGATTAATACTGGGGAAAGTGAAGACAAATAATTTTTGAGATATAAAGTTAAGGGTTTTGAATAGATATAACTATTTGGAAATTGTCTTAAGTAATCAGAGAAATTGCTTGGATGAATGGGAGAAAAAATTGATAAATGAAGCAAAGAAAAGAAAGGGATTGATAAACAAATTAACAGTGTTCTCATATAATAAATATGATGTAGTGAGAACCATATGGAAGGGAGTTGCAATAACAGAGTTAACATGGTAATCATGCATTATGTATTAGTAAAGAGGTATTAGATTACTTAGAAAAAGTACAAAGAGAAATAGTAAGACATGCATTTGATGTGATGTATGGATGGCAAAGAGGGCAATTTAAGGAGAAATGGGATAGTCAAGATTTTATATGAGAGATGCAAAATTAAAATGTTTGGTAGATTGTGGTTTATGGATAATAAAAGAATAACCAAAATAGTATTTAATTGGGTTATGAATAAAAGGCAGGCAACTAGATGAGTGAGAAAGATAATGTGATATGCAGAAGATTTGGATAAAGAATTTATATCAGTATACTTATCCAAAAAATGGCATGATTGTGTTAGGAGAATTGTAAAATTCTCCTGAGTTATAGTGTTAAGCAATGGGATAGAAGAATAGATGCATTAATAAAGAATAGGGAGATGGAGAACTAGTATGGACAGTAAATAAAGTTTAAATATATAGAAGTAAACCAAATATTGGGTGCAAGTTAATTTGTGATAATAGCAAGGAAAGTAGTTTACTGTTTAAAGCTCGAATAGGATCTTTAGCAACAAAGGAATATATCCATAAATGGAAAAATGTGGGTGATTTAGCATAGAAAATATTAGGCATCTGTTAATTGAATGTAAATGCCTGAAAGCAGAAAGGGTACAAATAATGATGTGGAAGAATAAATATAAACAAAGTGATTATACAGAAAATGGATTATTTGTTTTTATGCTTTGTTGGGGGAAATGTACAGGGGGGTAGATATAAAAGCCAGGGATTTGACAATGTGGTAATGGGATGGAGCAGGACAGAGAAGAATATGGGAAACAGGGTGGTGAATGGAAAGAGAAGTTAAAATGGCCAACAGGTTTTTCTGGGCATTGCTTCTGAGAGATTCTTGACTCCATATAAGGAGAAGTCACAATGCATCACATCAAATTGTCGATAAAGCGGATCTAGGTATAAAGGTCATAGTGTGGAGATAGATGATGTGGAAGTGGGATAGAGCAGGATAGAGAAGAATATGGGAAAAACTTTGGATGGTGAATGGAAAGGTAAAGTGGCTAGCAGGTTTCTCTGGGCATAATGGCTGAGAGATTCTTGGCTTTGATAAAGAATGCATCACATTGAAACTAACTAAATTATAACATTTAAAATGTAATTAAATATAAAACATTTTTTTAGTTTTTATTTGTGATTTTTTTAATTTTATTTTAAAAGAGTGACAATCTATTATTTCATCTGGTTTTTTTTTAAATAACAGGTAAGGAAAACTTTTAAAAAGTTTTAACAGCCATAGCTGTGCATACCCACTGAATATCACCCCTGCTTATAAGTCTGCAAAAAAAAAATCTATTTTTTTATGTGAGAGAATAAACAAGGAGTGAAATTGAGTGAATATGGCAGATGGATAATCTGGGTCATGCTGAATTTAATTAAAAATTGTTTCACACTAAAAGCTTTGAGATCTAGCATATTGTCATTGTGAAAATGCACACTTCATTTTGTCACAAAATTAAATGTTTGATCATTATGAATTAATTCTGAGTGAACAATGCGGATTATATCCAAAAAAAAATTGGCATTGTTTTGACGTTGAACTTCACTTGCCCAAGTTTTTTAGGACATAGGGAATTTGACACTTTCATTAAACCATTCATAAACTTGTGTTTTTCCAGAGCAACTTTTTTGTCAGTTGCTGCAAGCATTACAAATGTTTTCCTGCCATTTTCCCTAAGAGAAAACAAATTTAACGTTTCAACTTTTCAGCCCTTGCAATTGACAAATATACAAAATGCACTGTACAAAAAAACGTGCTATACGGTACCATGATTTCACACGGTGACATCATTTGGAAGATTGCTGCAGAAAGTTGCCCACTCCTAGTACCAGTGGAAGCATATACTACAACAGGTGTGGCTACTAGAAAACGATTCTGGTTATTTTTGAGTATCCCTCATATATTTGAATTTAATGTTTATTTTTGTTTTAATCTTTTTAACTTTATCATCTTATGTTCATAAAACAATTGTTAGCTCCTGAGTATATTTTAGTGCCTAAATAATAGAGAAAAAAATTCTTATATCAGATTTTCAATTGGATGGACAGTTGGAGTGTGGAGTAGATTGAAGCCTGCCCATTAAAGTAGGAGGATTTGCTATCTTAATATATATCTGAGCACTTGTAGCATATATGTGTAGAGATGATAATCTGGACCAACTGATAATTGCTGGTTTAGCATGAAATGCGTATATTGGTGATTATTTATCTTTTCGGCATATGTGGTTCAGGTGTATCAGTGTTATGAGATAGTGTGGAGAGTGGTGGGTCATGTGAAAGTCTGTGCTCATACCCTGTCTATTACATATATAGACACATATATATAAGCCTATGTATTTCAGCTATATTTTAGATAAAATTAATGTAAAAGACTTGAAAAAAGCATCTTTCAAATTATAGAATTTAATATTTTAAATTTATTTCAGATTAGCTTGAAAATTTATTTTTATTTTTGAAAAGATTGCTAATAACGCATCATCTCCTAGTAAAATAAATCTCTGAAAATAACATCTGAAGATTGAGAAACAATCATTCAAACTCTACAAATAATTTAAACTTAAATAATTCAAAACATTACTCCTAATTATTATTTGTCAAGGTCTTTTATAAAAGTTATTTTGTTAAATAACAACTAATATAGACCATATATGATTTACTACCAAAACATCTTTCTTTTCTAGGTTAAGTATACTTCATCAATTATTATCGGTATATAAACAAAATGATAAATTTTAAAATGAATAGAAAACACATAGCTATCTTCTAAATCAATTGAATATTATAATACAATTAAGATATTTGAATTTAGAACATAATAGAAGAAGCCTAAACATATCTAGTATTACATAATGGTAAACTAAATACATGACGATTGAATTAATTTATGGCATTATACGGATTTCTAAATTATGCGTGGAAACAAAGCATTTCATCCAAGAAATTCATAACGATAATTATTGGCCTAAATTGGGAACAAACTACTTATCTTCTATAGGTCCGTGATAGTTGATTTATTAATACTATAGTATATGTAGATATCTTGATAAGAAAAATAAACAAAAACTGGTCTATTTTTAATTTTTTTTATTTCCACTAAAATGATTATCTGATTTAATATAGGTATCCTTTATGTTGTTTACTATTTGAATTGTTTAATTTAAATATTGTTTATTGTATTCATATCTCAGATAGAGGATATAATATTTAACATATTTTGTTTTACTAAATGAATCAAACTAAGGTGCAGATTTATAATATAATTTTTTATCAAACCATACATCTCGAAACATAGCCAAAATTATTTTATATGTGTAAATATTTGAAATACAGGCACTCTTCACATGCCTTGAGCCTAATTGTAAGGTTAGGGGATTTGAACTCAGACTTTCAAGAACCCTTCAACTATCCCTACTATCTCATACCACTGATATCTTAATATATACTGAGCACTTATTATATATGTATGTGGGAGATGATGATCTGGACCAAGTGATGGGTGCTGTTTTAGCACAAAATACATATATTGGTGATTGTTTATCTTTTCTACATGTATGTGGTCATGTGTATCAGTGATATGAGATAGTATGGATAGTTGAAAGGTGCTTGAAAGTTTCATGTTTTGCATCTTATTATGATTGTAATTTGCATTAAAAATAATATTAAAACTATTAATTCGCTGTAAATAATAAAATTAAATTTTTAAAATACGGTATATATTTAAACAGATTAAAGAAACGTTAGAACTTAAAAACAACCTTTATTAATAATATAAAACACAGCACACATGTATAAAAGAAGATTGTTCTAAAAAGACAAATATTACTTTGCTATGAATTATTAGTGCAAGAGGCCATATTTAATTTGCTTATAGTTCATAAATTTAATTAAAGAAAAAAAGCTCTAAATGACCTAATGAAATGGTATATAATCGAATGGAATTTAATATAATAGGTTTATTGTAGTTTTTATATGCTCTGGGTAAACATGTCGCATGATGATAATAGCTAGGTTTTTTATAAACTTATACTAAAGATATTAAGAGAACAAAATAAATCTATCTAGATCTTTATTTGTAAAAATGAATATGAGTAATAAGTTCTAAGCATCACATGATCACATTTCTTAAGCTTGCTCATAACTTATTAAAATAGGCAAAACTCTCTATACAGTAGTGCCACTCAGTGCAAGCCAGAGTAATCAATGGATGCCAGAAGGCTTGTGCATCAAATCCCTATCTAGTGTCTACTCATCCAATATCCCCAGTCTAGTTTCTGGCTTGTGGCCTTCTGGCATCCATTGGTTACTCTGGCTTGCACTGAGTGACCCTACTGTATGGAGCATTTTGCCTGTTTTAATTAAGTTCTAAGATTGGTAGAGAACAGAGTATCACCAATATTCAAAACTTAAATTTATAATTAGTTGAGATAAAAATTTAATGCCATGAAGATATACAAACCCTTGCATTGTGATGATAAGAAATTCATTAATTCCACTTCATTATTTAGCTTTAAAAAATTTAGATTATAAATCATTGATAGCTATGTATCAGAAGAGAGCTCTCATTAGATCCTAGATGAGATTTTGTTTCTATTTAAATGCTCATTGATTAGATATGTTAGATGCACATCGATGATATTTAGATTTTTAATGTTAAATGATATTCTGTAATGTTTATGATATCATATAAAGATTCGGTCATATTCATTAACTGTTCTAATATTTTCTCTATAAATCAAGCAGAAAATGAATAAACCATTTATGTTATCAGATCACAATATCAAGAAACAATGGTTAATAACTATCTATATGCTTCCATCAAAATATAAACTTGATTTAATGCTATGCAATAAAATTCAAGATCTAATTAATAATTTAGTTATAATTCAGGTTTACCAGACTCACAAATCTTTTTTTTATTTTTTTCAATATTTAGGAATCCAAAATTAAGTAAATCATTATAGCTAATAACCATGTTATTATTTTTATGGAAATTTATTTTAAGTTAATTACATGCAAATTAAGAATTACATTCATTTTTTAAATTGAAAGATATTAGTGAATAATTAAAAATAGGAAGACTTTAGACAATTGATGTTGTTATTGTCATTGTTTTGCTACATTAATAAATTTTGTTTTATTATTGAAATTATTTGTATTGTCTCTTTTTAGCACATAAGAGACGTCAAGATTTGAGAACCAAAAGCTCTTCCACCATAACATTGTAGCTGAGCTGAATAAGTTGTTCATTATTACATGCAGTCAGAAAATTGCTTTACATATGTGTTGTATGAATTCATGAATTTGAATCCTGAAAAATATTAATAGCACAGATGCAGATGTTTGATTGTTTTCCTGCCTTAAGTCACATCTAATTAATGTTGTTGTGCTGTTTTCTGTTGATAATACTGGTTAAATTGGCATTCACATGGTGCACCTGGTTCCATAATGTTTATTTCTTTGCAACTTAAATATCTGATTATTACAATATATATATATATATATATTGTACCAACTGTGGTTAGTCTTAAAATAGTGTTGTCATACTTTTTAAAAAAAATTATTATCATAATTTTATATATTAGTAAATGTTTAAAATCAAGTGATGTTTAACCTAATTTTGGAATTTTTATAGATATATCCGAATGCAAAGTAATATCCACAGATTACGTATTTATTTTTTAAAAGCAATATAAATAATTTATTGTGTTAAACTTAATGTCTTACTATAAAATTCTTTATAAATTTAAAGACATATTTTTATATATTTTACATTAATGTTTTGTCAATTTACATATTTTAACAATGGTAGGTTTAAGTAAATAAATAAATTATATTTTCATATATGTGTGGTTATATATGTGCATGTGTATTTAGATTATTCTGTAAATTTAAAATCACACGTATTTTTAAGTAATATTGCTATTAAAAATATATTATTTGTAATAATCATTTTTGTTAAACAAATGATTCTTTAGTACTTTTTTATTCTTCCCCAAAAAATACAATTTTAGGCTGTTCAAATTTAATTTTATAGCCTGCATTTCTTTAATAAATATATAATGCTGAACTAAGTATGATATTTATTTTTTTACTATATTTTATAAACATTTTTTTTCCTTCACACTCAAATTATTTTATTCTATATACAATTTCTTACAAAAAGAAAGAATAATTAATATAAGTAACAACAAAAACGGTAAACTATCTAGACTCTCTTTTATATTACTTAATAAATTATTTAAAGTAATGCCTTTTCACCATAATCTTTCTTTATTGCCAAAATATTACAATTCTTTTTAAGAGAAGAGCATTTAAAAAACAAAATAATTTATAATTTTTTAAATACTATTCTTATCGCTGTTGTAATTTCTATTATACAAAATAGCTTAATCAATTTATTAAAATTGATCAAAATAATTAATCTTTATACCCCACGTGATTTAATGCAGTGATAATGGGCAGATTAATCTTAACTTCTACAGAACATGCTCGATTCTGCCATTCAAGTGACCAAACTTCTTACAGCACCTCCAAGCAATAAAAACATTCAATTATTTTATTAATGTTAATTCTCTTTATATATATACTTTTAGAACTATTTGATTTATTTCTATAAAAAAAAACTCCTTAAAGCTGCTGTTTTATCTCTGAGCAGGATAATGGCTCTCAGATATATGTAATAATCCATCTCAAATCCTTTCTTTTAGCATAATGATTATATCAGTTATTTTTTAAATCTCTTAAGACAGATAAATCCAAAACTTTAATTTAACAAATGACAACCTTTTTTTCCAAAGTATATTTTATAGTAGAATGAAAACTACTAAATTTAATTACCAATTCTTTTGATTTATCTTTTTCCATTACAAATATCTAAAAAAAAAAAAACATTTTAAATATACATATTTCCAAATGATAAATGCAAACTGAACAAATTACAAATGAAATAAGTTATTAAACAATGAGGATTGCCAATTCCTCAACAAGCTTTGTGATATATGCTTAGCCAGGGAAAGCATTTAAAATACCTTTGTCAGGACCTCCCTCCCCAAACCTCTGACCATGGTTTCATGCTCTGGTACTCCTCAGAGAGGTGCTAGGATAGGTTCAAACACTAGATCTAAAAACATCAACCCAAAGCCAGCATTTAACTAAAAGTTATCTACTGAGTGGAAAATCTGAAATTTTTAGACACCTACATATCTCAAACCCAGCTATCCAACTCAAATAGCTATATGGGGCTGAGAGATCTTCAGCCATACCATATATTAGTAGACTTATCAATATAACCTTGCATAAGACTTAAGGAAGAGACTATAAATAGTCAAAATAAGAGTCACAGATCACATGATCCTATTCTCTTAAGCTTATAAGTAATAAACAATGAGGATTGCCAATTCCTCAATAAGCTTTGTGATAAATTCTTAGCCAGAGAAAGCATTTAAAATATCTCTGTTAGGACCCTCTCACCAACCTCTGACCATGGTTTCGTGCTCTGGCACTCCTCCGAGAGCAATTGGCAATCCTCATTGTTTATTACTTACAAGCTTAAGAGAATAGGGTCATGTGATCTATGACTCTTATTTTGAAATGTTATTATTCATTCTTTGTTAATTTTATAAAACTTACCAGTTATAAATTAAATACTACAATCATCCAACAAAAAAAAATCTTGATTTTGATTCTGAAAACAGTAGCAAAATTTCAGACAGGAGTGCCGTCCTGTGAAAACCCTAAGAATCAATGAATGCTAGAAGGTTTGTGCATAAAATCCCTATTTTGGGCCTTCTCATCCCAAATCCCTAGACCAGTTTCTAGATTATGGCTTTTATCAGTGAATAGCTTTGGGTCTGAGAATACTGCACTTAGATCTTAGGATCTAGTGCAACTCTCCAGCAGCTGTGTATTACCTATTTTCTTAACTATAAAGTATATAATGTTTTCAGTCAAAGCTAATTCACTTGTATAGTCATATCAACCTGAAGCAGTATCTATATATTTTCATTTTTTATTAACCAATCACCATTATATGGGCAGGATTAGTTTAAAACCATCACGTGATCACCATTTCCTATGCTTACATAAGCAGTTATAACAGTAGAAAACTCTCTAGACATTAGTGCCATCCAGTGCAAGCCATAATAATCAATGAATGATTCACATTTTATGCCTAAAATCTCTAACTATCGCCTACTCATCCTAAGATCTACATGCAATGCTTTCATAACCAAAGCTCTTCACTAATGAAAGCCACAAGCTAGAAACCAGTCTAAGGATATTGGATGAGTAGGCACTAGATAAGGATTTTTATGCACAAACTTTCTAGCATCCATTGATTACTCTGTCTTACACTAGGTGACACTACTGTCTGGAAAGTTTGCTATAAATAAATATGAAAAAAGTGATTATATAGAAAGTGAATTATTGTTTTTTATGCTGGGTTTGGGAAAAGATAAAGGGGATTTAGATATAAAGGTTATACAGTTGACAAAGATTATGTTGTGGAAATGGGATGGAGCAGAATATGAGAAAATTTAGAGTGGGGAATGGAAAATAAAGTGGCTAACAGGTTTATCTGGGCATAATTGCTGAGATATTCTTGACTTCGTTTAAGGAGAAGCCACAATACATCACATCACATATTGATTTAACCATCTGTGTAAGAGTAATAAATGATGACTATGTGAACTTCCAGAAAATGATTCATTATTAGAGTTGAGAACTCAATTTAAGATTTCCCTCAAATAATTAACCTGTCTACAATATAGCTGATCAATGAAGCAAAAACTGAAATAAACAAATAGCAATATCATAAATAGGCCAATCGCAAAAGAAGATCAGGGAATCCAATTGTTTCTAAGGAGGAAGAGGATCCGGCTGTAAAATTAACAATCTTTTGGTATAGAAAGGAAACAATAAGAGGCAACGTGTCAGACAATAATCAAGATTACTGTCATGTTGTAACGGTAATTCATAGTCCAGAGTTGCTCTCACAATAAGGGACCATATCTACCGTTTGCAAGACTGCACAGATGAAGACTCAAAGTCGTTGACAAGAAGCATCAGCAACAAATATAACTGTATCTTTATGAGGATGAAGACTAGAAAATTGTCAGATTTTATAAGGTCACATCATTCATCCACATTATTCCTGCTACAAATTATTTATTTGTTATTTTACCAACTCTAATGAAGGTAAACTCTTTCATCGAACTGTTTTATACATATTGTCAATGTAAATTAAATGCAATTAATGTGTTAATATTAATTTTTATTTGGAATTTCATTTATTTACTATATTGGAAACATTTTCCGGTGACGATATTTATAGACACAATAATTAAACAACACGGAAATAGGAATATCCATATTGTTTAATCTATATATTCTCTACAATAGAATTACTATATATTTTCTATCTTAAATTTATTAATAATATCAAAATAGGATGAGGCAGCGTCATTACAAAACTGAAAAAGTCTTTTTAAACAAATATATTTATCATTAGTCAATTTTTTATCTACCTTTTTTTAAAAAAAAAAAGTCTACATTATCAATTACAAAAAGACCAGCTTTATTTTCACGAAAATGATTGCATCTTCACCTATTAAAGTGTTTAACTTCAGTAGAATTAATTGAAAATGTCTTTCCACTTTTTAAACTTTTATTCAAAATCAATAGCATGCCTATTTTTTTCATTCATTATTTAAATTACAGGATTACATTTTTTTATATATATGTCAAAGCGAACCTGGGCCAGCTGCTTGGAAGGCAGCTATGCTAACCGCTAGGCCACCAATGCTTAACAGGATTACGTTTTTATTTCCATATGTCATAGCATCGGCCGGGACGCGAACCCACAACCGTCTGCAACCAACTACTTGCTTGCAAGGCGGTTGCGATGACCTCTCGGCTAACAACGCTTGAGGATTACGTTTTTATCATCAAAATTAGTACTTTTACCAAAAATGTCCAACTCTTTTACAAATGAATTAATCTCAGCAAAATTAATTATTGCTATTCTTGTTTTCCCTTTGTAATTGTTATGTAATTTATAAACCGCTACAATATATATATGTCAGTTGTTAATAAATTTAAAATCTTGATTTAATTCTATATAATTAGAAATCTAATTGTAAAGAAAAAATAATATGAAATGAAAAGGTCATTCAATTAGTAAACAAAATATATCAAATGTTTTGAATAAAAGTAAATCATCGTAAAAGTCAACTTCGATTATACTCAGGTATCTTGAGACGGTTTACTAACGTCACGCTAGGAAAACAGTAGCAGGGACAGAAAGTAACTTATTATCAAAATCAGCTGAATGACGGTTTGTTACTTTGATTAATTCAAAGTTACAATTATAAAATTTCCCTTTTTTTTTTTCGTATTAACTTTAATTCAAAATGCTTAAATATCGTCTAGAGATTAAATTCGTACCAAAGTAAACATTGTATAAATGAATTAAATGGAACACAATGCCGTGAAAGTGTTGTATTTCATAACCTTCCTCTGACGTAGTAATGTAAACCTCTAATAAAAAAGACAAATGTTCTATTTATTTTCTAGTATATAACTAAGTATTTCAATTAGAATTAGTGTGCTCATGTATCATGTCGGAAGTTTAAACAAACACAAACAGGTAGTTTGTCGCAAAGCGTATGCACAATTAGCGTGAAAGGCTGATATTTGACTGTAAAACAGGTAGTTTGTTATTGTAGACACAGACAAATGTGTGCATATAAATATGGTTTTTTTACTAATATGACAAAAGACACGCACATCATTTCAAACATTTTTATTCCTTCCTCTGAATTCAGAAAGTTTAAACAAATCATAAGCAGATAATTTATAATTCTAGACACAGACAAATATGTGTGTATATAGATATGAGCAAATGTGTGTGTGTGTGTGTACATACATAAGTATGGTATCGATACTAAATGGACAAAAGACAGCCTCCACACATCATTCCACACCTTTTTATTTCTCTAAATTCGGGTAGTTTATTATTAAACATACTGACAGATGTTTGTGTATATATAGATGCAGGCTTTTAATAACTTGACAAAGCTGAGGCCCATATATCATTCCAAACTTTTTTATTTTTTCCTCTAAATTGAGCAGATTTAAATAAAACACAAGCAGGTGGTTTATTATTATAAACACAGGCAAATGTGAGTGTATATATAAATATGCTATTATTATTAATATAATAAACGACAAATCCCACATATCATTCCAAAGATTTTTTTATTCCTTCTAAATTCAGAAGATTTTAAATAAAACATAAGCAGATAGTTTATTATTGTAAAGACAAATAAATGTTTGTGTTATATGTGAGTAAATTACAGTAAAGACAAATAAATGTTTGTGTTATATGTAAATAAATTACAGTTATTAATTTGAGAAAAAAACAGGCCTCATACACCATCCAAACTTTTTTATCCCTTTCTCTGTTCTTCAAATGCAGTAATTATTTTCTTTGAAATTCTACTTCTTACACAGATAGTTTTTTCTAATATATCATTCTCAATATCTCTATCTTTATTACCTGTTCTATTGGTTTCTTCTCTTATTGTAAATTTCCTTTGCAAATAACACTTCCACATTTAATAGTTTTATCCACCCAACTTAATGTTTCTCCCAATCCATATCATTAAATTCTCTTATTTTTTACGTCTCTCATTTCCTAATCTTAAGTGTGTATGCCAATAAAAAAACTTATCGATTTTGTGAGTGCCTTATAAGTGAAACCACAAAAATCTCCAACTCTAGGAACTCTATTATAAACAATGAATAATTAATTCTCTGTACACTATATCCAAGACTTTTCCAAGAGACTTTAATTGATTCTCTGTAAAAGACCTTATGCTTGCATTAGATTTTATGTCTTGTTTATATTATAATTTTAGGAATTAAGGAAGAAATGTCTCCAGTCTCTAATTAATAAAATTAGTAAATAATTAATGATCACAATCTTTTTGTCAAAAAAAAAAAAATCAAAAATACATATAATTTATAACTGATGTCATATACCGTTGCTGATTTAATGACAGATTCATATATCTGTACATGATAATTGATTTGAATTCAAATCCTTAGGCTATTTCAATTTTCAAACTATTAATGTTGACTAACTAGAATAAAATTAATTACTGAGTGAAGAAATTGTAAATCCAGTGATTTCTAACAGATCAACCATGAGTAAAAAACAATCATAATAATCTGATTTTACTTGATTAAGAGTTCACATGTTTTACTCATTGTTGATAATGTAAGTTGAAGATCTGTATAAAAAAATGTCATTAATGTCTTATTAGTCTACGCTAAGAAAAAATACCATGAACAGAGATATTTTTATTATCTTTTGCTAAAAGATTAAAAGCACTGCAGTTGTCTTGTCAAAAGTTATGTGATGTAGGATATCTATTTTTAGCTATATAGTAAAAATTTCACTTTAACTTGGTTTGATTAGATAAATGTTAATGTACTGACTATAAAATGACTGTATTGTAATGCAATCTTTATTATTGGTGATGGAAGCATCATACTTCTTAAAAGGGCAGCCCCAAGTTATCTTTATCTTTTTAGTTAGCTTATTATTTTATAATCAGTAAAATAATTAAGGAAAAATATAAAAAATTTGTGTGTCTCTCTTATGAGTGAGCATCAACTGATAAATAAATGATGTAGTAAGATCAGGTAGTATGTAGCTAGAACTACATCAGCTTGTAAATATGTGATGCTGTGATAATAGAAAGTGAGATGTATTGGCACTACAAAATCAGTCAAGATAAATGAATGCTGTGATATCAAGAAGTGAGATGTATAGATAGCACAATATCAGCTAATAAATACATGTTGCAGTGATATTAACAAGTGAGGTCTATAGTTAAAAAATATATCAGCTGATAAAGGTGATGTTGTGTTACGGGTTAATGCAAAACTAGAGAGACAAAAATTATTAAGAAAAACAATATTTACAGTTGATATTCCTAATCTTCAAAAACATTCTAATGAATTTAAATTAGAACTTACAAATCGGTTTCAAGTATTAGTAGATTTTGAACATGATTCAGATTTGAATAAAATTAATATGAAAATAAATGATACACTTTTAAAAACTGCACCAAAGATAGCTGGTAGAAAAAAGCAGCAGTTGACCAATAAAATTTCTATTGAAACTAGAGAATTTATGAAGAAAAGAAGGAATATGAAGATATACAAAAATGATGCATTAAAAGGGATTGAATACCTCAAATTTTGTAAAATGGTGTGGAAAAGAGTTGAAAATGATATAAGAAAGTATAACTGTGAACCAGCAAGGAAAGCTGTAGAAGAGAATAAAAGTATCCAGAGTGTAAAACAACATTTTGGTATTTGTAGGAAGTTTATATCTGCAATAAGAAAAAAAGATGGAATTATCACTAAAATGAGAGATGACATCATGAAATGTGTAGAAGACTTTTATCAAGAATTATATATGCAGAAACATAACATTTTAGGTCAAGAGTTATCATAGCAGTTCAGTTAAAAAATATACATTATTACAATTTAATTTATAAGTATCAAATTTTCTGCCTCTACAACTTTGATAGTAATCATTATTGTAACCATGCGCTTTGTCATCCGATCACATAGGGATTGTGATTCCGAAACAAACATGACATAGCGTAAAGCTTTATTTATTTTCTTCTATCGATAACTGTTCACTATCAATACAAGGGGGCGCCAGATACGATGATTTAATTATAATTTAACTTCTCGCATCACCTTACGTCATGTCAAAACGATTTCGAAGTCTAATCCCGCCCACAAGCTCAAACTCCCAGCATGGACCAATAGGGTCACTCAGGGTCGCGATGTAATTGTTTCAAAATTACTATTATGGTAAAAGACGCTATGATAACCAATGGAGAAGACGCTTGATTAACTAACTGATCGATCCAAGCATTGGACCGTGTCATTGGTTATTTGGGACCAATACGATTATTCGTCTATATCTCTAAACAATTAGAAGCTTATAAGATCACCCCCCTATATCATACCGTCCGGTAGAATTATTTATTCCAGCTATATTTACAACTCATTGACATTTATTTATATTTTATAATAGGCCCTCCCAATTCCTAAATCTATCTTAACTACGGAATAACTAAATAAATAAATAAACATCGTGACTTACGGCACGATGTTTGTAAGAGACATTTTAAAAAAAAAAGCAACAAGGTTTAAGAAAGATAAATCTAAAGTAATATAATTAACTATATGAATAAATGCTAACTTTATTAATAATCAAGACGAAAAAATAGAATAAAGATTTAATTATAGGAAATGATTTGAGAAATGCTCGACTTGTTTAAATACTGAACAAATTTATTGAATATAAAAAAAAACATTGGTTAAAAGTTTTATTTACACGCACACACACGCATTTACGCACTCGCACAGAAAAGAACATATTATATATCATAAAATATGGATGATAGAATATAAATTTCCTTTTTTTTTTACATTACATTTTTGAAGGTAAGTGTTATAAATTATAAGATAATAATTAGGGTCAAAGTTCATATTTGAAAAGTCCTGAGATTTAAATTTTAGGAATTGCATAGTGTTTGATTTTACGAAGGTTGAGATTACAATAATAAGTTACAATAATAAGTTTTAAATATAATGAATTACGGAATATTTTATAGTTTAATTTGCGAAATCAAAGTTAGTTAATTATGAGATTGCCTTTTTTAAAAGTTTACGTATGGAATGAATGAAAGCATAAAAAAATAAAGTGTTTACCTAGGATTTTGGCTTATTCTTCCGCTGCTTCTAATTAAGTGGAGGTTTGAACATGGGAGATGATGTTTTCCATAAGAAGGTTGTTCATTTCTTTTAAAGTTGAGCGTACTAAATCAGGGTGATTCATGTATTTCACGGAACATTATTGAACTGGTTGGAGCACTAATTTTAGATGGTAATATTGTTAAGTATTCATAGCGACGGAGATGTTCTGGTGGCGGAGCGTCGATCAATCACTGAAGGGTTTCCTAGCCCCTCATGACAGTCGACGCTCTAAATATTAATTTCATATCGATCATCTTGAAAACGGGTAGCACAAACGAAGTATTTTGAATTAAATTGAATTTTGAGAAAGTTGAACAAAAATTTGATAATTTGACTTAGCTTCTCTTAATAATATTAATTTTTTTTTTCTAATTGATATTTATATGGGTTGGATCTTATCTGAGGATCGAATCTCCCCCCAGAGTTCCATGTTCTTAGAGTTGTCGTTGGGGTCCGTGTCCTACTCAATCCATGTGCTTAAGGCAATCTTATGTTTAGGCAATCTCATATTGCAATCTCAGTTAACAAACTTATATTCATTCACACCTTGGATGCATACGTGTGTGCGTGTCTTACGAGAACAATGTAATTTACATTAGCTAAAAGTCGAGCATTTAATCTTTCTCAAAATCATTTCTATAAGCTTTTACTTTTACTACAATTATAATTTTAAAATATCCCTTTTTAATTACCCCCGCGGCATATACAAGTATAAATTATTTATTGATATTTATAATGGCATATTATTTTTCATTTTAGAGAATATTATTTTAGTAAATTATGTTAAAGCCTTAAACTATTTAATTAGACATATTAATATTTTATTTTACAAGTGTATTTTAGAAAGTATGGAAAGAAAACTATATCTATTTTTTATCATAAGTTGTAAGAAAATAAAATAGAGTATTTTACATTGCTTGAGTGTGTGTGTGTTTACATATACCGACTTTGTCTCGGTATATATCCCCGCGATCCGTCCAAAAAAAATTAAAATGTGAGGTTTGGCATTTTAATTTTTTCACAATAAAATTATTTATTTTCTTTCTATCTCTCTTTCTTTGCTCCGCTCCGTGTAAGCCGACTATCCTACAGTTCGACTTCCCCTCACATAAAGAAAACGAAGTGGCAGGTCATGTGGTCAGGCTCGGATTGACATCTACGAACTAAACTCGGCGTGCCATAATTGGTATATCTTGCCCAATCTGGTACAGGCACCCTGGGTGGAAGGTTGGCATGGGGATGGACATTTCCGAAGTCCCGCGATGCAAGGTTACGAACATATAGGCATTCTCTTACGGCCTATCTAATGGAAGGCAGGGGGATGGACCTTTCCGAAGTCCCCTCTGCAAAAACGACAACATGTACGAGGTAGCGAATAATCTTTTATAGTACAATAAGCATTCGAAATATCCGAGCTCTGTACCTCCTAACACAATGGTAAATAGTGAGGGAAGGAACAACAATAGAGCACTCTCGTGATCCGGCTTTTCTTTCTTTCTTTAGGTGGTCTAGTTGAAGTCGGGCGACTTTCTTTGATCTAAAATGGCTTTCAGGAATATTGACTTATTAAAAATGGCTTTCAGAAATATTGACTTATTTAAAATGGCTTTCAGAAACGTTGACTTATTTAAAATGGCTTTCAGAAATGTTGACTTATTTATCTCGAATAGTTTCCTTTCGTGTTTAGTTATCTGCGGTCGGCTGTGATTGAAAAGATGCTTTATTAACCCCCCTTCCCCCCTTGTTATTGTATGATGTGATGCGACGTGTAGGTCCTTTCCGGTCCGAGGTCATTTTCCTTCAGTTCCAGTTGTTTATAAGTCGTGCTCCGGTAGTCGTATTCCTTTGGCAAATCCGTGTTCGTCAGCGTGTTTTTAGCCTAAATTTTCATTAGTATCGATCTGGTGGTAGCTTTCTCCTCTCTGGTTCTTGTCTCGGCCTCTCTATCTGCCTTCCCCGTCCTTCCGCTCGCTCGAACTTGGCTATGGCGTCCCCCATCTCGTGGATGCCCTTGTCATCCCGGCTTATCATCATCCGCCTGATGTCTGTCGGCATGTTGTGTCGGATGATCGAGATGATTTGCTCTTCCGTCATGTGATACGCTGGCAGCTGCTGGAGGCCGGCCACCTGCCTGTAATAGAACTGGGTTATCGTCTCGGTAGGTTTGAACCCGTACTTTTCATTGGTGATGTGGAAGTAGATCCCCTCTTGTCTGGTGGCGTTCCAAAAGCTTCGTAGGATCTCTTCTCGATATTCCACGAATGATCTAGGTTTAAACTCGATCGTTCGCCACCAATCTCTAGCTGGCCCTTGCAGGTATGTGCTGGCAATATTGATTTTGTCCGGCTCCGGCTTAGAGGGCTCAGAGAACAGGTTCCGTGCGCTCTCCACGTGGTCCATCGGACTCTCGTTTTCACCTGCCCTGAAGATTTCAATTTTTATTTGCCTTTCGGCCCACGACTGGCTCGGTTCCCGCACATTTATTCTCCGTTCGAATTTCTTTTCCAATTCCTCCAGACGTTCGGCCATAATCTCTCTCGGTATGTTCTGTTGTGGCTCGATTCCTTCTATCTTTCTATCTATCGCGTCCACCTTTCGTCTTACGTCCTCCAATTCCGCCTTTGCTTCTTCTATCTCGGCTTTTGCTGCGCCGATCTCTATTTTTATTGAGGTGATTTCAGTCTTTATTTCGTCGGTCTTTATTTCCTCTTTGCTCTCCTCCTCCTCTGACTCTCCTGTGTCTCCCTTCACTATTTTTCGTATCTCCCTAATGAGTTCCTCTCTCTCCTCCTTTCTCTCTCTCCTTCTTTCTTCCCTATCTTCCCTCATCTCTATCATCATTTGGCTCATCATTCTTATGAGCATTTTTATGTCTGATTCGGCCTCTTCTTTAACCTCTATCTTCTTGAATGTTATAGGGCTTTCCCCTGTCTCCTCCCACGCAGTATCGTTATTGCTGTCCATTTGATAAAAGATAACTTTTTGTTGATGCTTACAGGAACGTGATTATTTTATTTTTTTGATTTATTTTTGATACAAGTGATTAATCGACGTCCGCGCCTCTATCTCCCGCTATGTTTTTTTTTTTTTATTTATTTTATTTCGCTCCGGCTCCAAATGTTTTATTATAAGGTTTGCGATATTGTGAATCGCTGTATTTTGTTCCGTTTACTTATTTTCCTTTTCTCCCTTTGTATTCGTCCAAAGTTTTTGTTTACATGAAAAAATTTTTTTTTTTTTTTGCGTCCTTTACGAGGTTCGGCCGCTTTTGGCTAATATTTTGATTTGCTTCTCTAAAACATTATTTGTATTAACTTCACGTTTGGAAGCGTCATTTGTCTTAGCCTCACGTTGGAAGCGCCAATTGTAACCGGGCGCTTAGTCATCCGATCACATAGGGATTGTGAGCTCCGAAACAAACATGACATAGCGTAAAGCTTTATTTATTTTCTTCTATCGATAACTGTTCACTATCAATACAAGGGGGCGCCAGATACGATGATTTAATTATAATTTAACTTCTCGCATCACCTTACGTCATGTCAAAACGATTTCGAAGTCTAATCCCGCCCACAAGCTCAAACTCCCAGCATGGACCAATAGGGTCACTCAGGGTCGCGATGTAATTGTTTCAAAATTACTATTATGGTAAAAGACGCTATGATAACCAATGGAGAAGACGCTTGATTAACTAACTGATCGATCCAAGCATTGGACCGTGTCATTGGTTATTTGGGACCAATACGATTATTCGTTTATATCTCTAAACAATTAGAAGCTTATAAGATCATCCCCCCTATATCATACCGTCCGGTAGAATTATTTATTCCAGCTATATTTACAACTCATTGACATTTATTTATATTTTATAATAGGCCCTCCCAATTCTTAAATCTATCTTAACTACGGAATAAATAAATAAATAAATAAACATCGTGACTTACGGCACGATGTTTGTAAGAGACATTTTAAAAAAAAAGCAACAAGGTTTAAGAAAGATAAATCTAAAGTAATATAATTAACTATATGAATAAATGCTAACTTTATTAATAATCAAGACGAAAAATAGAATAAAGATTTAATTATAGGAAATGATTTGAGAAATGCTCGACTTGTTTAAATACTGAACAAATTTATTGAATATAAAAAAAAAGCACATTGGTTAAAAGTTTTATTTACACGCACACACACGCATTTACGCACTCGCACAGAAAAGAACATATTATATATCATAAAATATGGATGATAGAATATAAATTTCCTTTTTTTTTACATTACATTTTTGAAGGTAAGTGTTATAAATTATAAGATAATAATTAGGGTCAAAGTTCATATTTGAAAAGTCCTGAGATTTAAATTTTAGGAATTGCATAGTGTTTGATTTTACGAAGGTTGAGATTACAATAATAAGTTACAATAATAAGTTTTAAATATAATGAATTACGGAATATTTTATAGTTTAATTTACGAAATCAAAGTTAGTTAATTATGAGATTGCCTTTTTTAAAAGTTTACGTATGGAATGAATGAAAGCATAAAAAAAATAAAGTGTTTACCTAGGATTTTGGCTTATTCTTCCGCTGCTTCTAATTAAGTGGAGGTTTGAACATGGGAGATGATGTTTTCCATAAGAAGGTTGTTCATTTCTTTTAAAGTTGAGCGTACTAAATCAGGGTGATTCATGTATTTCACGGAACATTATTGAACTGGTTGGAGCACTAATTTTAGATGGTAATATTGTTAAGTATTCATAGCGACGGAGATGTTCTGGTGGCGGAGCGTCGATCAATCACTGAAGGGTTTCCTAGCCCCTCATGACAGTCGACGCTCTAAATATTAATTTCATATCGATCATCTTGAAAACGGGTAGCACAAACGAAGTATTTTGAATTAAATTGAATTTTGAGAAAGTTGAACAAAAATTTGATAATTTGACTTAGCTTCTCTTAATAATTATTAATTTTTTTTTTTTAGATTTTGCTTGATATTTATATGGGTTGGATCTTATCTGAGGATCGAATCTCCCCCCAGAGTTCCATGTTCTTAGAGTTGTCGTTGGGGTCCGTGTCCTACTCAATCCATGTGCTTAAGGCAATCTTATGTTTAGGCAATCTCATATTGCAATCTCAGTTAACAAACTTATATTCATTCACACCTTGGATGCATACGTGTGTGCGTGTCTTACGAGAACAATGTAATTTACATTAGCTAAAAGTCGAGCATTTAATCTTTCTCAAAATCATTTCTATAAGCTTTTACTTTTACTACAATTATAATTTTAAAATATCCCTTTTTAATTACCCCCACGGCATATACAAGTATAAATTATTTATTGATATTTATAATGGCATATTATTTTTCATTTTAGAGAATATTATTTTAGTAAATTATGTTAAAGCCTTAAACTATTTAATTAGACATATTAATATTTTATTTTACAAGTGTATTTTAGAAAGTATGGAAAGAAAACTATATCTATTTTTTATCATAAGTTGTAAGAAAATAAAATAGAGTATTTTACATTGCTTGAGTGTGTGTGTGTTTACATATACCGACATAACATTTTAGGTCAAGAGTTATCATAGCAGTTCAGTTAAAAAATATACATTATTACAATTTAATTTATAAGTGTCAAATTTTCTGCCTCTACAACTTTGATAGTAATCATTATTAACCTAATATTTTCTGTCCCCACAACTTTGACACCAATCATTATTAAACTAGTATTATCTTTATCCTGAATATAAACTTTAAATCGTAATTTAAGATTAATACTCCCCAAAATTAAAAAAAAAACAAAAACAGATGATCTTAAAATTGCACATTATGTACATTAATTATATGGAATGCCTAGATAATTGTACAAATATTTTTTTTGATTAAATGTTTGTTTTCCACATACACAATATTGACATTTTATTCATTAGTTAAAGATGAAATTTTTACAATAACTTTATATTAGATAAATGTTCCATAAAGCTACAATACAATAAAAATCATTAAAGTTGAGAATTATTATCATAAAATGAAAGATTAACAAAAAAAAAACATTTTAAGGTTAATTTTAAATAGTTGTAAAATAGAAATGTTGTTAGTAAGTTAAAATTATTCTGAATAAAATTGTGTTTAAAATAACATATAATATTACTCATCATTTTACTGAAGGGTTGTGATGATGATGTTTCAGTTGTATTTATATGTTGGACTATTTCCATCATCTAATATGAGTGTTGAATGTTTTTAGAAAAATTTAACTTTATTTAAATATTCCAAATATATTCAACTGTTAGTAATATATGCACAATATTTTGAGAGATATTCTCTCCTCTTCTTCAGGTGTTTCTGGCTTGAACCTGGACTCTTAGATCCTTGAATATTGAATTGTAAGGTAATGCTCTAACCAACTGAGCCATACTACCAAAGGCAACAGTCAGTAGAAAATTCATATATTTATCTATAAGGTTCCTCCTGATTTCTCCACGTTTTTCTAAGAGAAAATATGATTAGTTGTTTCCATACAAGATGTATGCCACACTAGGTTGACTTATGGGACTGTTTGCCATTATCATGTAAGCAGTTTCTTTAAATTTTCTTTCTTGTATCTTTTCTTCTCTAGCCAATATTTTCATATTTTACCAATTAAACATATGTTCATTTGTATATACTGATGATTAGAAGAAAAACCAGATGTGACTAAGGTAGCAGACCATGTACATACCAATGAACATATGTTCAATTGGGAAAATACAGAAATATTGGATAGAGAAGAAAGGATACAAAGAAGAATATTTAAAGAAGTTGCTCACATGACAATGGCAAATAATTCCATGAATCAACCTAGTATGACTGTACATAATGTACAGAAACCACTAATCAACTTTACTCTTAGAAAAAAGTAGAGAAATCGGGAGGAACCTCATAAATAAGTATATGAAATTTCTACTGACTATTGCCTTTGACAGAATGGGTCAGTTGGCTAGAGTATTACCTTAAAATTCAATACTTAATAATATAAGGGTCAAAAATCTGATTCCCATGCTAGTCCTGTTATTGGTCAGGCCAGCAACACCCGAAGGAGAGGGGAGAATAGTACCTCTCAAAACGTTTTGCATATACTAACCTGTGTGCTAATATTAACAGTTGAATGTCTTGGGAATATTTAAATAAAATTAAGTTTTACTAAAAAACATTCAATACTCATATTAGATGATGGAAATAGCCCAACATATAAATACAAATATTACTCATTCATTATTTTTAACAAGGGAAAAATTAGATTATGTAACAATTTGTTTTCAAATATTTATTTAATAATAACATTCATGTATTATACCTTCGAAATGCAAATGTATATTACTATTTGCATTTGGGTAAATAATATAATCATGCATTATATTCAGATGCACAAACACAAATATGTATACAGTCAATTTCTTGTAAAAATGTTGATAACTTTAATTTGTAACAAAACATAATTTTACATTTCTGAAGAATACATTTGAAATAATTTATCAAAATAATTTACTTCTGTATAAAATGAATGCTAAATTGAATTGCATGAATAAAAATTATAATTATTAATATTATATTTACTCTAGAAAGAGATCACAGATGAGATGGATGGATGAAATGGGTTGCTGGAGTAATGTGAAGAAGAGAGGCTAGAGAGCAAAAATGAACTGACCTTGGAGTGACCTTCATTCTGCAGTCAATTGATAATGATTGAAGATGATAATGACATTTACTATGGAAGTTTCTATTAATTTATTTTTAAAATGTCTGCACATAAATTATCCATGTTTTCTACAAAAAAAATAATTCTAGAAAATAATTTTTATAAAAAAAATTTCCATATATATGTACAAATCCTACTACTTTTTTGAAAATGCCATTTTAATAAAATGTAAGAAATATCATTTGTTTAATGATACAGAAATATATAGAATACGTCAAGTTTCTTTCACTTGTCAGTCAAAATATTTTTATATCAAAATGTATCAGAGGAATGTGACATCTACCAACTGAATTTAATCTTATGAGTGGTAGAGCTAATTTACAATTTTTAAAAAAAATGTATTCATAAATATAGATATTTATTTTTATTCAATATATTATAAGGATAATGTTTCTATGAAATTAAAGTTAGTATAAAAATAATATCATTTCAATTTAATTTAAAAGTGATAAACTTTCTGAATTCATGATTACATCATATCTCATTACTACTAATAATTTATTAAGTTAGAAATTATCATATAATTTTGGGAATTACTTATTTTTTCAAATTATTCGCGTGATTAAAATATATGCAGTGAAATGAAAAGGTATGTGTATTTTAAAAATACATCATGCTATATATATGTATATATCTCATTTCGGTACTCTTCTGAACTAGCCATCCCTAGGCAACACTTGGATTACTTAATGCATTACAGTAGTGCTGATATCAATCAGGCATAACATCTGACCATAATATATGGTAGAACATCATAGCTTGTTACATTTTTATTTTAACATCTCAGTGCTTTAGATCATTGATTTCAACCTTTTTCTAAGAGTGGCCGATCCAACTTGATAACTTTTTAAAGGCATTTCAGCCTTTTTCCCCCTATGTTTGTTGTACATGAACAAAAATGGTCAGATGCTTATTTACATTAGCACAATGTATCCAAACTGCCAGATGTATAACAACTTTTAATATTATATTAAGTTGTCAGAAAAGAAAAAATAACCTCACTATAGAATTATTATCCTTTTTTTATTTTTAATAACACACTGAAGAGAATTCTATATTATGTTTTGTAGCATATCTAAACTACTGGTACTCTAGTGTGCCATGGCATTAGAGTTGAAAACCATTAATTTATAGCTGCAACTGTAATAAGTCCTCTAAACATAAGTAAATGTAAGTGGCATCTCGATTTAAGTTCTAGGGGAAAATAATCATTTAAATGCTAGTACAAAATTAAAAGTACAAAATTGTAAAATATACATATCCTATATTTAAGAATATGTAAAATAAATGAACTGTTTTATATGTGGAACTCTTTGTGGTTCACAGATTGGTTTGTATAATCGCTGCAAAACTTATCGCTAGAGTATTAATTACTACTATTACTACTACTTGTATTAGTACTACTACTACTATTATCCCATACTTCTGTATAAATAAATAGCTGCTCTACTTGTGGACGTATTTGTGGTTAACAGACTGCTTTGTAAAGTAATCGCAAAACTCATCTCTAGAGTATTAATTACTATTGCTATATTTTCCCCCGTGAAATTGGACTGGCCATATTTATTTACGAGTGACTTATATTGTTGATCATAATGTTATTGAAAATACCTCCTTTTAATACAGCAAAAAGTTGAAATCTTTTAAATGTGCATTAACTTGATATTATTTAATACAATATAAATTTATATTTTAGAAAATAGATTAGAAAAAAATACATAATTTAAATATCTTCCTTTTACGGCCATCATCTTATAAAATTTAATCTTAATAGCATATAATTTCATTTGTTTTTCCAAACGTATAATCTAAATATTAGTATCGTTTACTTTTTGCAAATTGTATTTACGACTGCAAACACATTTATCTCACTCCAGAAACGTGAGATAAAATTTTATTCGCGATTTAAACTCTTTGTAAACAAAGTATAAAATATTTCTAAAGGAATATCGTCGATTTACTTTCAAATATATGTAAAATCACATGTGTTTATAAAAAGTTTATAAGTAACATACATTATTTTGCCAGTCAATCCACCTATTGTAGAAAAATCTCCCTTCAGCATTCAAACAAACCAAGATCGGGCAAACAACACTCATCCAGGCTAATCAAATACTGTAATATTCTAGTTACCCATCAAGCTAGTCAAACGCTGTAAGATGAGGATTCTAAAAAGAGACAAATAATAATATTCTAATTACTTATCAAAAATATACATCTAGGATGACAACCTTGGTACTAATGTGGGCTTTGAAAGTTTCATTATCAGATTTTCAATGAAATGGATGGCTGAAGAGTTCTGGTTTGAAGTAGTTTGAAGTCTGACCATTAAAGTATGAAGATTGGCTATTTTAATATAAAGCTGAGCACTGATTGTATATATGTGTGGAGATAGTAATCTGGACCAACTGATGAATGCTGGTTTAGCATGAAATACGTGTATTGGTGATTATTTATCTTTTCAACACGTGTCTGATCAGGTGGGCCAGCAATATGAGATGGCATGGAGAGTTGAGGGTCATGTGAAAGTCTGAGTTCGAATCCCTTATATATTAATCTCATAATAATAAATTTTCAAAAATAGACAAAACGCGGTTTAATTAAGAAAGTCAATTGTATAAACTATTAAAGATCTTATTTTCTTATCAAAAATGGGATGGTCATTTAAGTATGAAATTAAATACAGAATTAAATGAAATGCTTTTAGTAGAAATAACTTAAAAGAAGTTTGTCTATATGATTGAAAAGGGAAGCTTTTGACATATGTGTTTTACCAGTTTTTACTTATACATCTGGGACTCGGACATTTAATAAAAAAGCAATACAGAGACTTCTGATCACTCAAAGAAGCATGGACAAATGTATGCTACAACTAATAAGAAAAAATTAAAACTGAAATATATAGATGAGGGAACAAATAGATATCACTAACGTGAAAAAATCAAGAAACTAAAATGGAATTGGACTGGATATATAATTCTAGAAGAAATTCTAATAGCTTGACAGTTAGAGTTTTAAACTGACCCCCAAGAGATGTAAAGAACTAGAAAGAGACTACCTGTGGCATGATGAGAAGAGAGTCCACCGATAGAGAAATTCAATTAAACATAGAAAATGGATCAATAATGATAAAGATGATGACGATGACATACAAGTCTATAGGTAAGATATCCAATCAATAGCTGCTACAGAAAAGAAGTCCCCCTTAACACATTTTCAAATAATGACGAAGAAAATAATAATCATTCAGGCTAGACAAATGTTATGGTGTGGAGCTTACTTCATTTTTTAACCCTCTAGCTATGTATGTTGTTGATCAAGGCGACTCAATATAAAGGGGGGAGGGAATAATATTCTAGTTATTACATAAAAAGCTTGCCCCATACATCAACCTCATATTAATAAACTTTCCAAATTAAACAGAATAAAGTCTAATTTATTGATCACTAATTTGAATGGCTATCTAAATAAACTATGGATTAACTATCTAACATAAAAATAAAAAAATCCTAAGTTTATTTGTTTTTTGTTTAACTGGATTCAAGCTTTGAGTCTTGGATAGAATAATTGTCGCACGAACTTCAATTTCCAATATCCTGCATGCGCACCTCTATTGATTTTTCTTTATTAACGAAATCATAAATAAAAACTGAAGTTATATCATCTGCTTTATTTATTTATATTTTGTAGTGGCGGTGTTTTCCAAAGAGATGAAAGCAGTTCATCTCCTGTTAATTAATTTAGCTAATGTTAAAATGATTACCCGAGATATAATCTTATGTAGACGTCGTCTGAAGAAAAATCGCAACTTCGTTTTATCGGTAATTAAAATTCTTTTTCCCCCGGCAAATTTTACCCTTAGCAGTGTGAAAACATATTAACTGAATGTAATTTAACGGCAACTTAATGTCTGCTAATTAGAAAATAAAAATGCAATTTTAACATCTCTCTACTGTTTAAGACATATCTTGGATTACGATAAATATATGTTATTATTTATTTATTTTTACGTTTGCAGCTATAAAAATTGAAGCAACCATTGAAATATTTATTGCAGTTCAAAATGTAATCAAAAATAATGTAATAAAAAATTTGCCTAGTTAAGTTGAAGTAGAATAGAAGATATTTTTGGCATAGTTATGCATTAAGATGGAGAGGATATTTATGCATGGGTAAGTATTAAATAAATTGAATAGGTGACATTCGAACACCTAAAGCGATAGATGGCGCTTCTAGTATATATATATATAAGTATCTTTAGCTTTCAAGTCCGTTGTTCTACCATTGTGTTAAATCACACAGGCTTACTTTCACAGAACAATAAATGCTAACAAACTCTGTTACTGCAACCATACAGAGAAGCAGCTTACTTATTCTAGTTTACTTGTCAGAATGTATAGAACATCCATTCACTACCACTTATGCACTGGATGAGTTGAATTTATTTTTGATAATGAGGTCTTTATACTTGTTTTACTGCTTACTTTTGAAACTTTTCTGTACTTACTAGATGTAGTATTTACTCTTTTATCACTAGCAAATGTGAACATTTTATGATGTGTTGGAAAAACTATTGATTCGATTTAATGCAACTGAGGGTCTTTTAGAAGTCATACAGGAAGCATCAGCATACTACGGATTATAATTCATTGTTGAAATAAATTAGAAGTGCTCATGTATAAAATGCTAAAATAAATTTAGGGCAAATAATGGGAAACTTTCTCCCATAACAATCAATAGATTATGGCTGGGAATATATTTTGTCATCTAATCTTACACGTTGATGCGAAAATAATATTAGTAACAGCCAATAGCTATAACTAAGCATATAAATTGTTATAAAATTATGCATTTCTATGCCAAAATATCTTAGTAATAGTCAACTTATTACTCGATCCATAACTTGTTATTAAACTATGCATATTCTTGCCAAAATATCTATCAATAATTGTAAACTGGAAATATAAATTATCCATGTCGAAATATGCCTACAAGTAGTTAAAAGTTTCGCAGATTCCAATGCTCACGTTTTTGGATCATGACTGATTCAGTATCTTAAACTTTTTATGAACATTTGGGCAATAACTCATTCAAATAATTTATTTATTACAACTTTTCTGATCACTTATTGTAACTACTATCAATAGTTTGATGACTGCTTTCAAGTTTTTTATCTGCAGCTTAAAAAAAGAAATCCCTTTGCACAATCTTACTATTTTAAATACAAAGATAGATGTAATTATCAGAAATCAAGTTACCATTAAATTATATTCAGTTACATGTTTTCACAATACTAACAATTAAATAAGTCTAATAGTGTTCAAGACTAAATGGGTTTGTAAGTAATCATTAAAAATCAGTTAACACTTAGACAATCCTAATATCAATAACAATCAACAATTTCAAACTGTTGTCAAGGCAACCATAATTCCACTTTAATTGTTAGAAGGAGGTTGCCTTGACAACAGTTTGAAACTGTTGATTGTTATTGATATTAGGATTGTCTAAGTGTTAACTGGTTTTTTAATAATTAAAGATTAAACATATTAGGAAAACTAATATCAATAAATTATTTAAGATTATACTGCTTTTAAAAGTAAAATTGTAAACTTTAAATATTAAAACACATAAAAGTTTAGTTAAGGTAATTTCTACTTTCATTCACAACTAACAATATAGGCATTGGTTGAATCAGGGACAACAGAGAGAACTATTTTTTGAACAATTAGTCTTAATTCTGTCTGAAAAAGTTATTTCTATAAGCTATTTTAGTGGCATTACATTTGCTTGAAAAGCATTATCATTCAAAAACTAAAAATTGGTGGATCAATTTCTTTCTTAGAAAAATAAAATATAAAAATCAATTTGGAAAGTTGGTGAAACTGTTGGGTCAACCTATAACTTTGATTCTCAAATGGCATTTAAATTTTCACATGACTTTTCAATCAATTGATTATATAATCAAGCTTTTTACTTAAATTTCTAAGATTTTGAACTCAAACTAATTTGTTTAATCAAATGTAAAAAAAAAAATCCAGCAATTATATATTATGATGTCTTTAGTTTTATGTTAATTATATGAACTTTTTACTTTTTCGAAAAAAGAGTGGTATATATATATCAAAAAGGTATGTAATCCCATTCCTTTCCTCCTTTAAGCTAAATATTGATGATCTCTATTTTCATTTACAGTCAATAATGTAATTGCAATGATTTAGAAAGTAGACATTAAATAGAAATACTAAAAAGATCTCTAACAAACATTTTCTATTTAAACCAGCCTTGGTTTGCATAAGAAGAACTCTTTCACAAATCTAAGAAAACTAATGAATGGTCATTTTCTCATATTACATTACTCAAAGTACTAATAGAAATTTTCAAAATAAAGTAAAATAGGGTCTTATAATAAAAATTATCTAGTTGTGTGAATTCAAATACGTGTATGTTATTTTTTCATGTAGCTAGTCTACAATCACTTCAGCTTCCAATAGCAATTGCTAAATGCCTATGTAGTATCTAATAATCACATCAGGATAGTTGGAATTAGTCATACAAGGGTTTATGAATTGATAGAATATCATAACCATGCTTGTATTGTAATTAATTCCTAATTAGCAATGAGGGAAATCTCATTAAATTAAAGACTCTGAGTACATCAACTATCTCTGTCTTTTAAAACTACAATGAAAAAGTGAAGCAAAACCTATACAATTAGCTACAGGAGTAATTAAACTATATGAGTCAGAAAATGTATTGTAGTTCAATCTATCTTGGTCAGATATGTGTTGATGTAGAATTGATACACTGTCTGTAATAATAAAAAATACATTTGTAATATGATGTTACATTCATAGGATATGAAATGGGGGATGGCATAGCACCTCCATGTTATTAAATCTATAGTTCTACTGGGAATAAGCATCTGAATCAGTATGAAAACAATATGATTAGAAGCAAAATATTTAATGTTTTGCTGAAAAAAAATATCAAAAGAACCTTAGTGAATATTTGAAATGCAAGAATGTCAGAAATAATATAGCTAAGTCTTCAAAGATAAACAGTCACTCAATGAAAGGGATGAGAAGGATTTCTATCATATTGATCTATTTGCAGCATAATAATTTGATCATTTGTAACTTCCTCTAAAAAAAACAATAGTTTGAAACATGAAATAAATAGAGAATGTGAAAAATGTTTTAAAAATAAAATATACTAATAATACATAAATTTAATAAAACAATCAAAACTAAAGACTTATAGAAAGCAAATGATAATGGAAATGCTTTTTTTTATATCAGAATTAAGTCCAATTAAGAAAAACTATTCACTTGTATCTGAAAGCCTATTTTTTTCTAATAAAACAAATTCCTACTTAATTGACTATTAGTGAAAATAGAAGGCATCACTGTCTAATAACATATGGGTTAACATATGATAATGATGCATTATGTGTTAGTAAAGGGGTATTAGATTATTTAGAAAAAGTTCAAAGGGAAGTAGGAAGACATGATTTGGATGCAGATGTATGGACAGCAAGGGAGGCAATTCAATGAGAAATGGGATGGTCAAGTTTTCATATGAGAGATGCAAAAAGTAAAATGAAAATATTCGGTAGATTGCAGTTTATGGATAATAAAAAAAATAGCCAAAATAGTATTTAATTGGGTTATGAGTAAAGGGCAGGTAACAAGATGGGTGAGAAAGATAATGTGGTATGCAAAAGATTTGGATAAAGAATTTATATATGTATATTTATAAAAAAAGGTGGGATGATTGTGTTAAGAGGATTGTTGAGTGTTATAGTAGTAAGGAATGGGATAAAAGAATAGATTTATTAATAAAGAATAGAGAGTTAGAGAGATGAAGAAATAGTATGGAGAGTAAAAAGAGTTTATATATATATATATATATATATATATATATATATATATATATATATATATATATATATATATATATATATATATATAAATAAACAGCATATTAGGTGCAAGTTAATATATGATAATAGTAAGGAAAGTAGTTTATTGTTTAAGGCTCAAACTGGATCTTTAGCTACAAGAGAATATACATGTAAATGGAAAAATATGGGTGATTTATTTTGTAAATTATGTAAGGAAGAAATAGAAAATATTAGGAATTTGTTAATTGAATGCAAATGCCTGAAAACAGAAAGGGTACATATAATGAAGTTATGGAAGAATAAATATGAAAAAAGTGATTATACAGAAAGTGAATTATTGGTTTTTATGTTGGTTTTGGGAAAAGATAATGGGTATTTAGATATAAAGGCTATGGAGTTGACAATGATTATGTTATGGAAATGGGTTGGAGCACAATATAGGAAAACTTAGAGTGGGGAATGGAAAATAAAGTGGCTAACAGGTTTATCTGGGCATAATTGGTAAGATATTCTTGACTTCGTTTAAGGAGAAGCCACAGTACATCACAACACATTACATCACATGAAAATTCTGAATTTTATTTAAAAGATGAAAAACCAAGAAATCACTGTCCAACTTTTGATTTTCTTAGAATTAGATACGTAGTTTTATGAGCAATTATCTATTTATTTTTTTAATAGAACATAAATAAATGCTTACGTAATTAACATGTGCATATATGTAAATAAAGTTATATTATGATCTATAATTTAATTCAATCTTTTCGAAGATGTTAACTGCATTTCAAATACATATTACTTCCTGTTCAGTTACATATAATAATCTAAGTTATTTATTATTTACATATTATCATTAATTTAAGTTGATTACCCAATTTTTGAGCTTTAGATGTATTTAAAATATATAAAGAAAAAATGTTCAAATAAGTAAATTATCAAATTTTCTTGTTTCAAGAAATTATTGCTTTTTATATCAGAAAATTAAAAAAAATGTACTTTTTTAGTAGCATGATTTGTTATTTTGTGTATCTCAGTACACTATTTTCAAGGAATAATTTTGACAAGAACTGTATCCAAAGTCGGCTGAAGAAAAAGTACAGCCCAGTGCATTGTTTTTATGCGTGATTTTTCTTTTATATGTGATAAAAACACTTAGACATTTTTAAAAATATTTTATTTCTGGGTATATATTTATATATTGGACTATTTCCATCATCTAATATGAGTATTGAATTTCTTTAGAAAAAATTAACTTTATTTAAATATTCCAAACATATTCAATTGTTAGTAATAGCACACAGGTAAGTATATGCACAACCTTTTGATAGGTATTATTCTCCCCTCTTCTTCAGGTATTGCTGGTCTAACCAATGGCAGTACTAGCATGGGAATTGAACCTGGATCCTTAGATTCTTGAATATTGAAGGATGGCTTATTTGGCTAGAGCATTAACTTAAAATTCAGTACTCAAAAGTCTAAAGATCCAGATTCGATTCCTATGCATGTACAATCACTAGTCAGGGGCCAGCAGCACTTGAAGAAGAGGGGAGAAGAATACCTCTCAAAACATTGTGCATATACTAACCTGTGTGCTAGTATTAGCAGTTGAATGTATTTGGAAAATTTAAATAAAGTTAAATTTTTCTAAAGAAATTTAATACTCGTATTAGATAATGGAAATAGTTCAATATATAAATACAACTTAAAACACCATTATTTTAAACCTTCAAGAAAACAATATATATATATATTGTACTACAATTAGTAATTTTAATTTTAATCATTTAAGATTGCATTTCAAGGTAATAGAACATTATGAAACATTTAGGTACGTACTGCACCATTCATAAGACTTTTGGCAAAAAACGGGAACAGAAACATAGTTACATTTAGAAAATAATAAAATGTTTTGATTTATTTTTTGATTTTCATAAAAGATATAGACATGCAGGTCCTGGGTCTTATGCCACCACACTCATCTACGCTCCCCTTGGGTTGGTTTTGATTATTCCAGTAGTTGAAAACCATATAACTCTAAAACAAGATGAATTTAGATTACAATGAAACTGTTGTAAACAAGTTTTATTTTTATCAACTATTATTTAAAAGGATTTCACAATAAATTAAAAACTGGAGCAACTTAACTTATGTTTCTGTTTAGAAAAATGGTTTCTTTCTAAAAATCTCTAGACGTCTACAGTTTAGGGGCAAATATCGATATAACTATAATAAAATCAGAGATGATTTTCATCGCTGAAATATAATAAATTAAAATTATTATTAATATTGGTTTATATAAGGAGAAAGTATTACAAACATTAAATATAACCTTAATACATTTTCATTGCTGAATGCCTTGTTAAAACCAACTGTTACATTCAAAATATAATGATGACCTTTGACACGGATATTCAGCATTAAAAATGCATAAAAGTTATACTTAATAGTTTCAATATTTTTGTTCTGTGAATAATACAATATTAATATAATCTTGTAATTATTAATTTACTTGATAAAATGCTTTTCGATTTAAAAAATCAATTAGCACTAAACGATAATTATAGCAGATATGAAATTTTAATGTTCCATCTGATTCGGTTCTCTTACTTTTATTTAATGTATTCACCAATAATCTTCCGGATGACAAAATATATATTTACCAATGCTAATGATATTGTTTTGGCTTCATGAAAGAGATTCTTAATAAGAATATGAAAAGTTTTGAATGTTTTTAAATTCTGAAAGGTTGTTCTTAATTCTACAACCGTGTTTAATTAAAAACAGATATATTAATATTTAATTAAGGTTCAACATTGATATCTGGGATAGGAATGGTATTAAATCTCTATCATAATAAATGATTAGTAGTAGTTATTAACGTATTTTCTGAAATAGTTGGTGTCAAAGTGATGAGTGCAGAAAATTGACCTTGTAAATCAACTTGGAATAATCTTATAAAATGCATGTAATATTTTGAAAGAATAGATTGAAATATGTTCCTACCCTAAGGTTCTTAAGAATAACTTTGAAATATAAACTAACTTATTTTACTTATCTAATAATGGTTCGATTTCAAATAATTTCTAGGAAGAACTTTTTGGGAAATTTGGTTGGCCCATTTTCTGGTAAATGCCATATTCCTGTTGAAGAAAAATAATCACATTAAAGTTTAGGACATATAGTATTATCATGAGAAATATTTTGGTCACATTCAAGTTCCCTTCCTTTTAATGGTTTTCATTCTTTCACATTTTTTCCACCAGATGTCAGAAAATAAGCTGACTTACAGAAAATTTATAAAAGTTATTAAAGCTTACCATTAGCTCAAAGTATAGATTTTTTCTGTCAAGCGTTGTTAGCCGAGAGGTCATCACAGCCGCTTTGCAAGCAAGTAGTTGGTTGCAGACAGTTGTGGGTTCGCCTCCCGGCTGATGCTATGACACATGAAAAAAAAAGTATAGATTTACTTCCTGATTCAAGTGTCGAATCAAGATCTCCTTTCTGAATATTCAACCAAGAATTTTTCCAAACCCTCCAGCATAAGAAATGGATTTCTTGCAAGACCTAAAATATTTTTTTTCCAGATTCAACAACAAAGATATGCTGTACATACATCTGCTTTAGAAATGGAATTTAGCAAGTATGTAGTTGTTGTCAGGTACAAACTATAAAATATATACCTAATAACTGTCCAATCTATGCATACAGAGCAAAATTGAAGGATTAAATGAACCCATTAATTAATCTATTTCCTAGCTGGTATCTCTAAATATTTTTTTAAAAATGTATAAAAATAAAACCACTATATTCTTTTTTTTTTTTTTAATTAACTGCAGAACTTTTTTTGTTATTATATTTCAATCAAATCTACATGTTATTTTCAAAAACATTTATAAAAAAAAAAAAGAATTGAAAATCAAAATGAAGATAATAAATAAATAATAAATGCATAAATATGTAAACCTAAAAACATTATCATTCTTGTTTGTAAACTTCAAAATGTTTCAATCTTTATAATGTTTATTAATAGGCATCTCTCAAAAAAAAAAAATCCTTACAATAAATTGATTGATGTTAAAAATATTGTTAAAGTTAATGCTTTTATTATTTATATAGTAATTTGCTTAGGGTGTTATATGGCATTTGAACACTATTAAATTGGTCGCATTCAGTTAACTATCATCATTTTCAACAATCTCCCCAAGTTTAGTCCAGTTTTTTTTATCCATAATCTCACTTCTCTATATTACTCCAACAACCTTACTTATTTCATCTATCTCATATGTGATCACTTTTTAGATCTTTTAAATCTCATTGGATCCCATTTAAAACTGCAACTGTCTATTTATTATATTCTCTTTTAGCAATATGTCCATTCCAGCCTATATTTCAGGCTCTTAATTTGTTCACTGATTTCAGTGATATTTATTCATTCTCTTACCTATGCACTTGCTTTTGATCTCTTCCTGTTAATTATAACATTGCTTTTCTTCATACTTGTTTGAGTGGTCTGAAGTCACTATATTGTTCATATGTATTCATGACTAAAAAATGGTGAAGCATTTAATTAAAAATCTTTTTTTTTTCCAGAAACATTGGCATATACCCTTTCAATACTAAATTAACTTTACCAAAAGCACTCTAATTCGATAATAAATTTTATCCTTTGTATTTCCATATATATTGATAATCTAATCAAGGGTATACTGGGATTTCATTTTCTCAATTGATCAGAAACTTTTAGCTCCTAAGTCAGTCAGCCATTCTATTGAGTTAAATTTTCTATATAAAATCAATATGAACGTTTATTTAATCAATGGTAGAGAGTAGATTAAAGAGTTACAGATTTACAAATACCTAATTATTCGATTTTTTTGCATATTTAGAATATAATTAAATGAGGGTTAAAATAATGTATAGTATGGTATTATGATCAATAATTAAATTTAATTATTTCTAAAACTTTATCTGCATGTCTAATATCTAAAGCACAATTTCCTTAATCAAATAAATAAATTACATATAAATATCTTATCATGATCAATAATTTAACTGCAGTATTTTAATTAAAGTTTTAGATGCATGTTAAATTTATTTCGATATATACTATAAATAAATAATATAAAAAAAAAAACAATTCTCAAATAAGTAAATTATCAAATAACGATCTAAATAACGAAACAGTATATAAAAATGCGTCCAAACTATGTTTAATCTTTTATTTTGAAAAGCTACAATTTTTTTAAACAAGTTAATTATTAAATATTTTTTTATCAAAATGAAACAGTAAATGAAAAAGTACTTACATTCTTTCAATTTTATCTGTGAGATAGATATATATATATAAAGGTAAAATACAAGTCCCCCTTTTTTAAAAAAAAAAAACCCGCATTTTCTAGATAAAAATAAAGCCATTTCATTTTTTATAAACAATTATAAATTATACGTGTAATGCTTAATTAATTACTATAATTACTTTTGTCAATGGTATGTTTTCAGTTTTAATAATTTCCATGTGCTTAGTTTATGTACATATATAGATGCATAGACTCACATGGTTAACAGACACTTGTATATTGGATACTAAATACCGACATCTATAGGACTTAATGCTAGTATATATAAAAACATTAGAACAAACAACTCTACCCTTTGTTCAATATCAAATCGCCAGCTTTCTTTTACCAAACTAACAGTAGCCATAAAACAATCATTTACATATACCCCCTCTTCTTATTATAAAGATCCAATTTGATCAAGTTAGTATTTTTAAATCTATAAACTCATCAATACTCTTTTAACACTTTAAGCAAATAATTTTATTTATTATAACAGTTTCAATTGTACTAGCAGTCTTCTTCAGATCTACAACATAAAAAATTACATAAATATTAAATCTAGTGACTGAAATTATCCTAGCGCCTCACTGATGATTGCCAAAGCATGAAACCAGTGGTCTGAGAATTGGGGGATAATTTTTAGAGATTTTTAAATGCTTGTGGCAATTATTAATAAAACTTGTTAGCGCAATTAGTAATGCTCATTATTTTCATTTACAAGCTTAAAAAATTGGGTCATGTGATATATGACTTTATTTTATTTACTATTTATAGTTTTGCTTTTAGGTTTTAAGCACTGTTATATTATTAACACTATTAATATATGGTTTGGTTGAAGATTCTTCAGCCCCATATAGCTATTTAGGTTGGATAGCTGGGTTTGAAGGCATATAAATGTCTGAAAATTTCAGCATTTCTACTTAATAGTTAACTTTTAGATAAATGTTTCTTTGAATTGATATTTTTGTCTATTGTCTGAAATTATCCTAGCACCTCACTGAGGATTGCCAAACCATGAAACCAGTGGTATGAGGATTGGGGGATAATTTCAAGATAGAGATTTTTAAATGCTTTCTTTTGTGGCATTTGTCAATAAAGCTTGTTTTAGAGCAATTAGCATTGCTCATTATTTTGATCAATGTCCTTATTTTAGACTGATCTTCAAAGATTTCATCAAATTAATACTATATAGTAAAAGAACCATTTATATATATATATATATATATATATATATATATATATATATATATATATATATATATATATCACCACCTTGATTAAACTGAGACTTTATAATATCTGGAAGGAGTTTCTGTAAATGGTTATTTTATGTGTTTTTTTTTGGTTTGATAAAAGAAAGCTGGAATTTGATATTAAGCATTGGGTAGAGAAATAGTCACTGTAATATTTACCTTGGTTGTTTACATTGTACTTATTAGTATACATACGTACAGAAATAGTAAAACATATATATAAATGTGTTAAACAGAGTAATTATTTTTTTAGAATATTAATAAACAGGCAAAACTCTCCATACAGTAGTGCCACCCTGTGCCAACCAAAGTAATCAATGGATGCCAGAAGGCTTGTGCATAAAATCCCCATCTAGTGCATTTTGCCTGTTTAATAACAGTTATGTGCTGGCATAAGAGATGGTGATCGTGTGATGTTTAGAATATTAATAACTGAGAACTCTATCAGTGTAGTACACTTTATTTAGCATCTTGATATATGTATGTTTTATCATTTACTATTTAGACACAGAATTTATTTTATTTTTGAATATACATATTCCTAAGCATACAAAGTATTATAAAGTGTCTATCAATAAACATATAAGTAGTTAAGCATATATGTATAATGAAAGTGCAGAGCAAAAGTATGTATATAAATAAAATGAAACATAAAGGTATATATTATATGTTTAAAAAACATGTCCTTGGTGCAATATACACTAGTAAATAAAACATATTTAAATAATTCCCTTCATGATAATATTTTATTTGATACATTCCTATAAAGAAACGGGTAAGGAGAAGATAATATTCTCCACGCTTTTTAGTTATATGATGGTGAAAGTGTACGTTTTCTTCCCTTTTTAATCTTCATTTGCTAACTAATATTTTAATGACTAATTGATCAGACTGGATATGTGAATGAGATTTTATATTCAAAGATAGTTCATGCTACATTGAATACATAAATGTATCAGATAGATTGGTGCCGGTTTGATTGCAAAATTTGTTGCCTAAGGTTAAATCAGAGAATATTTCATTTTCAAATGCAGATCTATGTAGTCTATTCATACTCGATTATCTAAATAAATATTAAACTCATTGTAATTTACTTAAATGTAAAACTAAAGATTAATAGGAAAATCTAAAATGTTGAATTTATTCCTCAAAATTTAAATGTTATTTTATATGTGTGTAAATCAATATTTTTATGTGTTAATTTCTGGCAGTGGCTTTTATTTATTTACATTTAAGATATAAATTAAGATATAGATTTTTATCTCTGCGTCTCCACTGAGCTAGTGACTTGGGCTAACGATCTGAATATTTAAATAAAGTAGAATCTTAACAGCATGTATCTGCCTACTCTATAAATTTTTCTAGGTTTAAATGCCTAGATGGCACCTTGTAGAGCAGATATCGTAGTTTGCAGTTAGATTCGATCTTCACTTTCCATTTCGATCGTTATAACTGGCTACCCAACTTGGGCCGATCTTTAATAAACACGAATGCCCCGAGAATTTTAAAAGTGAGTCATGCTCGAAGTATTTTTCCTGAAATTAGTATAAAAATGTTTGTTGTATTGACGTGGAGTTACAGTTTGAATTTTTGGTCTTAAAGGTACTGCCTTAAAAAAAATTGTGCTTGTTAAATATAAATGTGAGGAATAAAATGTAATAATAAATATAAATCATAAAGGTTTTTTTAAAAAAAGTCTTGTTAAATTAAAATCTAATCGTTCAACTTGCCTAAGTAATAGTTAAGGGTAGGAGAAATGAAATTTGGAAGGGAGGGTGCAGAAATTTAGATGGTAATAGGGAATCAACAGTCAACATTTTTTTGTAATCATTATATTTGTGTGTAATTACCGTTTTGTCTTGTAAAAAAAAAGTTTTGTCCTTTTGAAATTTTCATATATAATCAACCTAAAAAAATTTATAGAGTAGGCAGATACGTGCTGTTAAGATTTCACTTTATTTAAATATTCAGATCGTTAGCCCAAGTCACTAGCTCAGTGGAGACGCAGAGATAAAAATCTATATCTTAATTTATATCTTAAATATAAATAAATAAAAGCCACTGCCAGAAATTAACACATAAAAATATTGATTTACGCACATATAAAATAACATTTAAATTTTGAGGAATAAATTCAACATTTTAGATTTTCCTATTAATCTTTAGTTTTACATTTAAGTAAATTACAATGAGTTTAATACTTATTTAGATAATTGAGTATGAATAGACTACATAGAACTGCATTTGAAAAGAAAATATTCTTCTCTGATTTAACCTTAGGCAACAAATTTTGCAATCAAACCGGCGCCAATCCATCTGATACATTTATGTATTCAATGTAGCATGAAAATACGACAACACAATATACTATACTGTCAGGAATGTACATCTGAACAATAAGTAGAATTAGAGAAGACATTGTCTCTCCACCAACAGGAATGTCACATCTGTTGGTGAGTAGAACAATAAACATAAAACTCCATAGGAATGGACTGCGGTCCTTTGCCGTCTTACAAACCCACCCATAGGCAAACAGAAGGTGTGTGGCATATATATATAATCCTGCCCATAGTGGATCTCATACTACATCTACAATTACACAAATATATCCAATCCATTGAACCAATTCAACTACGAAATAAATAACCTAAGATTACCCTCCCTTAATATAACTTTACAAAACTATATAGCCATTCACGCCCGACTTAAATTTAACATTTAAATACGTTCGCACAGATTATTTTTATAAATTTGTTTTTAAAATGTTGAGTATAGATTGGCTGCACTGATTCCACGGTCAAAAACATCCAAATTAAACACAATCGATCAAAATACAAAATCATCGATAATGTCAATTGCAAAAGGGAATACACAAGGCCCCATGACATTCATCGTAAGATGCCCGCATTAACATCATTGACTTATATATTCTAATCGACTGTGGAAACCACAACAGATACAATCCATTGAACCAATTCAACTATGAAATAAATAACCTAAGATTACCCTCCCTTAATATAACTTTACAAAACTATATAGCCATTCACGCCTGACTTAAATTTAACATTTAAATATGTTCGCACAGATTATTTTTATAAATTTGTTTTTAAAATGTTGAGTATAGATCGGCTGCACAGATTCCATGGTCAAAAACATCCAAATTAAATACAATCGATCAAAATACAAAATCATCGATAATGTCAATTGCAAAAGGGAATACACAAGGCCCCATGGCATTCATCGTAAGATGCCCGCATTAACATCGTTGACTTATATATTTTAATTGACTGTGGAAACCACAACATAATCAATCGCTAACGAATCTATGCAATGTCTATACCCAACTTAAATGTAATGCATTTAATAATTTCTACAATAAATATTATTACAAATAAAAATAATAAAAATGGAAATGATTTTAGCAAAACTTAACTATATAAATTTAAACAATCAATTATTAATTTGAAAATCAAATAAGAGTTCATTTTAAAATTTAAATTGGCTGAATCTTTAAAAAAAACAATGACGAAAGTTCTTAATTACTTTTTTTTTGTTGTTGTTAATTTGTAAAGTTCATAGCTCACGGTAGAAGAGTCCAGGTTTCTGCTTTTAATTCCTGCAACACCTCCATTGGAAGATAATGTTCCGGAGATGGCGATAGCTGGTTCAAGGTATCACAGTCTTTTCATTTTTTTTTATAGAGAGTGTGGTATGTGCGTCCTACGACATCTCTCAAACACAAAATGCTGGAACTCCGAAAAAACTATTTCCCTTTTTATATTATCCACACAGATTCAATCAACAAAACGTCACTAATTCATCACTTTCGTTAGGGTCCGAGCCAAGGTTTAGTGCTGCCATTGGTCAAGCTAATTTCTCTTTATTTTCTTATCTATCTTTCATCAGATCATTTTAATTATACAAGAGCCCAAGGCTAGCTTGCTTTTCAAACAATTTATAAACAATCATTTCCATTTACAGATTACAAGAATTAATTAATACCTGTTTTTATTTTTAAATCTTGTACTTCTTTTTATAAAAAAGTACGTTCAAATACTTATTTATTTGTTTTTTGTTTTTTAAAAATATTTTTAAAGTTTGGCATCTGTGTGAATGTATATACGTTTAACAAACATTTTAATTTTAGCGTTTAGTTTTTTACTTTTATTTGCGAACTTTTAAGTTTTTATTTTAAATTAATGTAACGACATATTTATATATCGTTACAATATATATATATTGTGCCCTTTTCTATAGGTCAGTAATAGTTCATAACAGTCAATTACTAAAAAATTTTAAATTTAGAATATGTTCTTTTAATATGGTAATTGTATTAATTCAATTATATCTTTAAAGTACAATTTGAAGCTAAAGAGAATACGTAGTTTATAAAATCATATAAAAAATAGTTAAGTAAAGTTTAAAATATTGTTTCATATGGTTGTAAAAGCTGGCCATATTAAATAACACAGCTATAAATAATTAAAAGTATATTTAAAAATTCGATTTTAATAGTTTAAAATGTATAATTTAATAAATGCTATATTTAAATTTGTAATCATATTTAAATAGTCAAAATTAATATAGTATATTTTTAAAATAAACTTTGTGATGGTGAAAATTATATCTAATTCTATATTTTCTAAATTGTTCTTCCAAATTTTTTATAATTATTTTATATAATATAATAAGTGTATCAATTATATAAATCTAGGCAGAGAAATAGATTGAAAATCGTCTGTCAAAGTTATTAATCATGTGACTTTTAATGTATACGTTCACACACATGCTTGTTTGAATTAATAATAAAGTTTAAAATATTTTAAAAGTTATATTATAGAATTGGATAGAATTATTGCCCATCATAAAAGTAAATAGTATTAAACATTAAGTTAACTATCGTATAACATGCTTAAATGATGTAATAAAGATGAATACAGTTAATAAAAAAAAATTTAAATATTTTGTTTAAATAAAAATAGATAAAGGGAATAGGTTATTAAAATTATTTTAAAAGTTATTTTAAATGTTTAAATAGTTTTAATAAAATAATAATTGAAGTAAAAGTGGAATTTTAAATAATATTTTTTAAATTTTATTATGTCATAATTTCTAATTTTGAAATTCAATTCTACTATAAACTAAAAATATGTAAATTTGTTCTCAAGCTAAAGTAAGAATTAACCAATAGGAATAGGTATTCTTACAGACTATAAATATGAATTGCACGGGGTTATCGGAAGAGATTAATAATGTATTGAAACAAGAGAATGGTAAATTATAGCTATCAAAGAGATAGTATTTAAAATTATTATTTTAGTCAATTTTAGCGCTCTCTCATAATTTATTTGAAAAAACTAATTAATATTTTAAAAGTAACTTGCAAAAAAGAGAGTGTAAACTAAAAAATATTTTAATAATTTTGTTTAACATGCTTTGTTAAATTTTTTAAAGTTCCTTTATCAGTAGTATTTTATCTGAAGTTTAACCTAGACTACGCAATAAAAATGGATATACTACGAAATAAAATGGATATAAGTTGTAATGCTGAAAAAATGTTTGGAATATTTATTGATACAGCTTTATTAATATTTCACCAAAGAACTGTTCTGGTACATAAAAACCACAGCTCGGACATTATACGGAGTCTAAAAAAATGTATTGAAACGTATTATTTATAAGCTGATCCAAGATTTATTTTTAAAATAGTAATAAGACAATTATATTTCATGAATTATTTTATAGAATATTATATTCAAAGAAGTAAAATGTTATATACTTTCTGAAGGTAACATTTTTAAAAATATTTTCAAGAATTAAAAAAAGAACCCAGGAGAATATATTATAGAAGCGTTTTTGATATTAAAATATCCAGTCTTAGAATTATTTAAAAATGTATTTAGAAAAGATTTGTTTAAAAGTACTTGAAGTTTTTTTTTTAAAGTGATATATAAAAATACCAAATGAAAGTTTAAATGTATCAAGAAGGAAACATATATAAAAAAGTGAACACATAGTTGAATAAAAGATGGATCCATGGAAATACAAATAGTACTTAAAAGTTTATCGAATATTTTTAAAGTTAAATTAGATGGATTGATGCATCGGATATGCAGAGAATATTGGTAGAGAAGATTAAGAAGCTTCACGGGATTAATTAATATTATGATTTAATAATTATTGTCCTAAATACTAAAACCAAGGATTATTTGCTATAAATTTTACTAAATGGATTAATAATTATTTTTATTTTAAAACTTTAACGCGCTTGGAGGAGAACATTTTTAAAAACTCTAGAGAAAATAATAAGCATTTTGGACTTATCAGGAACTATCATCAAGAAAATATGTAATTATAGTTTTGATTCCTTTTATTTTGTTAACCTAGTTTAAATCTAAATTTTTATATAAGATTAGGAAAAACATAAAAACATTAATTTATTAATATTAAAATTTTAGAATATAACAATCTAATAATTTAGCTAAAAATATTTTAATATAAAGTGTATGGGTGTGAATTTTTTTTATATCTGCAATGCTCAAGTGGATAAAGGAAGCCTACTGAACACGATGACTAGATAAAGGTTATTGGTAATAATAATAACTATTGATAATTTATAATGTATATTTTTTTTTGTTTTCTTTAGATCATCCATAAATTGGAAGAATGAAGTGTAAATTTTTTTACTTATATGTACCACATTTCATACAACATTTTAAAAAAAACATTATGAGATAGGATTGATTTGAAAATATGCATACGACAATTTTTTTTTATTAGTGATATAATCCAACATAACAAATAATTATGTGATTCTTTTAAAATTTTCATGTCATGGGATATTCAAATATTGTCCAAGTAGATTGTATATGATTAGACATATAGAATAATGAAGTAAGCAGACTTTTCTTGTTGGAACAGCTAGATTGTTTAACTATTAATGAATTTTATTTATTGTTTTGTAAATGCAGATAGTTATTTATCGATGTAAGATGTGGAAAATCTTGAGAAATAATGTTGAGATAGTGGCTTGGAAGTACTTAGTGAACAGGAAACGAAGATGATGTTTTAAGAAATAGGATGTTATAAGGAATGGAAATAATATTTAGTCTCTATGTGAATATCAGCATAGTTAACAAAGCCCTATGACTGATACACATTTTATTTGGACAGTGTTTATATTTCTTTAAATATTTGATGTTCTAATAAAGCTGAAGAAATAGCTTTAACATCATCCCTGTACTAGAGGATATTAGGCAGGTAAATGTCATACCTCTTTGCATTGTGCCATGATTTTGAGATATGTTAAGAGTAATACTCTAGCTTTCTTCCTTAATCCTATGCATCTGTTTTCGCTATCTTTATTCCATGTAACTGCATCGTTCAGTAAGATATGTTTAAGAGAAATGATAAATAATTTATAACTTAGGTTATGCTATCATTTTGTATAAGATTGGTTTATTTGCTTAGGAGGAATAAGACATTATAACTTAAAATTGAAGATCCAAAGTATCCTAAGGAAAGAAAAGAATCATAGAATATATTTTGAATTTTATTTCGGAAATGAAATATAAACTTTTTAAAATAAAGTATCTAAACAAAGATATTTTCTTTAAAGTGATAATAATTTTAAATGCTTTAGTATTATTTTTTTAAGAGAAAAATAAGTATTGCATATTTTAAAATACAATAGTACAAAGTAAATTATGTAAACAATATGCATAGTATATTTTTTGTTTATTGATTAACAGAAATATATTGATGATTACACTTATATTATACTAAAGTAAGGCTTAAAGAAGAATATATTATGATTAGTAAACATTGTGTAATAAATACTAAAATCTAGTACTGAATTTTTGGATAATATTTTGTGTAACATCTTTGACTTTGCAAGATGAAATTTTTTTTAATATTTTGAGAAATCCATACTCATTATAAAAATTTGTTTTCTATAGAATGTTTTTCTAAGTATGAATTTTTAAAAATAAGATAGTTTAATAATATTAAGGATAAAATGCTGTTGCTAATAAAGTAGATAAATATATTTGTAATAAGTTAACCATAATGAGAAACCAAATAGTAACATTTTTTTAAATTTTGTCCTAAATCTAAATAAAGATATAATTGAAATATAATTTATTTTTTTTATAACCCGGTAGATCAAACTGTAAAGTAAAAAAAAAAAAATTAAGGATATCCACTGTAAATAGTGTAAATAAATTGTTTATTTATTTGTTGTTAGTAATAAACTTTGTTAAATTTTGTTATTTCAAAAATTTTGTGTCCGAGTTATTTATTTTTCCACATCGCTGCATGAAAACACGATATATGCATAATAATTGAAACAAATATATAATTTTGCACAAAAGATAAATAGAGAATTATTTTAAGAATTTTAAATATTTTATTGGTATTCATTATAATTAAATAATCATAATCTTACATTATTTTATTGGTCATAAATCAGTTATCACAATATTATGTTAAATTATATGCTATCAGTTGCCACACATCCTTTGTCTATCAGATTATCATATGCTACCACGTATTTATTTATTATATTCATGAAGGTAAAAGATTATATAAAATTATTTTATTATTTTATTATGGTAATAAAATTATAATAAAAAGAAAAGATATACAGAATTAGTTAAACAATGAAGAATATTATTACTGTTATTTATTATTATTAGTTTCAGTGTAGTAGATTATGACATAAAATCCCTTCTCATATTTTACTACGGTATTTTAAAATTAACTGAGAATAAACTTTATGAACCTGAGATTATTTTATTTGAGCTAGATTATTATTACAAATAGAAGATTAACACTTAATTATTAGTTTAATCTTAGTGAGTAGAAGTTATTAAAGTCATAAGAATACTATGAGTTTGTTATTTGAAATAGTAATAAAGGGGGGATAGTGTTCTTATGCCATTGAGGTAGTATCCTGTGGGATATTGGCTCAATGTAATCTATCTTATCACCTGTATTTTCACTTCAAGTCTCATGAAAATATTAAATATTTATTTAATTTATTTTTATAAACTGAATCTTATTCGTATTTTAAATTTGAGCTAGTGAAATATTTTAATTTTAATGCTGAATATTTTAGTTATTAATTATTAACTGAGATAGAACCCGTTTTTATTTCATATCATATATTATCTGGAAGTGAGGATGCATGAGATGAAGGTTAGAATAAATATATAAGTATAGAGGATTTGAACTCAGATTTTCAAGCACCCTTCAACTATCCACACTATCTCATACAACTGATACACATGACCACACACATTTAGAAAAGATTAATAATCACCAATATACGTATTTCATGCTAAACCAGCCCTCATCAGTTGGTCCAGATTATCATCTCCCACACATATATATAATCAATGCTCAGTTTATATTAAAATAGCAAATCTTCATACTTTAATATATATATATAATGAACAATATGGATATTTATAATGCACTTCATAACACATATGTTTTAAAATCACAAATCACCATGATAAGCTAAAATAACAGAACAATCTTTGTGTGCTTTTTGTTTTGAACACCTATTAATCACATCAGAATAGTAATCTCATGCTATATATATATATATATATGGATAAATTTAAAAATGCATAAATCTAGACCCACCCTAATAGAATACAACCAACTATTACTGTTTCAACCCACTATCTGTATTTAAAAATCCAAGTCTGAACCCAAAGTGCGAGATTGAAATTAGAATTTTTGAACACAAGTGGCATGTTAAAACTGTAGGGGTTGGTTTGATTCTATGAATCTTTAAATATGATCTTGTTTAATTTTACAATTACAAAAGGATATCCATACACTTGCCCATATATATAGTATGTGAGACACCTTGAAAGATGGAGATAATTATATTCTCATTTGTAACCTTACACTTAGTATTATTTTTGGATTAAATATGTAATAATAATCAGTCAACTGCACATAGAATTTATGTAATTGAATGATATATCTGTTTTTGATATGCCCTATTGCACATATACACTTTGTAATTGAAATATGTGCAGAGATTAGAGGACTGAATGTTTATCATACTGCTGATGAGTAAATTCCAACTGCAAAATGGAAGATGAGAAAAATGTTTGTTTACAATCTTAAGGTGCACATAGGCAATAAAGTGTGCTAAGTATTATTCAATTCTAGCTTATCTGACAAATGAAGGCTTTTCATAATTCTTACAAATACATGCATAATGAGAAAGGCCTACAGATAGTTGTGATACAAATTTGACACATTGCAATCTATTATTACATATATGTGTATGGAGTAAAGAAGCCAGTAATATATGCCATATCAATATTTCATTACCTAAAAATATATAAATAAATAAAAATCATTAAAATTCATAAATTTAATAGGTTTTATGCCTAGCAACTGCCATTTTTGCATTTTTTCCTTTAAGTTATGTTGAAAGTACATATATTTTATTCTTTGATATCCTCCCCCACCCCCCAATTTTGAGGTGGTACAGTACATGTAATAAAATGTTTTCTAAATCTAAAACTAAAATATGTTATAAAATTTATGAAAAATTGTATTTTTTTCTTAAGAGATAAAGAGAAATCATTGATTTAGTAGTGGCAAAAAAGGAATTGTAAACTGTTCCCATACTGTGTCAGAAAGCTTAAAGTTTGAAGAGTTTAAGTGAACATCTGTCATAGGTAATGAGTAGTAATGATGATTGTAGAGATTCCAAACTTGATGCAGACTTGAAAACATCAAGACAATTAAAAAAATGAAGTCTTCTGATAACAAGATTGCTATAAGTTTCCATAGTGAAAAAAACTATTGATGAAAAAGAATATTATACAGAGGTGTTTAATTATGATGAAAGTCTGACATGTTGCTATTTATTTTATTTTCTAAGGCAATAAAAAATATGATGAAGTAAATATATTATTATTGTTATTTTTTGAGTAAATATAAATGAGAGAACATACAGTCATGCAGTAAATCTATATGTAAATATGTGTTGTTAATTTAGTATTAACTATATTAAAACAGGCAACCAGAGTAATCAATGGATGCCAGAAGACTTGTGCATAAAACCCCTATCTAGTGCCTATTCATCCAATATACTACTGTATGGAGAGTTTTGCCTGTTTTAATAATAGTAATGTACTAGCATAAGAAATAGTGATCACATAATGTTTAGTGGTATTAAGTATATTACTATATGTTTTAGATTTTATTTATACTACAAGCTTAATTTATATATGTATACTATGCAAAAAAAATGATTGTCATATATATTGTAATGGGCACACATGCCATTACATTATTTATTTTAAAAAGTAGAAATTAAAAAGAAAAGTTCGCATATAAAAGCTTTTTTTTTTAAGACATAAAAATTGAAAGTTAACAGTCATTTAAACTTTATATATATAAAATCGCACAGATGAAAAATTATTAAAAGAAAACTATTAAAAATTAGTATTTTAAAACCAAATTTTAAGAAAAAAACTTAAAAGATTTAAAGATAAATATATATCATTAAAAAGAATGTACAGTTTAATTAATTCTATTGTATAAAATGGAAATGATTATTTTAATTAATAAAAGTAAACTAACCCTTGGGTATTCCAACATTTATAAGTAAAGGTCAGATAGGAGAAAAACAATAGGAGCATAATAGCCAATGAAAGAAATCCCTCAGGAAATGGACCTCAATGGAAGGATCATCATCATCAATGATGTAATGTCCATTGGATCCAAAAGTTTACATATAAAAGAAAAAGTTTGGAAATAAATTTTTAGTGAGTGAAGAAAATTTAAGAGAAGACGGAGATGTGTTAAGTCGGAGAGTTGGAGGTGAAGAGATTGAAAGACGCACTTTCAATTCCTTCAGTTGTTATAAAAAAATAAACATCGCTTTTCCTATATTGAGGACCACAGGATCATTGGGGGATTTAATGCTGGATTCCAAACGGCAAGCAACTGTAAAGGATGAACTTTTCTAAAACAGTAAGAACTATATAACTAATGATCATTTCTAAAACTGTAAGAACTTTATGAACTCTAATGAATATTAATTTGAAAACAATAAAAACTCTAAATTCTAAACCTTTCAGTAAATAATACAAATAGAATCCTACCTGACCAATGTAAATTAAAATTAATAATGTTATTTGATGTATTTTTTTTATTTAAAATCATTTCCATTTTTTTTTTTTTTGTTCTTTTAAGTTTTATGATTTTTGTTTTTCATTAAACTAAACTTAAGTCGGGCATGAATGGCTGCATAGATTCGCAAAGTTATGTTAGTTTAAGGGAGGGTAATCTTAGGTTATTTGTTTCGTAGTTAAATTGGGTAAATGGATTGGATATATTGGTGTAATTGGTAGATGTAGTATGAGGTTCGCAATGTTCAGGATCGCATATTATGTTGCACACCCCCTTTTTGCCTATGGAATAGGATCGTAAGTCGGCAAAGGACTGCAATCCCTTCCTATGGAGTTTTCTTTTTTTTTATTGTTCTTCCTGCCAGACAGATGTGACATTCCTTCGCTGGACAAGAAACAATGTCTTCTTAACCATGCTGTTCAGATGTGCATTCCTGATGTTGTGGTATTTAGTGCTGTCGTATTAATACTGCATTGAATACATCGATATATCAGATGGATTGACGTTGGTTTGGCTGCGAACTTTTGGCCTAAGGTTAAATCAGGGATAAAATATTTTTCTTTTCAAAGGCAAACTATATAGTTTATTCATACTCGACACTTAAATAAACTATTTATTTCATCTGTGCAAACTTCAAAATAAAAGTTAAAAATGTAGTTAAATGCTAAAGTAAACATACTAAAATAATAATGCTAAATTTTATATATGTATATGTGCTTAATTAAATGTTTGTGTGTTAATTACTGGCAGTGGCTTATTTTATATTTTTTTTAATATTTAAAATATTTTCTGATAAGAATCTATATTTATAAATCTCTGCGTCTCATTGAGCTAGTGACATTGGGCTAACGGTCGGAATAAAAATATATGTAAAATAAGATCTTAACAGTGCATATCTGCCTACTATATAAATTTTTTAGGTTCAAATGCCTAGATGGCGCCCTTGTAGTGCAGATACGGTAAGACTGCTAGCTTCGATCTTCTCCCCGATCATTATAATATATATATTAAAAATACTGTAGACTTGCAGTTCAGTAAGAAATTCAAATTCTATTATAATCAAAGCTTTTTAACAAAATATGAACCCTTATACATGATATACAATATCTATAAATCTTTTAATAATAAAGATTTAATTGTTAGCAAGAATAAAGAATTGATTTCTTTACCAATTTGTAAATTGATTTATATGAATAGTTTTTTATTGATTGGTATGAAATTGATTAGATGAAAGACCTGCATTTAAATTCATTATTAAATAGTTCAAAACAGTCAATTGATAATAAATCTATTCCTGGAATAGTTTATAAAATTCCTTGCAGTTATCATTAAATTTATATAGGTCAAAGTAAATTAAGTTATAGTGAAAGAGTTAGAGTTCATAATAAGTATTGAGTTAAAAATATATATCACAACTCAGCTTTGTATATTTATGAAATGAATATAAGTCATAAAATATTATTTGACAATACAGAGGTTATCTTTTATGAAAAAAGTGACTTGAAAAAAAGAGTAAAATAATCTTTGATGATAAAATTTTTTAAATCTGAGGCTATCAATCTCATGATGTTAAAGGAAGTTGATTTCTAAAATGAAAGATGGTAAGGCTATTTTGTTTTGTGTATATATATATGTTGTATGTATCTTGTTGAATTTCACTTGAAAAAGTCTATTTGTTAATAGATGAAATTATAGTTGTGGAAGAATTTTAATACAATTTTGTTTTTTGACTAGTATAATAATGTTATACAAATTTCTATGATGTATAATGTATGTGAGGGGTCCTGAAAGAAAATATAGTGAAATTATGGCTTTTAGTATTTACTAATTTAGAATAATAGCATTCACCATCTTAATATTTTGTTTATCTCTGTTTGCATATATATTTTATAATTGAAATTCTAATTATATATACCTAAAACCTAATACTGTACATTTTCTAATGTGTTTATAACAGTTCAGAAATTAATAAATGAGATATGATTCACATTTTTACAAGTCAAGATTGGATCCCAAACTAAAAGTGCTTTTGTAACAAATGATTAATTTCATTAAAAGAATAAATGATCTGCTTAACAGCACCAACCATACAAAGCTTAAATACTGGGACATATATCACCTAGTCAACAGCACTCAAAAAAATATCTCAGGATTTCTAAACATATCTAATTACTCATTAATAAAGCAATTCAACATCTGGGGGCTAGAAGTCAAATTTTTGGACTTCGTATTAAAAATCAATCTATCGGCTCTCACTACTAACTCCTTCTTAATACATAAGAGAGGACACTCCAAAATAAGCCCCATCTGCCAACTGTGTAACAGAGAAGATGAAACTTTTCCACATCTTCTCTTTGGATGTCCAGTTCTTGGAATGTACAGAATCCTCATCAACAAGTGGATGCTCTTTGACAAGAACAAAATATTCGATTTGCGAGAAATCATCAATGCAGGCAATTTCACAAAAATAAGATTTTCTATCATGTTAAATTATGCTATCTGGACAATTAGATGTGATCACATCTTTGGTCATTCCATCATTAACCCACAAAACCAAATTCTTGCAAAAATCACGAAGATCAGCCTTAGAGATGAACAACTAGCACCAGAAAACCAGTATAAGGAAATTTGGCAAATCATCAAACTCCCAACCGATTGAAGCATTCATCCTAGTTCCCATAAAACAAGTAATAAGAAATGTATTATTGCTAATGTAAATATTTTTACCCTGTAAAATTATTTCAATAAAATCAATTAATTTAAGGAAAAAATAATAAATGTATGTACAAAGTATTGGAAAAACAAGACTTGTTAAATTACTTTCGAGATTTCTTGCAGGTTTTTTAATCTGTGCATGCCTTATCACAACTCTGTCATATTACAAACCATCACATACATATACAGAAAGTCAGTCCATATTCTCTTATTCGATGCATGCATTTTACAAAGAATCTCAATTGCCAGCGAAATATATGTAGTAGTGAACAAATTAAAGAGTAAATATTTTGGGGAATTAAATTCAAAGTAAGATAAAAATAGTCTTTAAATAAATTATTTTAGTTTAAAATGCTTTGTAAAAATACGCTACAAGAATGAGAAAGATTGTTGTCGAAAGGAAAATATTTCTGAAAACAAAAGAAATTTAATTAGCGTAAACTATATATATTAATTAAATTAACAAAGTCAGATTTAAACTAATTAAAGTAGTAATACGCTTACGATGTTTATAACCACCCCATTGGCTAAAATATTTCAGAAAGAACAAAAGAACCGAAACAGATAAAAATTGTAGCAGAATGGGAAACTATTTTTTATTTTTCTTCGAGGGCAGCTTGAAAGCAGACGCGTGAAGCAGCGACAAAAATCAGTGGGGGACATCTTTTCCCCAAGATCTCGGCTCCTGATAGTTATTAAGCCGACTAGAGAATTAAGCAGGTCGGCCTGACCTTATTATGATTTTTAAAAGCCTACAGGCATAGACTATGACTTGAAGGTAGTAACTAATAGACTGTAAGTGGTATGGGAAGTAATATTAGTGCAGAAATTTCATTGCTGAATTCTGTGATTAAAATATATATATTGAATAGATGTAATTATAACTCATTGAATTACTACTTTATTGCGACCTCCGTTTATATTACTCCTAAAGTGTTTAGGTTTTTCTTCATGTCGTAATGATGGCTCAATATTTCAATATTATATTTTTTTCACGCATTTTCCATTACTGTATATTACTTCCACGAGTGAAAACCGGTTTCTATACACTTTTAACAATTTGAGGAAGGGTGAACAAACTAACCATCCTTTTCAGTTTTTGTTTTTTCCAGAGCATCTCTTGTCTCCAGCGGGTTGTGCTTACAAAATATATAATTTTATCGACAATATTTTCTGTATTTATATAAGTTTTATTTCGACTTCCCGAATAATACTTTTTCGATTGTTTCATTTTCATTTATAATAAAAATAATATTTAAATAAGAATAAAACAAAACTATTATTAGTAATCTTTAAATGAAAACAATTACATAAATATTAATTTAATTCAATTATTATTTTTCAAATAATCTTTTGTTGCATTTTAATTCGTCACTCAAACTTGATTCCAATGATTTTGTAAAACAATTGTTTATAACAATCTTTGTTTATCTTTATTTCTTTTCTTTCTTTTTTTAAATTGAAACATCTACCAATCGATATGTTGAAAACAAAGAATTCAAAATATATTTTACTTTGTTTTAAAGTTCGAATTTATTAAAGTAGTTCATATCGCACAAAGTTAGAATAGTCATAATCCTCTAGAAAAGCTTGTTCAGGTAAAGGTAAAATAATGGTAAAATGTGATTAACATTTTTTTTTAAAGGGTGAATGTAAAGGGCAAATATCTGTCACAACTATGGTATTAAGTTTAGTTCCAGGATGGAACTTTAAAAAAAAAAAATTTTCAGGTCATACGGAGACATAAGATTTTTATTTCAGGTACCTTTTCAACTAGCCAATCCATATTGGTTAGTTAATAGATTAGATGATGTTAGAAAAGAATAAATATCTCAAATTAATGAGGCTTGATCATATAGTCTCAAATTATAAAAATAGCACTGGAGGTGACATGTCAGACTCATATAGGCACTAAACTCATAATTTGGCATTTTCTTTTACTATTTTGGATGTTTATGGGTATACTTGTGTCTAAATTTAACCACTGAGCAAAGAACATGAATTTATATATTTCTAAGTTTGTAAATAGTCCCACTTTAGTACTGTTAACATGGTCAGATAATTACATTAACTTTAGTATAGACAATATACTTGTATTAAATATTACATATTAAGCCTGTATTCTGCCCATTCCTATTCTTTGTATTTAAATGGACATTAAGGTCCTATATATGAGGAATAAGAGTGACTTAATGTCAACATGGGTATGATAACAACATTGGCATCAAGAGATTTGAACATTCCATTATCAGATTTTTCAATGATGTGGATGGCTGAAGAGTTGGAAAGTGGAGATTGAAGCCTGTTCATTAAGATATAAAGATTTGCTATCTTAATATAAACTGAGCACTGTTTATATATATATGAGTGGGAGATGATGATCTGGGCCAACTGATGAGTGTTAGTTAGTTCAGCACAAAAGACATATATTGAAGATCATTTACCAGTTTTGCCTGTATGTGGCCATGTTTGAAAGGTTGAGTTCAAATCCCTTCTAAATTAATGAGATGATGTGCATGCCAAAAATAAATAACAAAAATATTCCATATCAAATGGCCACACATTTTATCTTGATTTCTTTGGATAAAAATCAAATAAGAAACTATTTTTAATCAGAAAACTATTAATGATAAATTGAAATTCTGAACTGGTCCAAAAGAGTTTAACACTGAGTATATCAAAGAAAAACAGTAATCCATATAGCATATTATTTGAAAAGTTTGGATGTGAATGAATTGTGAACATAGAGAAAAATGAAGTAATTGTTATAGATTTTTATGGGGTAAAAAAAATGACAATAGACTCTCTTTTTTTATTTTATCATAGAAACAGACGTAAAAATATAGTTTTGAAAAGTCAATACCTTTTTTATTTAAAGTATATATATATATAAGTTAATTGCCTATGCAAAATAAAAACTATATTTAAATACAAACTAAATTTTATCTTAAAAATAAGGCCCAAGTCTGTTCTATCAAGATTTCTGTAACACTCTATGAACAGGAGAGTTAGATATGGTTTTGAACTGTAGTGATGAATTTTTGAGAATACTATAGACAATAAGAAACAGAAACAAATGAATATTTGATCATATTAGACTTGAACTTTTACGTGAAAAACAAATGATTAGGTTGCAATTGTTTTGATTTGGTCATATCATGAAATGGTCTAGTTCATTTTTTATATACAATGCTAGGAAAAGGATCAGTTAATGAGATGAAATGACTAGATTCCATGATCCCAATAATGAATACATTTTTGCTCAAAGTAAAAAACCAAATGCATGCTGGATTATGTTGGACTATTTCCATCATCTATGAGTGAATGTTTAATGTATAGAAAATTTTAAACTTTATTTAAACTTTCCAAATACAAACAACTTGTTAATAAATCTGTATGTTATTACTAACAAGTTGTTTGTATTTGGAAAGCTTAAATAAACTTTAAAATTTTCTCTACATTCAACATTCACTCATAGATAATGGAAATAGTCCAACATATCACATATAATAATATACCATCATCACAAATATTCAGGCATGCTAGGTTATTTTGGAAAAAATGTTATTTATATTTCTATCAGAAGTATATCAACTTGATAGCAAGAATGATGATGATAATTGACCAACTGAATTACATAATAGCTTATCTTAAAATTCTGCATAAATAAATTGTGTTATTTATTTACATTTTTAAGTTTGACTTAGTTACCTACCTCTAATGTATGCAAGCTTTTATATATGCATGTGTCTAAAATGGTGCAGAAAATGATACGCATAATATATGAAATATAATTCTGAATAGCCAAAAAAATCTATAAACAATAACATTAATAAAGTCTCAAAAGTAAGATACAATATTTTGGTATTGTAAGGAAAGTTGTTTCAACAATAAAATGAGAAATTGGTATTGTGTACTGTATTAAAAATGTTTACAAAAATAATAGTAAATAAAAACAAAAACCGTAAAGTAGCTTCTTAAATCATAAAATCTTCTGAATTACCAAGCATTTTAAATAAAAGCAATCTAAGGATTCATTGTTAAGAAATTCGTGAACGGTGTGGATATACTAAAGTTGGGCCTGATTTGTGGACTTTGAGCTCTAGGGTCTGTCGCTCTACTACTGCATCAAACCTTGCAGGACAATGTTTTAAATGAGTAGATGAGATGAGCAATTAAATCTATGAAGAATGGAACTTCCTCAGAAAATGATGAAATTATTATCTTAAACAAATTAGTAATAAATTGAAAAGTAGGCAGTCTCTCACATGCACCTACTGTTGCTTCTCAGACAGCCAATCAGATGTTAAGACAGCAGTCTGAAGAGCGATGAAGCCTCAATACATGACAGAATTTTTGATAAGAAAATGATGGTCCCACTCTTCTCTTTACTTAACTTTATATATATATAAGCCAGTCTTAAGCATCTTAGCTTGAAAGTGTGAAGATATAAATATATTCATATATTACTCACTGAGTCTTAATTTACGATAGTACAGTGCAAAATCTTAGATTTACTATGCCGTAATTTTCTAGATGTTAATATAAGTTATCAGCAACGTATGTAAATAATTTTTTTCTATAAATTGTCTGTCTGAGAAGCAACAGAAGGCACATGTGAGATACTGGCAACCTTTCAATTTATGACTAATTTAACAACAATATGCTATTTATACAAAAATATCTTAAACAAATCAGATGAAGAAATAGAGATATTGTTTGGCCATACTATATATCAAATATCTAATTGATAAAGATATGCCAGCTGATTGAAATGATGCAATAGTAATATCAATATTTAAAAAGAGGGGGGATCAAAAATATTTATCACTTTTATCAGATCTATATAAGATCTTTGATAAGTTTGTTATAATTCATCTTCAGAACATTATGAACTCAAACTAACCAAAAAAAGAGATGTATTTTAAAAGTGATTTTAGTACAAATCATCATATCACAAGTATTAAGAAGTTACAGGAAGTGCAGAGGAATACGAGTTGCCATTGTGATTTAAATTTCTAGATTATATAAATGCATTTGATTCTATAGATATTTTCCAGTAATTAAAGCTTTGAAGCATAGAGATAGACCAGAATATTGTTAAATTCTAAAACTACAACAATAATGATGAGATTACATCATGACACTATGAAAATTCATAAACTAACATGGCAGAGTGATTTTAGTTCTTAGAAGATTTCTTACTACTTGTATGGAAATGGAAAATTAAGAGAATAAAAGTAAATGGAGATATCTAAATTTTCCAAATGATGTAGTTATTTTTCTAAACAATGCTTTAAAAATTATAGAAAATGTTATAAAAACTATTAGATGAAAGCAAGAAAACAGAAGTAAAAATACACAAAAAAGAATAACAATAATATTCAATGACTTTTCAAAAAATAAAAAATAAATTAACAGTAACGAATTGGATAAAATTAAGAATTAAAAACAACTTGAGCTGATTATTAATACAGGTAAAAACACAAAAAAATAAAAACAATCACAGAATTAAACTTGGAATGGTGTTCTTTTTGTAGAAATGAACTAATATTAAAAGAAAGTATGACTTACATGTTTGAAATTAAAGATTTTTAATGTGTCTTACTATTTCTTATTGTGGATGTAAGATTTGAAACTTAATAAAAAAGATATATATTAGAAATAACAATGAGAGATAAAAAAGGGGAAAATAAAAAACAAAAAGATATCAATGACAGTATTGAAAGAAACTCAAATGAAGTTTGGAAAGACAAGTTAATAAAAGATGACAACAATTATAATTCTTGATGTTTTAAAATGGATTCTAAGTGAATATAAAAGATTTGGTGAATAAGATAACAAAGTTTTCATCAGTGATTTGGTTTACAAAATCTGGATTAAATTTGGTTTTTCATCTAGAAATTCTATAATGTTTGAAAATGATATTGATGATTAACATCTATATCACCTTGATCAGATTATTAACACAAATAAAAACATTAAACCACTAAACATCACATGATCACCGTTCTTTTTCTCTGTGTAAACACAAGCTGTTTATACAGAGGCTAAACTCTCCATATAGTAGAACCATTCAAAAAAAATGGATGTTGAAATAAGTTCAGATCTATAAGATTATACAAGCTAATGAGTTTGAATTGAAAGCATTATTATGTTTTTCATTTTGGACTCAAAGCTTTATAGTTAGCTAATAAGGTAAAAGGTGGCTGCTATAGGGTTGCATTAGGTCCTAAGATCTAGGTGGTGTGCTCTCAGACTTCACATGATAAAAGTCAGCTAGAAACTAGTCTGGGGATATTGGATGAGTAGGCATGCACAAATCTTCTTGCATCCATTGCCTTTGTGTAAATGAAAACTATTGAATGATCTTCATCATTTATGAATCTGAGTCTTGGTCTCTTAATAAAAGAGCAAAACAAAAACTTTAGATCACAGTAAGATATATGGAGATGTATGATAGCATAAAGACATTTATTGAAATTATATTAAAAAAAAGCTATATATCAGAGAATCTGCATGATAATTAAGAAAGATATTCATTGTGCATGGTTTGATTAAGGATTGATAAAAATAGAAAGATGGATGCTTATTTTTTAATCTTGTTGTATTGTAGCTACAAATGCTGCTAATGAAATATTTATTAATTTTAAATATTTAATTCATTTTTCCTTAGTTAATATAATACTTATAAACTTGTTATAATTGAGTATTACAAAAGGATAAAAATTGAAATTAAGACTTTTATAATGCACTAAGCATGCTATTGGCAAACCACTTTTATGTATGTAAGACTTAATATGTAAATGCAGCATTTAAATGTTTCATTTTTTGACAGTGGAATGCATGAATTCTCTCTGCTGATTGCATTTTGGATCCTTTGCAATTTCCCAAACCTGCTTATATTTTCGTTTCCCATTGTCTCTCTTGGTACAAATCTTCTTTGCATTAGTGGGACTGAAAGTATGTATAACCTGTAGTGATATCGTGATTATAGAAAATTGATTTATATTTTTATTCTGTTTTGTTGTATATGTATGTATGCTGGGCAATTCTCATAGATCTATTTGCTCCAGATTCATCATAATACACAGAAGTTCATATTGAGTCACTACATGCAATTTTGCAAACAATTCGGGAGGGGGGGGGAGTTCTCCACTCACATTTTATCTTTTGAATTAAGTTGTTTAGTGATGGAGGCAATTTAAATCTCACTCTATAAGTGTCAGCACTTACATTCCTTAGTTTTTTTTGCAATTCTAAAGACATATGGAAGGTATATCCATGCTTTTGGCACAGACTTGTGAGATCACTGATATGAACATCAGTATTGTTTTCGCTATCAGCCTAGTATTTGCATAAATTTGTGTTTCTATCCAAGAAACATTTGAAACCAGTAAGTTTGTGTTCTAAAGGGACTCTTGCTTTGGGATGGATTTGAATGTATGTTAAATTTATTTTGAAATCAAACTCTTGTTTTTGATGTAAAGGTTCAGAAAATTAATCCCATGATTTTTAATTTTCCATTTCTATGGCCTACTGTAGAGGCAATATATTTTCAAGGTTCAGATATATATTTCTCTCTGTGTTTCAGATGCTCATACAGAAATATCATCAACATATCTCATGTAAATATCACTAGACAAAGGATCCAAATATTTAGGTAGAATATTCTCAGATCTTGAGAGCATGATACAGCAAATTATTCCACTTAGTTGAAGGCCCATAGGCCATCTGCTCACCATTTTATAAAATTTCATATTGGCTAATGTTATTATATTGGTGCTGTGTAGACATATGAGGTTGTAATGTATTTTAATGCTATATATACTATCCAAGGCATAATGCTAGCTGGAGAAATATTCAATGACAATGTTTTTTTCTAAATTTTTTTAAGCAATTATAAGCAAGTGGTATCACAGCATTGTTTTATTGATAAATGTGATAGATCTTTATATATAAACTTATCCACACAAGTCTGAATATGTTACTAAGGTAATTCATAAGCTAGGTTGTCAAAGAATTGTTTAAATGAACTTAATATTTTTAATATTAATGAGCATGCAAAATTTATTTGCCTGTTCATTAAAATCTTTAGAATCTTTATATATATGTATACATTTTAACGATAATCTAAAATTTTTATTGTAACCAAGATAAACTCATGCAATGACATTTCTACACTTTTTTAGTATTATTTTTTATTTTAGATGTAAAATATATTTGACTTGGTTAAATGGTAGAATACTGTTTCATGGATCACAATACAGCTTTATCACATTCAGTTTTAGAATTTCTTAATATGATGAACACCCCAGCCATAAGTCATTTATTATATGTATATTATATTTCAGGGTAGTATTATTTTATCCAACAAACCTTAATTCCTATAAAATGTTAACTATCATTTTATTATTAAAATGAACTCACTTTTCTCTACCTTTCTTCTGCTTCTTTATTAGTATGCCTGACATATATATATATATATATATATATGATCACTAGATAGAGCTTTACCAATAGCTCTTAACAAGCTTTGTTTACATAAACGCTAAGAGAGAATTATAATTCAATATCTCTTTCATTGTCTCCACCTCCAGACCATGGTTTCAAACTAGTTGGCTCATGTCAGTGACGGATTGGAAGACTAGAAACTAGATCTAAATACTAACCTTTCACTGACATGAGCCAAGTAGCTCGAAACCATGTTCTGGAGGTGGAGACAACAAAAGAGATATTGAATTCTAATTCTCTCTCAGCATTTATGTAAACAAAACTTGTTAGGAGCCATTGGTAAGGCTCCATCTAGTGATCATAAAATGCAAGCTAAATTCAAGTTATGAAATTTATAACTTGTTTTGTTTATCATATATATATATTGTAATGGTCACTCAATCTCCTTTGATCATGGAGGGTGCTACCAGATCACTGCATATCTGGAAAATGTGTTTACTATGATCAAAAGTGGATGGTGATGATGGATTGTGCCAACTAGACTCAGGGAGAAAGCAAGAGCTCATGAATATTGTTCAGACAATTTAGAAAATAAAAGCACTAAGACAAACATCAGCCAAATTAAGTTTAAATAATTTGAAAATTTTATTAAAATCCAAAAAATAGAACCAAGTAAATCTAGTCAACAAAATACAGAAGTTTGACCTAGATTTTGTAAGTGTATTTATCAGAAAGTGCACATGAGCTGAAAATATTAAAACATTAAATGCTTTAGCAGAAAGAAATGTTCTATCAGTTACAATTTAAAAGGTAATTAATAGTATCTTCCTGCTGGAAATTTATAAAAGAACAACAATTCTAGTTTCTAATTTAGAGATATGAAAACAATACAGTTTTGTAGGAAATCAATGAAATGATGCCAGTGAGCATTTCTTGCCTGGAATAATGTGTAAGACAATAATGTCATTTTGCCAGAAGGACAGCTCATGATGTATCACTTTTAAGATAATTCATGGTTGATTTCACATACAAGACAAGAGGAAATGATTAATGATTACGATCTTATATAACTGAGAAAAGAAGGAACGAAATCTCCAATTACAGAAAAACCAGAATAACAAACATGATAAACCGCCAGCCAAAAGATTTAAAGTTTGCAAAAGTGCAAACACAGTAATTTAAATTAATTATTGGACAATAAAAATAAGGACCAGTGAGCAAATTAAAATTTATGAAAGACTGCCAAAGCATTTAGCACTAGTTAATAATAAAACAAGAAGGCATAATAAGCATAAAAATATATAATCTCACAATACACTCTCCAATAAACAAAATGGAAAACAAACTTGGAATCTTAAAACTAAGATTCCAAGACACACTATAAAATACACTGAAAAGCAAATATAGATAATAATTATGTGATTAAATAATTATTAAAACTACAGATTTATTTTTGGATTGAGTGGAGATTTAATTAAAAGATTTATTTACCTTGGAAAAAACAAAAAATAATTTTAAGTTACTGTAAAGCAGAGTCCCTGTAGTTTTTCAAAGAGTGCGCACTTTTATTTTAAGTTTATCTTTCAGATGTCTTCTCTTCATAAAGGCAAGTGTAGAGTCATATTTCGGGATCCTGCTGACTTTAGACTTTCGTGGCATGATGAAAGAACAGTTTGGAATCAGAAGTCCATCCTTAGTTAATGTTGTAGGTTAGCATACATTTAATAGTGAATTTTGACATCTTGTGAAAATAAACGTAGACAATAATATGAAATCCACTTAATGACAAGCAGCAGAATATAATATTTTATTAGCAGCAAATTTAAGAACAAATTAAATTTCTGAACGGCCAACACAGTACAAATCTCAGCAAGTTAATATAACTATGTGAAAATCATTATTAGAAACTGAATCAATCGCTTTGATCAGCTTTTTCCAGCCAAAAATAATCTCTAAAATGTCCAAAATTTTTGGGGTTATTTATATCCTCTTACTATTTCCCACATAAACTTTCTTGTTTTTCAATTTATAAGCCTTAGCCCAGGGCAAATCTTTATCTCCCACTCAATCTTACTTAAGAATTCTAACCAGGGATTATCTTATAGAAAAAAAAAAACACAAAATTAAATCTCTGCTTTGAAATTAAACTAAAAATGGACTATAATTAAAATAAAAGAAACAGGACTGTAATTAAAAAGTTGGCTTGCTTTTAATCAATTTGACAAAAAATAAAAACAAGCGGTAAAAGAAAACTATTTTAGAATTAAAATTTATTAAAAAGTAAAATAGAAATGACTGAATTTTAAATAATTAAGTATGTGTGTCATTACACATACTCTTTATAAACAAGTTTTTAAATAGCTTTCTTTTTAAACTTTAATAAAACTAAAAGTTAGTTGTTGTTGTTGTTGTTGTTTTTTGTAAAGTGACGTTTGAATTGGATAAACTATCTGATTCAGTATATATATTGTAATGATAACTCTGGTGAACCAAAGATATACAAATGTTATTAAACAGGCAAAACTCTCTATACAGTAGTGCCACCCTGTGCCAACCAGAGTAATCAATGGATGCAAGAAGGCTTGTGCATAAAATCCCCATCTGCCTATTCATCCAATATCCCCAGACTAGTTTCTGGCTTGTGGCCTTCGTCCGTGAGGAGCCTTGGATCTGAGAGCACTGCATTGAGATGGTGATCATGTGATGTTTAATGGATATACAAATGTGTAACAGAAAAATTTGATTCCAAATAGATATTTATATTAGGTAAAAACTGAACGGTTAATAAAATTTGAATAAAAATTATTCAATTCAAATATATAAATAAATATTAACTAATGTAATGATGATGATATGTAACCTAGAATAGAAGGTTTAAACTAAGTACAAGTTCTCCCAAAAGTATTTTTAATTTATTTTTCTAGTTTCAACAATAAAAAAGTGAAACTTTAAGTTGTCAAATCTTCTGACTAGAATGTTTACTTTTGGAAAACTTGTTAATGCTTAATTATCATTATTTATAAATTATTACTACCATTCTTGCATGATCTCCAGTGAATTGCATGATTTCTCAGGGTTATAGATATTACTAGCATATTCGATATCAAAAGCATAATGTTTGGATTGAGTTTGATAAGCAAATACAAAGTAAATGGATTAATAAAAATAATTTATTAACAATTAATGTATAAAATTGGTACTTATATACTTGCAACGATCCCAAGATTTAAAATAATATTAAAGATAATAAAATAATAAATATTTTAAATTTAAGGCTTGTTAATATTTATAATGATAAAATCTTACCACATAAAATATTTCAAAAGTTCCAAACCATGGTTTTCTGCAGACATTCTTTTAATAACTTATGGATGTCTCTATTAGTTCCTCCCAAGATGGTAGTTATACTCTTAGTGCTATGGTAAAATTAGATAGAAAATACAGCAGCACTGGTAAAGTTAGATTGGGTATTGAATCAGTAGATTTTGAATCATTTTTATGACACTGTCCACTTCTTTCTATCTTCAATGTATTATTAAATGAGGAAATGGCTGGTTTTAGTAACCTTCAGCATTTGTTCCTGAACCCGATTGCATTTTCAAGTACTTGACTGATGTGGTTTTTTGTCTGTCTATATCTACACATAATAGATGGTGTTTTGTTAGATAAAGTCATCATATTTGTTATTATAAATGAAGTATTGGAAAATATTGTAAAACAATCAGCAAGATATAGCTATCCAAGTTATAGTGAAAAATAGTTTTAAACAGCAGTTTCTCTCCTCTGCATTGCAATACTGTTTCTTGAGATAAATCTTCAAATAGACTACAATAGACTGAAATGGACTAGACTTAGGTGCTTATTGTTTAACATGTTTTTCTAACCACAAATTTTCACCAACTAGTTATAAGATTTGATTTCTGTTTCTTTACAATAACATGTTTTTTGGACAAAAATTTTCTTTATTTCCTTCACAACATATTGTAGAAACAATTTTTTAGATATATCATGATCTGATACATAAATGAATGAACTAAAAGTTTTTTTACTTTTTATTTACATTAGTTAGTGATAGGAAGAAAGAAAAAATTGTAGCCATCTTTTAAAATTTGATTGTTAACTTTTTCAATTTTATTAATTCCAAAATTTTAATAACATATTTAAAATTGCCATTAAATTTATTTTAAGAATTAGGAAATTGTCTGATTAAAATCTATTTTAAAAAAAGTAAATAAGAAAATATATAAAATGCTTTAGATTTGTATAAACTATGTAATTAAAATTATTTCATGTATCAAAAACATTTTCCTTTCTTCCTTTACAAAGCAGTTTACCATTTTATTACAAAGTAATTTTATAAAATATTTAATAATATGATAAAATGCATAAATTATCTTTTAAGTTTTTTAGGCAATTTATACAAGTTCTTTATTAAACTTTTTTATGCAGTTTTGTGATATAACTAATTCAAGTTACAATTGGATTTATTTTAGTTACAATATATTCAGAGCATACTTCTTACCAACATTGTATTTTCTTTACAATCTCATTTGACACTTTTATTAAAACTTGAATTAATAGCAAATAAACATTTATTTAGGCCATTGGTTAAATACTTAATCCAACAACAGTTTTCAGAAATCTAATTTTAAATAGCTGACTTCTGAGAAAAGACCTCTACAACAACCTCCTGTAGAACAATAGTAAATAAGAAGAAGTTGCTCTCCAGGCTTACTACTTGTCTAATGTTTGAAGATTTAAAACATTTTTTTCATTCTTGTTTAATTGTCAATTATTATAATTACAAAACAAAAACTTAAGTCTATTTGAAATCAGAAAAAACTTTCAACCCACAGCATGTAAATTTAATATATTTTTTTTTAATTTCAAAATAACTTTATTAGTGTAAAATAATTGATTATTTAAGAATATGGGGATACATTGTCTTTCTTGGCAAGAAGTTCTAGAGGTAGATAAATGAGCTCAGCATTCTGATTGAGAATCTGTGATGGATCTAAAGTTTAATCCCCTGAAGAATCTCTAATGGAAATGCTAGTATCAAATTTCATGTGTGATTGTGTACGTTTTAGGTGTTTCTTTTTAAAGCAAACTTGAATCATCTTTTCTCAAATGAGCTACCATTTAATGGTTTTGCTTAGTAGAATTTATAAAGAATATTTTATTTTCATATTCAAATACTTGTAAGATATTTTTTGTTTCACACAAATACAAGATTATTTTGTCCAATACTGTAGGCGTTTGTAAGTATTAATCCTAATTGTTTATTATATCATTTCTAATGAAAATTTCTGTAAAGTTTGTTATATATTTACAATGTTATTTTATCACCACTATCACCAATATGTTTTAACTACTCAATAATTATATTGAATTATATTAAAGGTCATTCATTTGATGATATTATTATTAATAGTAGTAGTAATAGTATTATTACTATTGTTATTATTAAGTATCACCAAATCAACATTTATATCTGGTCTTTATATGAATGGCATTTTATCTATTTATAAAATGTTCTTTACAGTATATAGGATTAATATATGACTGATTTCTTCTGTGTAGTTTGAAATGACATCATTGGTGTCTCTACATAATACTAAATTAATGGTATCCTTTACAGATATTATTAGTAATTAATACAAACACAAGTAGAAGAAAAAGCAAAATAAAAGTAGAAGATAAGAAAATAAGAAGCAATACAAATTCACTCTATAAAGATCAGTTGAGAAGTAAAAATGGTACAGATGTCAGTGCATGTTAAAAGGAATATAAGCAACAGATGTAGAAGATTGCTCCTAACCTGTAGTTAAGCTGACTGAAACCACACTAGTAAGCCTGCAGTGCTTTTTATATAATGTACAAGATTGTTACTTTGTTTTTGTTTTTTTGCAGTAAATAATTCAGTTCTTTCATATGGTAATGATAAAAGCAACTGGCACAAACAAATGTGTATATAAATACAAAAATAAACACACTTACAATCTTTTTAAAAAAAGGAAATGAATTAATTATCTAAGTGAATATCAGATAATATTGTGATGAGAAGAAAGTAATTAATCAAAATGTTGGTTGTGTTTATCATTCTATGATATGGTGTGATGTCATGAAAGAATGCTAGCATGAGCAATTAATCATCTAGTGAAAATAATCTGTATTCGGGATTTACTATCCATCTTTAATTCTTGTAAAGTGAATGTGCATACTATTTTTTATAGAAGTGAATTATTAAAATTTGGAAAATGCCTACTACTGAGGATGATCCCTTGGAGGCCATCATTTTTCCAAATTGATCGATTAAGTGCATCAGAAACTTTCCTGTAGACATTATTTTATGAGATGGCAAGATTAGAAACATGTCATCAGAGTAATAGATATGTGACATCTCATTCCCAGACTAATACATAAGTACTAATAATTCTATAAACCATGCCTGAATATATTTGCATTTAGCTGTGATGCTACTGGAAAATTTATTTAGTATTTACGATGAGTTAGGTGAGTTTTTAATCTGGAAAGTAATATGGATTTACTGGGAATCGAAAATTGAAGTACACAATTGGAAATATAACAGCTAATGAGAAGAAAGACTGTGATTTATTGACAATAAGAAAAGCATTAAATGACGATATTGATCTATCATCATCATCATTATTATTATCATCATCATTTGATACCTAATATTTAATTAGTAAATAATTATTTAAAAAATAATTACTTTTTTGGTATATGTGCAATTTAAAATTCTCTTATTTTGTTTAAAGTTTTTCCAGTGTTCTTTGTTTTAGAATAAAAAGTGTAATAATTCAAAGTCAATTGTTTTCTAAAATACTAATGTTAAAAATAAAAATTAAATTGTATTAGATGATGTCTTTGATCCAGTGTATTGGTAAATAAGAGCAGCAATGAAGAACCAATTGATTTATGATCCATTTAGCAATAATTTCTCTACTATTAATTCCACTTTTATTGGTACTAAAACACTTGCCATAGATATAATTGCTGTTGCAGTCTTATCTTGCCTTACAGCTCCAATCGCAATTTCTGGAAATATCATCATAATCACTTTTATTATTCGGAAACGTTTGTGGACACCTTTTAATATTTACATTACAAATCTATCAATGGCAGATACAGTTTTGGGATTATTTACTTTAAACAATGATGCCTTAATTCCTCTTAATCAGTGTTGGCCCTTTGGAAAAATGTGTTGTGCTATATATGCTTTAGCCAGTGTGTTTTCATATCATGAGTCATTATGGTCCTTAACTATTATTGCCATTGACAGAGTTTGGTCTATTTCCTGGTCTGTTCATTATAGATCAAAGAAGGGTATAAAAACATCATTGATTCTTATCTTAATAAAATCTTGCATAGCTGGATGTTTTTCATTTCCTATGATTGCATCCTATTTATGGAATTCTGGTTATATTGATCCAAAATGTTTTTATTCTTTTAACGTTAATCCAAAAATTGCTTTCTTTAGTGATGTTTTTGGAATTTTTGTACCTATTATTGTCAGTTGTCTTTGCTATCTGAGAATTATGTTATTTATGAGAAAAAGAATTAAGCAAATCCAAGTTCGTAATAATCCTACCATGAATGCCATAACTCAAAATGAAAACAGACCACAATTAACCAAAAGAGAAGAGGAGAAACTTAGCCGAGAGAAAGCTGTTCACAAATCTATCAACGAAATTGTTGGAGCCTTTTTAGTAACATTTCTACCATTTACATTTGTTAAGTTTATTAGTATTACTTTACCTAATATTGTTATTCCTTCTTATGTTTTTATGCTGACATTCTATTTAGGATCCAGTAATTCATGCTTTAATGTAATGGTATTTATCAGAAATAATGCAGAAATAAAACAGTTTTTAAAAGAACTTGTGGGAATTAAATCTGACAAAAGTTCCATTTCCTCTAATTAATTAAATAGGAGAATCAAATAAATACTATTATTGTACTTATTTTGCATTGTTTACTTACAAAATTAATAAATTGTACTGAAGAAATTCAACTATTTCATATTAGTACAATACATTGTTTAATGCATATGATCTGATATAAAATTGTTCCTCCTTAAACAAAGTCTGAGGTTTCAATGCATAGATTATATGCTTAGAAACCATTTTACCCAAGTTAAATAATCCACTCTCAAATCATAATATATGACAATAAACCCATATACTTCTTACTGAATCAGAATGCTAAAGCACTCCCTATTGAGTTCTAAGAAAAAGAAGATAATTGATATCTGTACTTTTACATGTATGTATATATACAGATTGCAATTATTATTGATACTGTTTAAGTGTTGACTGGTTTCATGTATGTATTTACATTATATACCTATCTATCTTTGTGCATTATTAGTTTTATTATTTAAATAATACATAGTTTGAGTGCAGTTTGGAAGTCGTAATTGATTATTTGTTAATTTGCTTTTAAAACAGGCTACATTTACCTGTTCAATGGGGTTTATTTTAAAAAAAATTAATTAATAAATTCAGTCTCTGTAGTTAAGTTGCAATCTTTAGTATCTATATAAACATACACTTTTATTGCTTAAAGGAAATTCCCTTGACAACAGATTGAGATTGTAAATTGTTATTGATATTGGTATTGTTTAAACATTAAATGCTTTGCATACCTTTATATATAAATATGTGTGTGAATAAATTACAGAATACATAAAGCTTGATAATATTCATATATAATACAACCAATGACTACAGTTTCAACTACATTACCTGTCATTAAAAATTCAAGTCTGAATCACTCACAAATTTCCTACATCTATGGTGCATGATTCAGACTTGGGTTTTTAAAGGCAGATAATGGGGTTGAAACTATAGCAGTTGGTTGTATTATATATATATATATATGTGTGTGTGTGTGTGTGTATATATATATATATATGTGTGTGTGTGTGTGTGTGAAGTTTACCACTAGCTCAAAACAAGCTTTAATTATAAGTGCCAACAGAGAAAGAATTCAAAATCTCTATCAGAAAATATATATAATAATCAAAAAAGCAAATCATATATAATATGACATTGCTTTTAAAAAGCTTATATTTACAAATATGTAGTGTAGAGAGCATACCAATAACTCAAAAAAGCTCTTATTTAATAAGTGTGGTAAGAGAAAATATTTAAAATCTCTATCTAGAATATTCATATCACCAGACCAATTGGTTTTGAGCTTGTGGCTCACATCAGTAAGGAGCTAGAACATTCAGACACTAGATCTAAAATATCAACTCAAAACCCAGCACTTATTTAATATGTAACTATTGAGAAAAAAATCTGAAATTTTCAGACATAAAAATGTCTTTAAATCCAGCTATATAACTTAAAGAGCTATATGGGACTGAACCAAATTCAGATCTACTATATATTAACAGCCTTAGCATCACCAAAGCCTTAAAGGTAAAATTATAATAATCAATAAAGCAAGTCATATATAACATGACATTGCTTTTAAAAAGCTTGTATTTACAAATATGTAATATAGGTGAGCCATAAGCTCAAAAACAATTCATCTGGGGATAAAAATATTATAGAGATTTTTAATATTTTCTCTTACTGTACTTATTAAATAAGAGATTGTTTGAGTTATTGGTACACTCCCTATATTACATACTTGTAAATGCAAGCTTATTAAAAGGAAGGTCATGTTATATATGACTTGCTTTATTGATTATTATAATTTTATCTTTAAGGCTTTGGCAATGCTAAGGCTATTAATATATCGTAGATCTGAATTTGATTCAGTCCCATATAGCTATTTCTATTAGATAGCTGGATTTCAACACATTTTTATGTCTGAAAATTTCAGACTTTTTTCTCAATAGTTACATATTAAATAAGTTCTGGGTTTTGAGTTGATATTTTAGATCTAGTGTCTGAATGTTCTAGCCCCTCCCTGAGATGAGCGATAAGTTTGAAACCAATTGGTCTGGGGATAAGAATATTCCAAATAGAGATTTTAAGTATTTTTTCTTACCACACTTTTTAAATAAGAGCCTGTTTGAGCTATTGGTACACTTCTTATATTACACACACACACACACATATATATATATATATATTCAAAAGTTTTATCTTATGCTATGGATTGAGAGTATTTCACCTCCTCAATAAACCATTTTTGGGTGTTAATCTAGTTATTATATGTATACGTTATTATTTTCTGAATTACAAACAAACATAAGTTTTAAAACCATCAAAACATCACATGTTCACCATTTTATATGCTTACACAGACTTAATAACCATAGCAAACAGTACTGCCACCACAAGCTAGAAACAAGTCTGGGGATATTGAATGAATAGGCAATAGATAGGAATTTTATGCACAAACATTCCTACATCCATTGATTATGGTGGCTTGCACTGGATGGCAGCCACTACTGTATGTAGAGTTTGCTAATGTTGTAACAAGATTTCTAGGTATTTAAGGATATTTTCTTTACATATCATACCATTTACAATTTTCTTAAACATTTTAACAATATTATTTTTTATATCAAAACTATTCTGTCAGTTTTGACTGTCTTTCATTCATCATCAGAGTTACAATATCCAAATATATAATTATATAATTAATTTATTTTTATACACATATTCATATACATAATTAAATACACAAAATAAAGCATACATTTTAACATGACCATTATAAATAATCATTTCCTATTTTATTACTTTACTCTTAATTAATTCTATTCACATTTATTTTATTTTACTTTATTTTATTTTTAAAATTATTTATTATAATTTTAATTTTAAAAAATACTCACTTTTTATTATACTATTTAATACGTATTATTGTCATTTTACTTATATTTTTAATCAATTTCTAATCTTTTCTTATTTCTCTTAAATATTTTATAATTATCTATTAACTTTTTCCACATTACAAATTACCTTTTTTGCATTATAAAATTACTCACCTTTTTAAAATCCTATTTCGAAAAACCCAACTGACAAAAATTTTCAAAATTTTTATACTTGCTTAACATCTTCTATCTTCATTTTTTTTTTCAACTTTATTCTTTTAACCTTTTTCAAATTCAAACCATTATTAATAATAATTGTTTATAAAAATTATTGTCTTTATCCCAAAATCCCTATTAAGATTTTGTTTTGTATTTTTAATCAATATTGCCTCTTTAATTTTCCTATCTCTTCTATTATTTTTATAATTAATTTTTTTATACTACCTTTCTCAAACCTGTGACCTGATTCTAATGAATGCAAATAAATATGTGATCTCTTATCATATATATGTTGAATTAATCTTGTATAAACTGAATTCTTTGCTTCTCCTACATTATATTGACAATCTACAAGGTTATGATGGTTATGGAGTAACAAAACTATGAAAGCAGTCAGCCTAAATAAATTAGTTTTTATATTTTTACTTTTACATGACTTGCATTCAATTTTATATAATCCATTTATGCATTTTTCTACTTTTCTCACTCATTTATTATCTAATATATTTAGTATATTCTTCCTTCTTTTATTTACTATCTTAAATTTTATTACATTATTAAACTTTTTATTAATTATAATAATTATTTTATTCATACTTTTACAATACTATTATTATAAGTTTTAATATCTATATATTTATTCTTATCTATTTTATTTTTTCTACATATTATCCCATTATTTTTGTTAAATTTTTCTTCTGATTTTCTTATGCTTTCTTCTATAACTTTTCTGGATATTTGTTATCTCTAAACTCTTTAATTATCTTTTCTATCTGTTTACTATACTCTTCTTCATTTGAGCAATATTTCTAAGCTGTGTATATAATTGAATTTATATTACTTATTTTATACTTAACATCTAGTAAACAGGTAGAATTGATAATTAAAGAGTTGGAGATAATGAATATCCAGAAAAAGTTATAGAAGAAAGCATAAGAAAATCAGAAAAAAAATTTAACAAAAATAATGGAATAGTATGTAGAAAAAATAAAATAGATAAGAATAAATATATAGGTATTAAACCTTATAATAATAATATTGTAAAAAGTATGAATAAAATAATTATTGGAATTAATAAAAAGTTTAATAATGTAATAAAATTTAAGATAATCAATAAAAGAACCAAGAATAAACTTAATATGTTGGATAATAAATATGGAATGAAAGTAGAAAATTGCTTAAATGGAGTATATAAAATTCAATGCAAGTCATGTGAAAGTAAAAATGTAAAAACTAATTTTAGAGAAAAAACAAAGAATTAAATTTATACAAGATTAATTCAACATAAATATGATAAGAGATTCCCTATTTATTTGCATTCATTAGAAATGGGTCATATGCTTGAGAAAGATAGTATAAAAATAATTAATTATTCAAATAATAGAAGGGATAGGAAAATTAAAGAGGCAATATTGATTAAAAATATAAAACCAAATCTTAATGGGGATTTTAGTGTAAAGTCAATAATTTTATAAGCAATTATTATTAATGATAGTTTGAATCTGAAAAAGGTTAAAAGAATAAAGTTGAAAAAAAATGATGATAGAGGGAAGTGTTAAACTAGTATAAAAATTTTAAAAAATTTTGTCAGTTGGGTTTTTAGAAATAGGATTGTAAAGAGAGGAGCAATTTTGTAACATAAAAAAGTAATTTGTAATGTGGAAAAAGTTAATAGATAATTATAAAATATTTAATAAAAATAAAAGAAGGTTAGAAGTTGATTAAAAATATAAGTAAAATGATATGAATATGTATTAAATAGTAGAATAAAAAGTTAAGGTTTTTTAAAATTAAAATTATAATAAATAATTTTAAAAATAAAATGAAATAATATAAAATAAATATGAATAGAATTAATTAAGAGTAGAGTAATAAAATGGGATGTGATTATTTATAATGGTCAAGTTAAAATTTATGTTTAATTTCTCTATTTAATTATGCATATGAATATGTGTATAAAATGTGTTAATTGTATAATTATATATTTGGATATTGTAGCTCTGATGATGACTGCAGGACAGTCGAAACTGTTAGAATAAAGTTTTGATATAAAAAATAGTATTGTTAAAGTGTTTATGAAAGTTGTAAAAGGTATATATAAAGGTAGAAATCAATACATAGAAAGAGGAAGAAGAAATTATATTACTTCCATAAGAAGTGAAAACCCTGAAGGTCAAGAATATAAAAAAGCAGTATTTGAGTGTATAATATATGATTGTGGAAAATATACATAATATTAAAGCATTTTTGGAATATATTAGAGGATTGGAAGATGTAGGTACATCAAAAATTGTAAATAAAAGATGTGTATTTTAAGTGCGATATTTAGATAATGAAATTAAATAATTTGAAAAATAATATAAAACTTTTAAAGGATTATGAAAAATATAAAGTTATACTTAATTTTATATGGTTGGATAAACCAAGGAAAATGATAAATGATAAAAGAAATTATGTGAAGAATATTGAGAAGAAAATTTTAAAGAGATATATTAAACAAAGTTATAAAATGAAAAGTAAAGTATATAAAGATACTAATAATATGGAAGAGTTTTTGCAAAAAAAGGATAACTTTAGAGAAGAAGAGATTTTTAGGAATTTATGTAATGAAAATATGGATATTATAAATAGAAATGCAATAATAAAACATAAAAAAATAGATTGAAAAATGGAAAAGAAATTAAAGATTATAAAGAAAGACTTAATAAATATAAACAAAAGATTTGTAATTTAATAAACATTGAGCTAACTGAAGAAAGAAAATATATACTAAGTAAAGGTATAAAATATGTACCATGTGGAGTATACAAAAATAAGGATATAATAGAAGTGCAAGCATTAGTAGAGAAAATAGCACAAAAGTATTTAGAGAGTAATTATGGTATATATTATTATTATTAAAATAAGGATATTAATAATATAATTAATATGAAGGGTAAATTATGGATGGAAATTTTTTAAGAAGAAGTGAATAATATGGTGTATAAAATAAAAAATAAAAAGTATTGAAAATAAGGATAAAAAGAAAAATAAGAGGATTAATAATTTAAATAATGCAATTAAAATAAAAGAGATTAAAGAAATAAAGGATAAATATAAAAAAGAAATACAATTTAAAAAGTCAGATAAAGGTAATAAATTAGTATTAATAAGATAAAGAAGAATATATTGCTGAAATGAATAAATTGTTGTTAAAATAAAGAAAGATGATACTAAATTAAAAAATGAAAAGATTTATGAGTTAGTAAAAGAGGTATATAATAATGGATCAATAGATAGAAAAATATTTGCATTTTTGGAAATAAAAATTGGGTATGGCAAGAATATATAGAGCATCAAAAATATTTAATGAAGTGGTCCCTTTAAGACCAATTATAAATGGTACAAATTCATATTTTGATACAATATCTAAATGGATATCAAATAATATTTTTAAGAAGTATATTAATGATAAAAGTAGCTTTTATATTAAAAATAATAAAGACTTAATAAAAGAAATTAAAGATAAAATAAATATATATAATAGTTATAGGTTGATTATGGTAAAAATAGATGTTGTGTCAATGTATACAAATATAAATGTGGAAGAAGCAATACAGTTAGCAATAAAAAGATATAGAAATGATGAATATAAAGAAATTAAAATACCAATAGAGAAATTGAGAGAAATAATGAGAATTTGTTGTAAGGAGATTACATATGAATTTAATGGAGAATATTATAAACAAAAGAAGGGATTACTAATAATAGGGGCATTAGGTGAGGTACTTAGTAATATATATATATATAGAGAGAGAGAGAGAATATGGAAGATTTAATGATTAATAAAAGGAATGGTCCAATTTTTATGAAAAGAAATGTTGATGATTATTTATTGATTTTTAATAAGAGTCAAAGGCAAATTGTCTCCTGTCTTTTTAATTTGCTATCTCATTTTGTGAGTGTCTTCTTGTGGCTATCTGGTAGTCTTTACATATATATCTTATTTTTTTCAGTGCCCTGTTTTGCTTACAAAAGCATAAGGTGTCAGGTTATGAAGGGTGCAGTTCGGGGATTGATTCCAGAATGGGTATTTTCAGCGTTTGTACTTTTTATAAACTCTCAGACAATAACGCTATTTATTATTATCATTAGTCATTTTATTAACAGTAATAAAATACTGCATTAACACAAAGTAAAAAAAAGTGACTGATATATATTTTTAAAGAAATATAATTAACAAAATTTTGAGAATAATTTGCCAAGTTTGCCAAAGGATATTCCTAGTTATCAATGCATTATTCTTGTTAGAGATTAATAGGGTTAAGAGTTATCTACTTTTATATAAATATAAAAAATGGCCTATTGTTGAAATTTAATATTACTTATTCTTGCTGTGAAATTCGTTAAAATTTATGACGCGACTCTAAAATTGGAGTTTAAATAAATTCAAATGGCAATCTAATATATATGGGTGTGTGTGTTAAGTATTAATTACAAAGGTGAATTTTATAAGAAAATCTAGTTTGTTTATTTTTGTCTGATAGTGATTATTATTCCGAGTGAAATGTGCGACGTCCCAATGTCTTAAGCAAGATTGTCCACTATATTATTTAAATGGAAACATGACGAATATTAAATAAAAACATCCCGTGTTATTTACTGTGAAATCGAATGGTGGCTGAGGAAAGAGAAGTCGCTAGAAAATCTTGTATTAAAGCAATATAATAAATGAGCAGATGGCATTAGATGATTAATGGAAAGTAAACAAACTTTCTGACACCTTTTCAGTCGGACTGTCTCGCGACCGCTATTCAAAACTCTTGTTTTCTTGCAAAGTTTTCAAATGTTTGGTTTAGTATGTCAGTGTTGAAGGTCATAGCTATCACGTAATATAACCTTTATGTGAATAAAAGTAATATTTTAACAGAAAAAAAATATCCAAGGCATATGGATATTATTTAATAATTTTGCTATTGAATAACAATCACGTATTATATACTTACTATATAGCTCAGTGCAGTGATAGAGTATTAAAATGTAGAAGTAAAGTCCTTGTTTCGATTTCACTTCTGACGCTTTCGGCGCTTAGAAACCATCAAGTAGTAAAGCAATTTGATTATTTATTTAGGAATTGTACACTTAAATACTGTTAACTATCAAGAAATAATGCTATTTTCAAGAACTCATGCTTGTATCAAAATTTTGCTATTACTTGTCTAGACACTATTTGTAAGTTGGTTTAATGGTGTTTTTTGAATAGATAATATGTCACAACTTTTTGACTTTTTTTCTTCAATCTTTTGGCTTCGCATATGAATTACAAGTATCGAGGTATTAACGAATTGTCCAGTGACGAAGAAATAAATAACTTTGTGTATTTCCTTGATCAACGATATAGTTGCATATTTTGATTCTGCCATACATATATATATATAAAGGATTTAGCAAATTGAGGTAAGTGGTAATGAGAATTCAGGTAACAAATAAACTAAACAGTGTACGATTTTCCACTATCTGCAATGTTTTCTTTATTATTAATTCTATTTAAGTAGCAAATGTATTTCTATTACTTCAGTCTTTCATAAGTTTTAGATGGTAATGCTTAATAATCCTATTCAATAGTGTCCGCCTATGTCCCCAGAATATGTTTCTAGCTCATGGTTTTATCAATGAGGAATTACAACATTGATCTAATATACCTGGACTTTTTAGATTTGCATTAGATGAAAATTCCAAGATCACTCGATCTTGATCCAAATTTTAGAAATTAGAAACTACCCTGAGGATATGGATAGCATAACCCTAAATAGGAGCACTATCATCAGGAACCTATTGATACACCAATCTTACACAAGGTGGCAGAACTAGAGTAGAAAAATAGACTTCGCCTCTTAAAAGTAATGTGTAGTCAGAGATCATTTGATGTTTGTTGATGTTAATTCTATTTAAATTACAAATTCCTAAAACAATGACATTTATTTCTTTTTCATATATATTTTTTGTTTTTAAAAAATTCTGGCTCATATAGTATAAAAGATCCAAGGCTTCGTTTTATCTCTGAATTGAGCAGTCTACTTTTATTAAGCTTAAACTCTCTGAGTACATTATTCAGAACATGTCTAATCATATATTACATTGATACAATTTTTAAGGATGTCTTACATCTAACAGACTCCTAACATAACTTTTTTGTCTGCTTGTAAATTTATACATGACAAAAATTACATATTTGTATGAAGCAGGAACTCTTGTGAGAATGTAGCCCAGGTATATTCAGAGAATTAATTATCCAGCTCATTCTTTCTATATCTCTGCAGTGTCCCTTTCATGCTCTAAAGATCATTTATATATTTGATTCTTTGATCAAGTTTATTAATATTCAATCAATATTTTCTGAAATCCATAGACACGTCTTTAAATCGCCTCACTTCTCCAATATTTATAAATCATTTTAAATTTCAAAAAAAAAAAAGGTTATCCATTATACCTAATGATTGATATTCAAATCTTTATTATTATAAAACAATAAAAACTACTTCCAAATGTTTAAAATACGAATTGGGGGAGGGTCTCAACGACATTGATCATTGACTTTTTTTTTACATTGATTATTAAAATAAAGGAATTTTAACTCAACGTTGAATAGAGAAATTGTTATAGTTATATGGAATTGAATTGTATGGATCAGTAATCAACAAAAATCTTTCAAATATTAAGTAATAGTGCAAAAATAAGCTTTATTATATATGTAATGAAAAAAAATAGATAGACTTCTCTAGTACATATTATTACTCTGCTCAGTTTCTCTACATAGACTTCTTTTGTACGTATATGTTACTCTGCTAAGTTTTTCTATTGCTGTGTCCCAGCACACTTAACACATATTACAAACTTTATTGTAGAAAATTAAACAAACAATTTTGACCATAATGTTAGCTACTAAACTATACAACTCAATAACCTCTAGGGATGTCAAATTCTAAAAATCTTTTAGTTTAAATTTATTTTATTGCCCAATACAAAAAAAAAATATTCAATGGCTAGAGTTGCTTTTTCCTCACTTCTCACTCTAGTTCCTATTTTAAACAACTGAAAACTAATTGATTGCATTGATTAGAAATTCATAAGAAGGTTGGCACCTCAAGTGATAGAATTGAATTGATCGAAGAACCTTAAGTTCCAGAATCGGACATTCTATCATTCCCGTAAACCATATGTGGAAACACTGAATTGAATTGATATGGTCATGTCTGCAACATTTAGAACTAAAACATATGCAATGATAGATTCATGGTCAATAAGTCTTCCATAGATAAATAGTTTGCAATTTACTAACGAAATCATTCATATTTGCAGCTCAAAATAAGCTAGCTATTATAGATTTTAATATGAAAGAGATTCTTGATGATTGTTCCATATCAGAATTTGGAATTGAACAGCACAGCAGAGATACCACTTGTCCCAAAGTTTGATTCCTGCTCTGATAAGAAATTATAAAATAGTTGGAGGTAGTAGAAATGTTTCAGACAATGTAAAGAGAGGGAGTGGAGAAGCTGTAAAAAGTCAAAAAATGGGTGAAGAAAATAATCTACCAGCACTTCAGGAACTCAAAATAAAAAATATTTTAAAATTTAACATACTTATAAGTACTGGCAAAAAAACTAAACTTGCAAATTCCACATTAGAAATGAACACCTCAAATGAAGAATCCTTACACTATGTAACGAGGCAAAACCAGAATTTTAATAACTTAGTAATACATAAGCATCTCTCTCTCTCTCAAAATGAGTTAATACTTAAAAGAGCATTTCTCAATCGACTGGAGTTTATAATCTCAAGCCATCTTGCAACTCTTCATTACTATGGATAACTTGAGGTTGACATTGAACTCTTTAACTTTTGCTTTCAGCATCATTGAAGATGTCAACAGACAAGAAAGATACTTGGAAATCATACAATATCTTTTATCAAGGTAAATCTGGTGTTATCAAATTTAATAATGTATTTCCATTTTATGTCTTGTTAGTTAAAATTCTTCTCCACCTATTCAACTCACAGTTTTTATACTATATTTGCTATTAGTCTTAAATAATTATTTCTCCTTATGAATTTCAAGCCAAACATGGAACTTCCCATTACTAAGGTAAATGTAAAGGGATAAACTCTACTCAGCACGTTCTCCCTTTGAAATTGACTCACCCTGCTTATATCTCATATTGTTCTTGTCACAGACACCAAACACTCTGTAAATTCTCATCTTAATCCTGAATATTATCTAAGCAAATTTGGATATTGTAAATTCTTGATATCTTATGGTTCAGTTTCTGAGGTTGGTATTCTTATTCATAGCATTTCTCTTTTTTAAACATTCAAAATACTATATTTAGATCAGCATATTTAATAGAAACATACTTTATTATCTTGCTTTTATTCTAATTTCATAACTCTACATTTGTATAACAAAACCCCATTAATTTGAGAATTAATAAATCAGATCAATGTAACATTGACAACTAACTCTGGAATAATATTACAAATAAAATAAGTTTTCTATTTACATTTATGAAATGGGAAAGGGGACGGTTTATTTCTATTTAAAATGAAATATTTTTTATAAACAATTTATTTCAGAAGAAAGTTCCTCTAGTGATAAATAATGAAGAAAATAATCCTATCCATTTTATTGGTAATAGAAGTTTACAGGTTGTCTATCTTTTTTTTTCTCTCTAGGTCACAATATCCTTATAGTGTTAATGGTTAGATGGGTAGATAAATTAGCTATGGATTAGCTACACATACTTTGGTACAATTAAATACTAAGTCTGTTTACTTCGATTCTGAATCAATCTACCTCAATTATTGTTTTTAAATTTGAATTGATTATTCAGAATTAGTTTACAATTTGTACTTGATGTATTATTTTATAAGCTCCTGCATATAGCAGAAGGTCGATTCCAAATATAAAGAATAAATAATGTTTGGAGAAGATAGGATTTTGTGGAAGGCAGTTATTATAGACTAGTGTAATTTTTTCTATTAAATGAATAAACAATTGAAAAATATAGTACTAACTAAATAAAACATTTTAAACGTTAGAAGTATTTCTATATATGTATTAATCAGGGTACTGACTATCCATCCAATAGTAGTTACGTTCAGTCCCTCATCAACAGCCGAGTGATAATTCTGGTGAGTTTCCCCCCTTTAGTATTTTTATAAGCAGTTAATAGTAAGAGCTTATTTTCAGTATCAGGTGATTTAAAATCTATTTTAATTTTATCTTATCTCTCTAATAAGAAAATATACACCACATTAACCTATATTTTTATATACTTTCTATATCTCTGCAAAAACAATTTCTTTTGCTAATCAACTTAAATAATTCTTTCAATCTTGTTTAAGAATAATTTTTAAACAACTGGTTCAGTATCCTATGAGTTATGAAAATACATTTTAGAGGTGAAGCAAAGTATGTGTTTGATTTGTTTGCTTTTGGTTTGCTTCTAGCTATATTGTAGAAGTATTGTGTTTTTATGCTATTTTTTGATAGATTTCCTCTTCACTATTTCTTTACAGATACTTAGAGGAAGACAAGAGAAATTATCTATGATTATTAATGACTATTTAATTAATTCCTAATTAATTATTTTGAAATATAATTAATATTTATCTATATTTATTTAACATAACTTAATAATTCATATTTATTGTTTCTAAATATTAATGTCTTTCTTAAGACAATTTTGGATTGTTTCAATAGTAATTCTGCCATTACTTTCTTATATGGAAATCTTCCTTAAGCTATACTTTTTGGAACTGAATGGTCAGATGTTATCAAAGATCTTTAAAAAAAATATTATATATGCAAATATGTTATCCACTTTTGAAAATTGGCAAGTTTTTAATACTCTCTAAAGATGGCTTAATCAACTTTAGAATTAAACAATCATTATTTTTGTTAACATATCAGAAAATTCAAAATTTTATATTTTCTGTAAACCTCTCATCAGATAATTTTCACCAATCATCAACTCTTTAGATTGTTCATTGCTGATTTTATACAAATCTTAACTAAATTAAAGCTATATGCACTGATATATATTCATAAGAAAAGCTTCAAGCATAATATTTCAAAGTATTTATATTACCATTTCATATCAGTGCAGAACATTAGTCTCTTCAATGATTTTCTTTTAAGAATTAATAAAGGAGAATATAGTATTCTCAAGAACAATATGGTTAATCATCCAGATAAAAAATATTTACTAACCAATATTGAATGATTAATTGAAACAGCTATATATGAAAGAAAATTTTCAAATCTGTTAACTTTTTGGTACTCATACATTTTCAGAACTTGACCACTTGGTGGCACTGATTTTTACTGAACACACACTGATATACCATTTGTGTGGTCTAACATATGGCTAATACTACAGCATTGTTGTTGTAGCCATAACAGCCATTCTGATGGTGATGATTTCTATGCACACATAATAAAATCCTATGCACATTGTCTTGTGTCATTAATACTCAAGTGAGCACAATTGAAAGATCACTAATATATGATTTGATGGTGTTCATATTTTAAGCATGAGAAATTATTAACAGATGCATTTTCAAATAATTCTCTTAAAATGTATTCAAAATAGTAGTAGATAGTAAGAATTGTAAGTGTGTACACACCCTTTGCTATAATGTTTAACTGCACATAAGTTGGGAAGTTTAGAGTGAAGAGCTGTGTTCAACTGAGCTCACAGAAAATACATGTTTTTGTATGAACACATATGAGAACAATAAAATGGCGGAGGTTGAAAAAAAATTTATACATGTTTAGTCAATTTCCAGCCACAAAAACTGATACTGTTGCATTTTTTCAGGAAAAAAAAATCCTGCCAGATTCAAAGATATGTACGTGTGTCAAAAGCATGGTCCTAGTAAATTACATGAAGTGGGAATTCCAATGCCACTCCTGCAATCATACCTGTAGCCTATGTAAGAACGCTTGGTTCAATGGCTCCAAAATAGGATTTCTTACAGCTTTGCACCTTGTCTATGGAATTGTGATGAATTAACAGTGGAATGCTATGTGACAGAACTGAAACTCTCCAGAGGTAGCCTTATCACCTGGAACACTGGGCTATGTGAGCTTTGTTTGGAGAGCTTCATCTCACAGCCCTGTTGTAGAATAAGCAGTTCCATTTAGATCATGGAAGTGGATGAAACACTCTTCAGCCATAGGAAGAATCACCAAGGCAGGATGTTGCCACATCAATGACTTTTTGGTGGTGTGTGTCCAAAACAGGCAAATGATTTGTTGTGGGGTATCCTCTTGCTCCACAGCCACACTCTTTGAAGTCATACATGACAACCTCCAGCCTGAAACTCCCATATACAGCAATTTCTGGAAAGCTACAGGATAGCCAACCTGGAGGATGCAGGCTTTTCCCACTTGACTGTAAACCACAGGTACCACTTTGTTGACCCTGCCACAGGTGCCACACCCTGAACATAGAGAGTCTGTGGGGGTTTGAAGTGGTGAAACAGGAAGCAGTGTGGCACCACCACATCGATTACCTAGCCAACTTTCTCTGGTGACATCTGCACAAAGAACAGGATCTCTTCCTGGCCATACAAGGCAAGATGAGCCTTTCTAAATAACTGTTTGTTCTTGGTTGTTTTTCTCCACAAAAAAAAAGTAAATTTAATTTTATGTGAACATGTGAAAATTATTTATTTTATATATATGTAAAAAGAGTAGTTTATTTCTGATGAAATAAATGTCAAAATTATTCCATGGGAAATTGGTTGGTTGTTGTTTATATTATTAGAAAGCAAACAAAACCCAGTAAATACTGAAAGAAGTCTTTATTAAAGAGTAAAGAAATAAATAGCTATAAATATTAAATTAGAGCTGTTGTTGTTTAGATTATTACAAAACCAACCCCAAAAACAATAAAAAACTAACTTTGACCTCAGTCAAAAACCAAGAATAAAAGATAGTATACAAACGAATTTCAGCTCAACTTAAATACAACAAAAATTGTAATGTAAAGTACAAAGTTGATTTTATAATTAATTTTATGTCTTTTGAATGAATGAAAACATTTTTAAAAGTATCTGTTTACAAGTACAAATTTAATAATTATTAGGTTATGTATTCTGTTAATTTTTAAGAAATTTTTTTTAGATTTATTAAAAATATTGAAATTTCTAATTATTTTGTAATGACACTCATAAAAATGCGAAAAGAGGATATCATTGCTTAATAATAATAAATTATAATATACTACAGTCTACACTTTGAAAATATCAAACACAATTATAGTTTTTAATAATAATAAAAAAAAAACGACAAATTTATTCATTATTCAAAATGTTACAAATTAAAAATAAGATTTAAATTTATAAGCATATTTAAAATATAAATAATACGCGCTATATACACGGTATATAATAAAGTAGAAATAAACTATATATGTAGAATGCATATGCAATATTATAAAAAATGAACGCATTGCTTTATAAAATAATGTTTGTAATAAATCTTATTTGAAAGAATTATAATTATGTTTTATAATTTAGCCGGCAAATGTTTTTATAAATTAAAAGTGTAGTAAGTCGCTAATTACAAGTATTCAAAGTCACTTTTAATTGCCATTATTAAATTCCAATTCCAATTAGATTTTTTTTAGATATATACTAACTACAAATTTTAAACATTGTTTTTTAAATATAGTATACGTTAACAGAAAGGAAGAGTCTTATGGATAAGAAGTACTGCACATGCTTATCATGTTTATGACCTCGAGTTTCATTTCATGCTAAAAATATAATCACCTGCCCTCATAACGACTGTCACACCATCTATTACAAGGAAACCAAAGCAAATATTGCAACCAGACTATATCTGCACAAATACTTATACAATAAAACCAAAACCAAGGCCGAGGCCAATTCAGTATTCACTGATCACGAGAAAACCTACACATTTTTCAATCATCAGCAGCGAGTATTGTTTATACTAAGAGAAACGATGCAAAACATAAAGTTAAAGAGGCTTGCTGCATAGCAAGTGATCCCACAGCAATCAACAGAAAATAAGTCTGCTCCTTCATATTGAGAAAATGGACTTATAACTTATGCACTCAAATTTACATAGATTTGCATAATACCTTCAATATAGATATTTTCTCACTGCACACCTAGCTCTGAATATGGAAGTACATATCTCCCTAAAGTGCTTAGCTTACTACTCAATTAAATTAAAAGCTTCTTTGTCGGTGTGCAACACCCTTATAAATTTATATATGTCATTTAAGTAAAACATTATTTATTTTAAAAGGCTTTGTAATTTTCTTTCAGGTAACTGGATTATAGGTAATGTAGTTAATCACTTAGCATTGAGCTACAAATGGGTATCTAATTATTTTTAGCTAGGTGACAAAACAAGGATTGAGAAGTGCTCAAATGTTCAACACCTGGTTATTGGAAATCCTGATAAATACAACTTTGTACCTCTATGAAGGATTGTTAGAGATGTCTTTGCTCTGCTGTAGATTGGTTATTACAAAGACCATTTTACCTATTTACTTAAAACAATATATTGAACAAAGCACTGGAACAATTAGGAAAATGTATATATATATATTAAATAAAAAAAATTATTTTTATTTAAAAAAATAAAGAACAAAAATAAAAATAAAAAAATTTCAGTTTAAAAAAATTGATTTCTTTGTTGTTATCATTTTAGAAAAGATTAATAGAATTCTCTGTGCCATAATATTATTTGAAAATTTGCAATTAAATTAAATACAGATTTAAATATATTAAATTTATTAAGCTCGAACAGATGATATAGTAATAACGTGAAAGGCTAAAACCTTCCACAGATGCACTTTAAAAATGCTTATGTGACAGCCAATCATATGTAATAGTGACTGCACATGGAATTCTTAATTCTAAAACACAAATCATAACTATGAGAAAAAGATGGGACCCACCTTCTTCTCTACTTAAATTTATATATAAATAAGCCAGACTCAAGCATTTCGAAGTAAGAGCGTGAAGCTTAAAACATCTTTATATTTAATTCACTAAATTTTATATATAAATGACAATGTGAAATCTTTTGATTTACTATGAAGCAATTTTCAAATCTAATGAAATGGTAGTAACAAATGTAAATATATTAAATTTATTAAGCACAAACAGATGATATAGTAATAATGTTTACGTTATTACTATATCACCTTTCATGTTATTACTATATCATCTGTTTGCACTTAATAAATTTAATATATTTACATTTGTTACTATCATTTCATTAGATTTGAAAATTTCTTCATAGTAAATTGAAAGATTTTGTGTTGTTTATTTATATATAATATTTAGTGGATTAAATGTGAAGATGTTTTAAGCTTCACACTCTTAGTTCAAAATGCTTGAGTCTGGCTTATTTATATATGAATTTAAGTAGAAAAGAAGGTGGGTTCTATCTTTTTCTTATAGTTCTGACTTGTGTTTTAGAATTAAGAGTTCCACATGCCGTCTTTATTACATCTGATTGGCTGTCACATAAGCATTTTTAAGGTACATCTGTTGAAGGTTTTAGCCTTTCACGTTATTATTAAATACAGATTTTATATATAACAAACTTATAATCTTAATTCAAATCATTCACTTTCTTTGGGACAAGTTTATTTTTGTATTCACCAGACATGAGGTAAAAAACTTTTTTTAGCAATAGATGCAGCAATTAAACAAATGGAGTGGTTGAGAGCTTGAAAATCTAAGTTCAAATCCCTTTTAAATTACATCAAATACCAATTAGTACATTTTCTATCTCTAAAAAGTCTAAGAATGGTGTTGGTGATGATGATGTTGATGAATTTTAATACTCATCATTCCCATCATCATCATTTTTTCCATCCCATCTGTGACAATCTAATTTTATTTTCAAGTTGATTTTAGCATGTATTTTTTAAAACAATAATATTTGAAATATGGGGTTATTTATTATTTCATTTTATTTAATATATATATAATTTCATAAATATTTTACTGATTCTTATATCTATAAACCAATTTACAAAATAGTTCAAATATATTTAAAAATGACCACACATATACAAGTGATATCTGAAGAAGTGTGAAAGGAATTACTTTATTTATTAACTATAAAGTATAGCATATTTTGCTTCAAATTGGCATAATATTTGTAAATTGTAGATAAAATGCAATTATATAAATAAATATATATCATATATATTTCATGGCTGGTCATAAAAGTTCAGTCATGGTGGGGGGGGGAGGTAATTAAATAATAGGTCTTTAAAAAAATAAGGTAATCAAAGCATCTACCTTTTTTATACGTCAAAGCATAGGCCGGGAAGCAAACCCCGGGACAACTGCTTAGAAAGCAGCTACGCTAGAAACTAGACCACCAACATTTGACAAGCATCTATTTTTTAATTCTAAAACATTAGAAATAACAAGATATATAAAAAAATATTTTTTTAAAAAATGTTTTTATGTAAATAACTGAAATGACAAAGCCATCCCCTCTTGTAATTTGCCATTCTTGAAAAATATCAGAGATCTTAAGAATGTAGACTTATTATAAAATAATTGGAAATTGCAGAAATAGTATCATTTCATAAAAGCATTTAAGGCTCAAGTAACTGAAAAAGAATCAAATGACTTTTCATAATCTATAAATCCAAAACATAATGGCAACTCATATTCATTAGTCCTTTCTATAATTTCTTTCAATATTTGGATATACTAAAACCACTTTTAAATATTAATATTGTGTAATATATAACAAATAGTTATTTTTATGTAATTATTTGTAATATTATTATTAAATAATTATTGGTAAAATTAAAAAAAAAAAATTGATACTTTTCAAATGCAAATCTCAGACAGGTTTGAAAAATATTTAGAAATAAATTTCTGGTCAATTTTAAATTCATTTCTTTTAGCAAAGGTAATGCAGATAATTCTCTAGATAAATGAAGAAAAAAAGATAAAGAGTATGCTCTTTTGCTTTTAAAATATATTGTCAAATGCTGATGTTAAAAGACCCTTCAATTACTTCTAAACATGCCAGACTAGTAATAATAGATAAAATAGAAAATCATATAACATTAATTAAATATTAGCAAAATAATAAATTTATACTAAAATTCCCTTATGACTCTTTACTAATATTTAAGGTTATATCATTTTCGATTTTTTATATATAATATAATGGTAGGAGAGAAAAAATTGATCGAAACATCAACACTTGAAAATGCCAAATTATATAATATACAAATAAAAAAATTATTTAGAAAGCATAAATGATAAAACGTCTAATCTGTAAATTGATATTTAACAATAATATACCATCCCACCTTGCAACAATTTATAATTTATGAGCATCATGCAGAGCAGGCAACTTACCCCATGCATATTCATGCTACTTCTCCTTATTCTCAATATATTATCTCTATGATTATCACACTGGAACTACAGATCATGTAACCAGTTTTGATTGTTATGTTGGTAACAAATAAAAGAACATATAATAAAATTCATAGATATGCATCAAATCCAAGATAAAATGAATGAATGTGAATGAAAATAAGGAATGTCATAATATATTAATATAATCTTAATTTCAAAACATACATGAATTATATATAATACAAATTAAATTAATTGTTCACCAAATAAGTAAATAAACAACAAAAAAATAAATGTAATATGAACAACATATTAAATTCTCATCTTATTGAATTTTTTTATATTCTTTTTCTTCAATAGAAGTTTATTTCAATACCCTTTGAGAAAAATAATTAAAGAAATACAGCAAAAATTATTTATTTTAGTCATGAATAAATCTTATATCTTGCTACTAAAATTCAACCACATATCCTTAAAATATTTGCAAAGCAATATCATACACTATTTACGATTACTATGTGTGTTTGCTTATCAAGTATAATCTATGTTGATTAATTAATTTGTTTTAATTATAAATTTGAATAGAAATTTTATATAATTATTTCCAATTAAATATCAATTTTATATATAAATTTATCTCCCAAATATCCAAAATAAATAAAAAATAAACTCTTTCACCTTATATTCTTTATCAAAAGTGGTCAAAATACTTTTAAAATAATTATAAAATACACCAAATCTATTAAAAACTTGTTTTTTATTTTTTTGCCACCAAAATGAAATATATATTAAAATAGATTTCCAATGTTTTGACTATTTCTTCATTTTTTCTATAGTCTTTTTCAAGGAACTAAAAATATATAAGAAAAAGAAAAAAAAATTATAAAATTTTTTTATAAAACAAATAAAAACAAAAATCCTGCCACATATACATACTATTTTGGAAAATATACTCTTTACTTACTATGATTTCTTTTTTATAACAGCTTTCAACTTTACATTTTGCTTAAATAAACCTTTTATTGTTCCAAAATATAGTTTTTACCATCTTATCTTCAATTAATACATTTTTATATTCCTTTCCATTTTTTTTTTTTTTTTTTTTCATATGTCATAGCATCTGCCGGGACGCGAACCCACACCCGTCTGCAACCAACTACTTGCTTGCATGGCGGCTGCGATACCTCTCGGCTAACAACGCAAGACGAAATTCCTTTCCATTTTAAAAACAAAACACATTTTTACATTCCTTTGTTTTTAAAACCAAAACCATTCCATTAAATTTTACAAAATATTTGTTCTCTTCTTTTTTCTTTTATTTTATAATATCCTATTCAAAACAGGATTTAACATCTTTATATATAAACCTTCTTTTTCAAATCTTTCTTTTTGTTTCATTATACATTCTAAAGGAGTAATTTTAAAATTGACATGACCAAATTTTTCTTTATGTAAATACAATGCTGAATTTCTATCTGACAAATGCTGTTTTAATCTAGTTTTTAAAAAATTCTTTGTATTACCCACATAAGATATAGCTTTACCATTATATTTTAAACAATCCATAAATTTTATACAATAAACAGCTTGCATTATATTTGAAAAATCAACAAAATCTCCTTTATTGATTAAATTATATAAATTACTTTTTTTTGTATACAGGATAAATACTAAAACCATATCTTTTATTAAATCTATGAAACAAATTTTTTATCTTTTTAAAAATAAAATTTTGAACTTTAAAACCTATAAAAACTGTATCATCACCAAACTTTTTCAATTTTTCTCCACTTTTTATTTTATTTAAATTGCTATTTGAAAAAATTTTTAATACAACATCCCAAGGGTAATCATTTAATAAACATTCTTCTTTTTTTATAATCTTTAATTCTTCATTTAACAACTTTTTATTAGAACAAATTTTTATTTCTCTTTTTATTCTATTATTAATAATGTTCATTTTACAATGTTTATCTAAGTCAGAATTCCAATTACTTAATAAACCATGAAAAGTTTTCCTTCTAAAAACTGATGTTTCAGTATTTAAATTATAATCAACAAATTTTTTTTTAATTTTTATATCCATATATTCAATACATCCCCCTATTTCTTTTTCCATAGTAAATTTAATATTAATATCTTTAATACCCTAGACTACATTCTAAAATACTGGTAAAGAGGTGGGCACAATCTTTTTTCAAAGTATAATTATAGTATTTATACAAAACATTATAAACGAGAAAAATATTTATGTTTTATTTTTTTCATAATACCGATAAAGTTATTTTTTTAGTTTCTAAATTACACTAGTGACAATTAAGTTCTAAAAAAGTCGTCAGGTGCCACTGGCAACACCAAATTTAAAATTGTATTAAAATAATGACTTTTTTTTCAAAACTAAGAAAAATTTGTGGAAAACATTATTTACACTACATGTGACATGCTGGACTATTTCCTTATCTATGAATGAATGTTGAATGTATAGAAAATTTTAAACTTTATTTTAAACTTTCCAAATACATTGCTTCAGTAATAACTCACAAGTAGACAACACAGGTTAATAACTACACAACGTTTCAAGTAGTATTTAATTTTAAATTACAAATTTAACAGAAATAATAATGATCACAATTCATAGCTGCAGGTAAACTCTTGCTGCCATTAGAGATGGCGCTGTATCTGTTACATGTATTATTGTTGATTTTGTTTCTTGTATTATTAATTACAAGCTGTTGATTCATATTGCATTGCTGTTAGCTTCAAAAACATTACAGCTGCATTAATGGCATCAATGATGGCCTCCTTTTTTCATTGTTTATGTTGCTGTCAGCTTTCTTGTTTTTGGTGACTGGTTAAAATAAAATTTGAATAAAATTCTGTGATTGTCAAATAGTGATGGGCACACATAAGTCAGTCCATAGCCACATCTGTGCTCAAAGGCACAGGGTTGGCAACCCCTGAAATAATATATCTGCTTAATGTGCATATAAAAACATATTATTATTCTCTGTAATACAATTTTAATATAACCTTACATGGATCTTCCTAAATGATTAATTAAATAAATAACTAAGTCATATGACCATGACAAGCAAAGTATTTACTTATAATATCACATGATCATCTTAATCTTTATGCTTACACAACTTTTTAAAGCAGTAGCAAAGACTTTTCTATACAGTAGTGCCACATAGTGTGCACTCTAGTAATTAGTAGTTGCTAGAAGATTTTATCATAATTCCTATTGAATGTTTTCCAATCTAGCTTATGTCTTTCATCAGTGGGGAGCTTTGGATCTGGAACTGGGCACTGGGATCTTTGGATCTAACGCACCACCACCTCAGTACCTATCTTCTTTTTTTAATTTTGGGACTGAGCCAAAAATGAAAACACACTAATGTTTTCAATCCAATTTGCCTGTACAGTCTAATAAATCTGAAAACAGTTCAGTATTTATATAATTTGATGTCTTTGGATTTTTAATCACCTTTATTCTTTGACTAGGAAATTAGTTTGGGGATATTAGATCGGAAATGACTGGATAGAAATTTTGAACACACAACTAGCATCTTTTGATACTAGAACATGTACTAAATGGCATGATTGTGTGAAAAAATAATTTTGCAAATCTGTTCATCAATGTATGTAAAAATAAATGAATATATCTTCTCTCTTTCATGAAATAAAAGATACCAGTTTGTTTTGGTTTCTAAGAGGAACTCCAAAACCACCACTGACACAACTAAGTAATAAAGGATGGCAGATAAAACACCTTACAGGACCAAGTATTTCAGTTATTTTGTCAATACAGTTAAAAATTGTAATTTTTATCAAATTTTACAAATTAAACATGCAAATTTTATAGAACTAAGCACAATCAAAAGAAAAATCAAATATATTTAGTGATCAAATATCAAGCATATTAGTAATTAGGAAATAACCAAAAAAATTAACAAAAATAAATAAATCTGCTGGAATAATCAAATTACTATAGCAATCAAATATGAAAAAATATTTAGAAACTACAAAAAATGTTAATGATATTATGTGACTAAAACAAAAAAAATCAAATAACTATAGAAATCAAACTATCAAGCATATTAATAATTAGGAAATGACAAAAAAAATTAGCAAAAGTTAAAATTTCAGAGAGAATGTTTAGCAAATATTAATAAATAGAAAATATAATGATAAAAAAAATTCACCAGCGTAATCATGTGACCAAAACATCGAATTACTATGGCAATCAAATAAGAAAAAAAATATTTAGCAATTATTATAAATAAATGACCACAAAAATGTTAGCATCATTACCTGACCAAAACAAAAAAAATCAAACTCTACAAATTGAAATATTAAGCATATTAGTAATTAAGAAATAATTCTTAGAAACATTTAAATTGCAGAGAAATATTCTAAACTGATACGAAAAAAAGTTTATTTTATGTATTTCAGAATTGATATTTATAAATATATATTTTTATTTTTTTTACATTTCTTTATACTTTTTTTAAATTCTATGAATAATATATAAATATAAAATCATAAAATGATATGCTTATTCATAATTATATCTTTTTAAAACTTGTATATATTGAAATATGTGTGTATATAAAATCAACAAAAACATTTTTTTTTTCTATCAATAATAATTTTTTTTATTATTCTTTGAATTGAATCTCTTTTAAAAATGTTATTTTTTTTTCCCATATGTCATAGCATCGGCCAGGAGGCGAACCCGCAACAACTGTCTGCAACCAACCGCTTGCTTGCAAGGCAGCTGCGCTGACCTCTCGGCTAACAACGCTTATTTTAACTGCTATTCTTACAATTTTAGCAAATTTAACTTTCTTATTAATAATAAATAAGCAAAGAAATTTACAATAAAATAATATTACCGAAAAAATCACTATTTCGTTTTATAAATTATAGCATCAAATTATTAAATCCATTTTCCTACAGTGTGATGTTTTCTTTTCTTCAGTCCATTTTGTGATCAGGTAGAAACGCTTCTAACACCATTGCTTGTTGATTGAAATGAATATCATTTGGCTTAGTGTCTCTTAATATTTCATATATTGTTTTCATGATGAAATAATTTTCCAATGAATTATTAGGTGAGAGAAAGAGGGAGGTATAAATTTTAAGCTAGTTATTTTTTGCTTCCAGCTCATTAGAAATCCAATCAACTTCTTTCTTTCTTTTGCTGAGCAATTCATTTTGTTCATAATAGGTCCTTGTTATTATAAATATTAGAGACAACCTTTTCCACTACTTTACTAATGAGAGAGTTTCGATTGTTCTACATAATATTTTCCCCAGCTTCCTCACCCAGCACACTATTAAAAACTATAATTTTCGACTAGCATTCATAACCCGGTGTTGCAATAAAGCATCCTATACAACAAAACTAAGTATTATAAATGAAAATAAAATAAATAAAATTTAACACCTTAATATTTTTTCCTTTAAAATAATAATAATCAAAATAATATTTTTATTTCATCAAGATTAATTATTAATGGTATTAATATATATTTTTATAATAGTAATAATATATGGGGGGGGGTGAACTCAGACTTTCACACGACCCTCAACCATCCATGCTATCTCATACCACTGATACACTTGATCACACACATGTCGAAAGTGTATAAGTGGTATGAGATAACATCGTTGGTTGAGGGTCGTGTGAAAGTCTGAGTTCAAACCCCTATATATTATATATAGAAGTGCAGGTATTAAAAAGCCTGTACTGTAAAAAAAAAATTCAAAAATAATATTAATAATAAATAATCAGCATTGTAAAATGAATGTCACAATTGCAACTCCAAAGCAAAGACTAAAGTAGAGAGAGCACAAAATCTACTGTAGATGAGAGCTTTGAGATGCAGGCACAAACCCAATTATGATATTACAAATACATTCACATATATAACATGTTAGTCCATTTTTCTGAATACTTGATATTTATAATGTTGTCTTCTAGTTTCCTCAGCAGAAAACTTTTCTTTGTGACATACTTCAACACCATGTCTAATTGTAGCTCTCCAATGTGCTTCTTCTATTCGCTGCCATATCTTCTTCTCAATGGAATCAATTGACATTGTACTTCTTTATAATATTTTTGGAATAATTCTTATAATATAGATAGAGTTTATCTCTTCTATACAAGCCATGATCAAGTTCATTATAACACATGCTTTTAGAAAGTTTTCTATTGTTCAAAGGCAAAACTCTCTGTACAGTAGTGCCACCCAGTGCTAACCAGAGTAATCAATTAATCTGTTAATAACAGATGTGCTAGCATAAGAAATGGCGATCATGTGATGCTTAGTGGTTTTCTATTGTTCATTCATTTTAAATTTTCAATCCAACGAAGCTGTGATTTTAACATAGTGTTCTCAAGTATAACATCGAGCAAGCTGAAGAAAATATTTCATGTTTTTACAATCTTGCCAATGTAGTTTTAAAATAAATTAAAACTTTTCTAAAGGCTTTATTATTGCACTGATAAGAGGTTCATGTTATATTTATATACAATAAATTAGATAAAATACCAGTTTTATACACAGATAATGTAGTTGTGCAGTTATTCCCCAGTGATGAAATACTCTATTTATAACTTGTTAAATTATTTCTCAGTCTTACATATTTTTCTTTTATTGAAATTCTCTTTTCTATTTTTCCTAATTACAAACATGCCTGCCTTTTCATTTATATTTTCAATGTTATATCTCTTTTTTACTTTCATAAACCGAACTCTTTTCCTTAGTTCAATAGGTAATAAATGTATTGAAAATTATCTCACAGTATTTTAATAAATCTAGCACTTATTCTTACTGATCCCATCATGTGCTCAATAAACAGCATTGAATTGTTAATCATATATACATACATATTGTACCGGGTCATTCATAAGATGATCCAGTGTACTCTATTTGCTAGGTTTAATTGGGTTCAAACCTTATTGTTATAAATTTACAATTTTATATTATAAATATTACATGAATGAACCGGCCCTTCAAGCAGAAGAGAATACCATCGATAAACGATATCCACAGTCAGATTAAGCTATGCAATGCATAACATGATCACATTTCCAGATGGTGGCCCACATTGACTGCTAGATTCAAACCCTACTACATAAATGATCTTAATATTATATGGATTTGGCAATGCAATAAGATAAAGTTATAAATGTATGACCATTGTTATATATATATATATATATAATCATTGTGATGTAAACTTTAGAGCTGTGTATCAGATGCTTAGAGAAGTGATAGTTGTTAAAATTATTAAGGAAGATATTGATTACAATAACATAAAATAATATAACTACTCAAAACCAGTAAAAGATATTTCAAGTGATAGCACTGTGGTAAACAGCCACTATGAACTGAGTTCAAATTATAGTTCTGTGCAGATAGCTATACTAGACATGTGTCCATATGGAGTTTTTTATAGGTAAAAATGCAACAACTGATAAATGATTTCTCAAGAAGTGCTCTTAGTAGCTTTATGATATTCAAAAGAAAGAGCTATGTTATCTGCCTTAAAAAAAGGCATGACATTTTTTTTTACAACGGAGTGATGACTGAATGCACAACATAAATGTTGAGGAAGATTGCTTTATTGTTTATCAACTGGAATTGAAATAGGCAATGCAACACTTCAAACTCCACCTCATTCAGTTTTATTCAGGACTGTTATGCCATTTATTGCAACATCTTCTTGTGTTGATTGTCTGACTTTGTGATCACATGAGGAGTCATAAAGAGATCAAGTGGGTAAGTTACATCAACATTTTTATTTATATGTTTATTCTTTTGCTGCATGGTTACAATAACATTTAATTATTTCTAACCAATCATTTTGCAATAATCATTTGATTTTGATTCAATCTAATAATAAAATTTATTTCTATGGGTGAAAAGTAAAGTCAAACAATAAAAACAGCTTTATTATTATTAATATTTTATATTGCACTAAATTTAAACCCTTTTTCTCTATTTAGTTACCCATATCAGAGCCATTTACAACCTAAAGACTATTTTAGATATATTTTTTTCTATAACTTTCTCTTCATTGAGTATTCAAATAATACCCATAAGGAAAGAATAACTATATGATTTCTTGGGGAAATGAAAGATATCGATGTCTCTATTTTTTGATATTTTGGAATATGGATCGTTTTAGACAAGTCATGTTATATATCATGTTATTGGAAATTTTGTAAGGAATGTAAAGAACATGTTAATAAGAATATAATTTTAAAATTTATCTGTCAAAATTTAGTATTTATGAAGAAACATAAAAATAATTTTTAAAAATGTAATAAAACCTTTTTTTTTTTTTACTATTTTGAATATATAATGTCTATATTTTTTCCAGTTCATTCCATTCCATGGTATATTACTTTCTGATAACATATACCACTTGACTTTTGCATAATGCAAAGTGAAGTTATCATATAAAATATGTATTAAACCAACATTTTGCCAAATCCAATATGGCTGCCAAAAATGTAAAGGTTAACCAACTAGAGCTAGATACCCATTTTGCTGACAGGTGTCAGATTTGTAGTTAGATCATCTACGATTTGCATATGTGATAGAAAGTTTCTGAAACACTTGAAAAGAAGTTTCTTTAGCATCGGTTTGAACTCAGGTGTTAAAGATGATAAGTGAATGCACAATCTCTATACTAATAAGCCCTTTTAAATATTTTAAAAAGTTGTATATGTTTTTAAGGTTTATCTCAGACCTCAAAATTGATTGATTCTGTCTTGTGTGTGTGTGTGTATATATACATATAGCAGATAATTGTAAATAATAATATTAGCACACTATATTGAAAAAATCATTTAAATAATTAATTTTTAATTTATATATAATTTAATTGAAAATGGAAATTAATAATAGCAATTAAGTGCTTTGTTGATAAAATGCTAGCAAGAGAAAGCATTTAAAATATCTCTATCAGAAACCACACCCAAATCCCAGACCAATGGTTTCATGCTTTGGCACTCTTCACTGAGGTGCTAGGTGGCTTCAGACCCTAGATCTAAAAACACCAACCCAAAACCAGTATTTATCTAAGAGTTAATTATTGAGTAGAAAATCTGAACACCTATATGTCTTCAAACCCAGCTGTCTAACTCAAATAGCTATGGGGCTGAGAGATCTTCATACAAACCATATTAGTAGTCTTAGCAATATAACATCACTTAAGACATAAAGCAAAGACTATAAATAGTCAATAAACAATATACACCTGGGTCTCTTTTTACGTGGGCTTATTTAACATGATTTTGAAGTTACACGATTCATGTTTCACTGGAAGTCAAACTCCGATAATGCGCTATTACTTTAAATAATAAATTTCGCGCACTTACGTCATATTGAAAGTAATAGCACATTATTGGAATTCGACTTTCATCTTAGTAATTTCAATATTTTCAGTGCCTTATAATAGTAAGATTTTATGCAATAATAAAATTAAAATCATGATTTCCACATTTTATGTATACACACATTAAATTTTACAAGATTATAATGTAAATTTGTTCAAACATTGTGCGTGTTAATTTTGCATTTTAAATCACATTCTGTTTTTGCTTTTTAAAAAAGAACATAATCAATTATTAATCATTTAGTGTCCTCAAGTTTATTTTTAAAAGGTGAGTAATAGCAGTGGGCACAATTAAATTTGACAATTAAAATCTGATTTTTAATTGTAATTAACAATTTAAAAATTACTTACGGTGACTTGAAATTAATGTGATGTAAAACGAAATTTAATTTTTAAACGGAATTGAAAATTAAAAAATTAAAGACAAAAATAAGAATTTAATTTTTAGTTGTTAGTTTCATAAACAATTAATAAAATCATCATCTCAAAGATTAATTATTAATTATGTTGTCACCAGAAAACCATTGACACAACATGAGTGTGAAGTTGGTGCTAGTTGTATTTCCTCTTGTGAAAAATTGATTTTTTACCAGTTTGCAAACGAACGTGTTTTTCGGCAAAGAGCGATAATAATTAAAACGTGTATAAAAAATGTAAATTACTGTACTGTAAATTATGCATAAAAATATATTATTTTGAATAAAATTAAATATTATAGTTAAAAAAAGTTTGTCTTGTATCAATTTTTTTCAAATTTGAAATTTTTTATTAGTCATATTTTATTTCCTTATTTTTTTTTTTTGCACGAATTTTAAAGTAATTTTACATTGGTGCTTTGTTTTTACATGAATTTTGAAATATCACAGACCGCATCCCCCCTTTTTCAATGTAAGTTACGTCTACTTTTGCACGATTTTGTTTGCGCTTGTTTCCTGAGGAACCTATCTATCGCGTAAAACGAGACCCAAGTGTAATTATATATTACATGACCCAATTTTTTAAGCTTGTAAACAAAAAACAAAGAGCCTTGCTAATTGCTGTAACAAGCTTTGTTGATAAAAAATGCAAGCAAAAGAAAGCATTTAAAATATCTCTATCAGAAACCAAACCCAGACCAATGGTTTAATGCTTTGACACTCCTCAGTGGAGTGCTAGAATAGCTTCAGATGTTAGATCTAAAAATACTAACCCAAAACCAAGCATTTATCTAAGCAGTAATTATTGAGTAGAAAATCTGAAATTTTTAGATATCTATATATCTTTAAACCCAGCTATCTAACTCATATAGCTATATGGGCTGAAAGATCTTCAGCCAAACCATATATTAGTACTCTTAGCAATATAACATCATGTAAGACTTAAAGCAAAGACTATAAATAGTCAATAAAAAATAATAAAAAAGTCATATATCATATGACCAAATTTTTTTAAGCTTCTAAATAAAAAACAAAGAGCTTTGCTAATTGCTGTAACAAGTTTTTTTTGTTGTTGTTGATAAAATGCTAGCAAAAACAAGCATTTAAAATATCTCCATTGGTATGGATTTGGGTGTGAATTCTGATAGAGATATTTTAAATGCTTTCTCTTCTTAACATTTTATTAACAAAGGTTGTTACAGCAATTAGCAAAGTTCTTTGTTTTTTTTATTTAAAAGCTTAAAAAAAATGGATCATGTGATATATTACTCTATTTTTTTTATTGACTATTTATAGTCTTTGCTTTAAGTCTTAAGTGATGTTATATTGGTAATACTACTAATATATGGTTTGGCTAAAGATCTCTCAACCCAATATAGCTATTTGAGTTAGATAGCTGGGTTTGAAGACATATAGGTATCTAAAATTTCAGAATTTCTACTCAATAGTTAACTCTTAGATAAATTCTGGCTTTGGTTTGGTATTTTTAGATCTAGTATCTGAAGCTCCCGTAATGCTTCACTGAGGAGTGCCAAAGTATGAAACCATTGGTCTGAGTTTGGATGTGGTTTTTGATAGAGATATTTTAAATGGTTTATCTTGCTAGCATTTTATCAACAAAGCTTGTTATAGAAATTAGCAAAGCTTTTTTCTTTTAAGTAGTATTTGTTTTTTGTTTTTTATAATTTTTAAAAAAGGTCAATTGTAAGTTTTCAAGGGTTTTTTTTTGGATTTCTCATCATCTTATACCTTATATCAGTTTACAAAATTGATTGCTTTAGAATTTCAAAGTTTTTCTTTGTAATTGATAGATTTGGAATTTTTATTATTCTATCTTTAAACATGTGTGTAAATTTCTTTTTTTTTCATTGATTTTTTTACAAGCGTTGGTGGTCGAGAGGTCAGCCTTACAAGCAATTGTCCTGGGTTAGCGGGTTCGCTTCCGAGCCGATGCTATGACACATAAAAAAAATAATAAGGGGGTGGGGTAGAAAACAGTGTCTGTACTATTATCTCATTCAAACAACCTGTTTTGATTTGTTGCATCACTTTATCTTTAAAAAAAAATTAAAGGTCTTTCTTATTAGCTTTTTAAAATATTAAGAGGGAGAGCACAACAATAAATTGCTTGGGTATATTTCTTTTCAATTGACAGATTTGGTTTGAGGATTTTAAAAAGTTGAAATTTTTTTTTTTTTTAATATTGGCTTTTTGAAAAAAGAAAAGGGAGGAGAGATTCCGTGTCTATTACCTAATTTAAATAACTTGTTTTTGATTTCTATTTGAGGTTTGGAAATATTTTGTTTATAAAAACGTGTCTTCTTTCTTGTTGGTTTTTTAAAAAGTGAGAAATAGAGAGAAAGGGAGGGGGGCAAGGAGGTGGGTGATTGCTTTGTGGACTTTGATTCAGTTACATTCGATAAAAATCCAATCAAGCACTTCAAATAAAATGTAACTGGCTGGCTACAAAATAATCAAAAACAAAAAAGCTTAATATGAAAACTTCTTTTTTATTGATTTGGATTTTTTTTTTAAATTAAAAAATAAAACAACTATTTAAATAAAAGCCAAAACTATTGATCCAGAAACATTTAAAATCAACAACAAAGTTTATTTTGAAACTAATTTCTAACAAGTTAAATATATCTATTTTTTTAATACAGCAGGAAAATGTTTCCTTTTTTTCATATTTGATTTTTTTAAAATTTACATTGAATTTTTAAAAAATAAAAATGGGCCAAAAAATAATTTATCAATGAAAACTGATTCTAAAAGATTTTAGATTACATAATGAATTTATAAATTTAGTCATATCATGTTTCCCCAAAAATAAGCCGGTGCCGAGTCTGCTCTTGGTGCCATTCTGAGTTTTAAAATGCCTCCAAAAACACTGCTGACACATGCAAATGATAAATGACCTCGACTAGAAGTACATTGATTCAAAAAATAGTGGGAAAAGTTCCTGACTTTCAAACAAGCACATAGTTTCAAAAAATGGTGGGAAAAGAAGTTAACATAAAAAATTTAAATGCCTAAAGCACTGCATTTAAAAAATAAAAAATCCTGACCTTCAACAGTATTTCGTGGAGTATAAAAATTAGAAAACTAATATTTAAAAACTTTAATAATAAATCTCAAAAAAATTAACATACAAACCTTAATAACACATATTAAGTAATTAAATATAGATAACAATGAGTGCATAGATCTCTTAGAATAGATTTCAAAGCAGCAATTTATATCAACTAAAAAGCAGTACTGAACATTACTCCAGGGAGCTTCTAATTGTCTCTCCCAAAAATTTATTAAGTTAATTATTCTCTGCTTTAAAATTATGGCATATCATAACATATGAATTTAGAAATGAAATAAAATAATTAGATTGGAAAATAGGTATGGCCGCAGAGTATAGAAAGGTTAAATTAATAACTGATAACAGTTACAGGAAAAATTATGAAAAAGTTACATTTATAGGCAAGAGTATTACAGTTACCATTTAGAGATTTTATTTTAACAAGAATTTTAAGTAATTGAGAATTTATAATTTACAAACATTCATTTAAATATTATAAGTTTTTAAAATACATTTTGTGGTGAAGAAATATTACCAATTTTTTTCCAGGCTGAGTTGTCTGGCAGTTGTAGTAGGCATTGGAAGGGTTGCTAATCCACGATGTCCTGCCTTGGCGCAAGTGGTGGTTGAACTTCTCCATCCTGGCAAAAACAAATTTGGGCCTTTCTAGATTTTTCCATTAGTGACAAAATGTGGGGTTTATATATTAAATTTTACCCCTCTATTGCATTTGCTAGGTGTTTAGAATTCTTCTTTAAAATTATAAAATTTATCTTTCTATTGTTAAATTTCTTAACTTATCACTTTTATCTTAAATATAAATATAGGGGATTTAAACTCAGACTTTCAATTTTAGTTTCAAGATTTATGTTTTAACATTTATTTATTACTTTAAAAAAGATGCCAGTAAAATTAATTTATTCAGAAAATATTGCAGCTTGACAGTGTCTCTTTTGTCTTAAAATCTACTTTAGAATTTATTTTTAAAACTCTGCCTTGGCTATCACACAAATTAAACCATGTGTGTGTGATGTAAAATAATTTCCAAGAATCAGACGATCTTTTTAGAAGAGATTTTAAGTCCTATAAACATTCTGTTATATATATAATTTCATTACCTATGAAATCGGAAATTTATATGCGAGTAAAAGTAAATTTGTACTTAAAGATAAAATAACTTCAAGACAAATAATTTAGATAGCATTGCAATGCTTATAAAATCTATTACATCACAGCCTTATCTGCATATATATGTAGGTGGAGTTATACACATACACCCAGCAATATTCACACAACCTATTTTAACATTTTACTTTATAATCGATTATATGTAAACAATATGCATAAAGACATTAATATATTAGTTGTACGAACATATATGCACATTCATGTAAACATATGTTATTATATATCAAAATACATTATTACAGGATGATATACATGGACTAGGATGGGTTTGAATTAGGAAAAGAGGCCTACTATGGTACAGAGTAGGTGAAATTGGCTGATAGACAGATAATACCATTTCAATATATATGCAATTTAAAAGAATTGCATAGTAACAATAAATGAACATGCAAACATGATTAACGAATATAAAATTTTTAAATTCTGATTCAAAATACTGGATGGTAGTTCATATGATGGTCGATGTCGAAATACAAGCACTAGAAAGTAAAAAAGATTACTAAAATAAATAAATTAAAATTTGTTGAGTATTTCAAATGTAAAAGGTATTTACTTTTATATAAGATTAAACATTCACCTTTTCACCATCAGCAGGTATCTTTAGTATCATTAGAAATGCAATAAGTAATACTCGATCATTAAAATGCTTTTTACCTATCCACCAACAGATTGAATGTAAATGTGATTGCAGTAAATCCGGTAAAGTCCCTCACATTTTTTTAATATTTTACATTTGGCTTCCATCCATGATCATTTTATGGACTATGTATGAACACCTGTCACTGGATTCACATAGTTCTGTTGGTGGTTGATGGTTGAATGTTGAAACTCTCTACCGTTGAGGTCTGAATAGCCTGGCCACTCATCTGAATGAATAATAGAACCAGCCATGCATTCCGTTTCACTTATGGGTTGATGTTGAACTTAAAGTAGCAATAATCTGAATCCTTTTGCAGCCCAAATACCCAAGGTCCATCAATTCCGGCTTTGTGTTTTTTTTAATACTAATTACAATTACTGATTTGTCTCTGCAAGTAAATGGCTGATCACAACTTAGCATTCTTCCCTTTTTATACTTTCTTTGGCCTGAAAATCTTGCCTCATCTATTTACATTGGTTCTTCTTCAGTCTCTATTAATTGTCCTTTTTTCTTTATGATTCAGGAACAGACTTCCCTGCAGAAATTGAAACAATCTACTACTGTATTTAAAGATTTGCTGGGCATCGTCACCACTTTTCTAGTCGGAAAATATGAGATGAGAAAGTTAACAAGTTTGAGAATCTAACACACTGTCAATCAGCTATTAATCCTGCTATTTGCATCCATGTAATGGAAAAATAGTTTGCCTGTATGAATAGAGCAAGTAGTATAGCATATAGAACAGCGCATAGTGTAAACCCATTCCCCTTGTGGTTTTTTTCTTCATTTCTCTAACATGTTATTATCACACTTTTCACATGGCCTTTTCCTTTCTTTATCATTTAAAAGGTTATTATCCTTCAGAAAGGTAATAGTCTGATTCTCACTAGAAATGATATCAAAGTAAAATGATTTCAAAACCATGGTTAAGAGATTCAATAAATGTCTCTGAGATTGAAAGAAATTGGGTTACTCAAGACCAAATATTTCAGATTGAAATTTGTCTTTTATACCCATTTTCAAATCATATGATCACTTGAACACATACCTTTTACATTTCAGTTTTTTATTTTTTAAATATTAATGAAAAGCAGGTTAATTAGCTTTTTATTTTTTTGGAGGTGTTTTAAAATTCAAAATGTCGTGTGTGTATCCTGTTTCACCTATTATATCCCATAGTAGTATTTGTATTGGTTTTAAACCCCATCAAGTGCATGTATATCTAAATACCTGCATATTTAAATAAAGGTAGCTCTGGTGTCTTCTTTAAATTAATAAATAGATGTTAAAACTAAAATTTGTAAATGACATTATGGTTTTGCAAGGGTTTTAAAATAGATTTTAAGACAAAGAAGAAGTGGCTAAGCTGCCCTATTTTCTGATTAAATTAATTTTGCTTTGGTCTTCTTTAAAGTAATAGAGAGATGTTAAAACTTAAATCGTAAAACTAACACATGTATCAGCACACATATATATGCAAGTACAAATTGTGACATGTAAAAGATTTAATTATGTTACAGTGCGATTATATTTTTAAATCTTTAATTTATTATAATTTTATCGTATACATATATAACGAAATGTTTATGCAACTATTTATCAGTTTCTAAATTTTAAAATAAATTTTAAGTGAAAGTGCTAAGTTAAGAAATTTAGCAATAGAAAGTAAATCACCACCTGCGCTAAGGCAGGTCATCGTCTGATTTTTGGAAATTATCTTTTGTCACACACATGTGGTTTAATTTGTGTGATAACCAAGGACAGAGTTTTAAAAATAAATTCTAAAGTAGATTTTAAGACAAGAGGGTCACTGTCAAGCTGCAATATTTTCTGAATAAATTAATTTTACTGACTTCTTCTTTAAAGTAATAAATAAATGTTAAGACTTAAATCTTAAACCTAAAATTGAAAGTCTTAGCTCAAATCCCCTATATTGAAGCAGTCAATCTTAGCTTAAGATTGACCTTCAGAGTTCCATCTACTAACCTGTGTTTAAACCCTATATCCCATCCCGCTCCTTTTGTCATGTATGTATATTTTATGTATACATTTGAGATGTGCACCCACATTATAAAATTTTAATTTTTAAATTAATATTTTTATTATTATTAATGTTATGACTATTAATTCTTTTCATTAAAATACATAGGTGTGCCTCAAATATATATATATATATATAGGAGCAAAATACTAACAAAATATTGATTTTTGTGTAAATATTTTATTATATGTCATTTGTACAACTTTTTTTTTTAAGTATTTTTTCTTTTAAACTGTATATTATGTAAAATCCAATATGGAAGATGCTACAGTTGATTGTCTAAAAATGATTAAAGGGTTGGAAACACTATTGTTTTAATCTGGGGAAGATATTTTTAATTAAAGTTTTTACTTAAAAGGGGATTAAGATTAGAGATACTTTTGTTATAAACATTTTGTCAAATCTATTTCTAATCTGGAAATAGATTTGAATATATTTTCAGACGTTATCTTACTATTGCATCTTCAAAAACAATCGATAAAGAAAAGTATAAAATGGCTGTATTTTGAATGACAGATTATATTAGCTACTATAGTGAGAACTGATTGTTAACATCGCTTTTCCCTCCTCGTCGATAAAATTAGCGGTTAAAAGGTTAACATCGCTGTGAAACTAAAAATGATGTAGTAGAAAATCCACCACCCTTCTCAGCCCTGTGGGGTCATCATTTTCTGTGGCCGTACCATCCTGCTACCCAAGAGTGAAGTAAAAGCCCGACCTAAGAATTTTAGAATGCTAATAGAAGCTTGTTGCCACCGAAGAACTTTCATTTCAATTGCCATGCACTTGCAATATTTTAAATTGAACTCTTAAAACTGCAAGGTAACTTTTCAAGCCATCACCTCAAACTAAATCTAGCCTAAATAATTTATCAAGATTTCTTCTAATGTATTATTTAACTTTGTTTTTGTTTTAATATGTAATTTGCTCTTAAGTAATTCCTATAAATTTAATTCTCTTATATGCTCTTAACTTTCCTTAACTTTGGTGTGGTCATTTATTTACATGTATTTATTATTTGATTTCTATATCTGCTTGCTTATTATTCATATGCCAATCTCACAACCTGGCAAGCTTAATTTCTAAAAATCTTTTCTGTCATTTTTTAAACTTAACCTTCATGAAAAGGTTATTAACGTCCCCTTAAAATATGTGTATATCATCATCATCATCATCATCATCAACCATTATTAATCCACTGCAGGATGAAGGTCTCTCCAAGTTTAATCCATCTTCTCTGATCTTTAGCTTCTCTTCTCCACAACACCGCTGCACATTTTCTTATTTCATCCATCCATCTCACATGTGGTCTCTTTCTGGGTCTTTTACAATCTCTTGGAATCCAGTTTAAAATTTCAATTGTCCATCTATTATCATCTCTTCTAGCAATATGTCCAGCCCAACTCCATTTCAATCTTTTAATTTTTTCAATAAGGTCAGTAACACCTGTTTGTTGTCTTACCCATACATTGCGTTTTCGATCTCTTCTTGTTACTCCCAACATACATCTCTCCATACTCCTTTGAGTGATCTGAAGTCTCTGTATTGCTCTTCTATTAAGTGTCCAAGTCTCAGATCCATAAGTAAGAACTGGTAAAACACATTTTTTAAAAACCATCCTTTTCAAACACATAGGCATATTTCCTTTTAGTATCAAGTTATTTCTACCAAAAGCACTCCAACCAAGTTTAATTCTATGATTAATTTTCTCTATTATGTTTCCATCTGTATTAATAATCTGACCAAGGTATTTGTAACTGTTAACTTCTTCTAATTCTTCATAATCAATCTTTATCTTCATATTTTGAGCAAATCGATTAAACATTACTTTAGTCTTTTTAACATTTATCTTTAGTCCTACTTTTCTACTTTCATCTGCTAACTCCTGCAACATTTCCTGCAGCTCTAAGCATTATTTGCAAAAACAACTACATCATCTGTGAAATCTAAATGACTTAAATACTCTCCATTTACTTTCACTCCTTTAGTTTCCCATTTTAATCCACAAAATACTTCTTGCAGCCCTGCTGTAAAGAGTTTTGGAGATATTGAGTCACCTTGCCTTACACCTTTCTCAATGTTGATTTTTCCAGTATCATTATGTAATCTAATTGTTGCTGTTGCATTTTTATAAATATTCTTTAAAATATGACAATATCCTGGATCTATACCTTGATGATCCAATGCTTTAATCACTGAAGAAATGTGTATAGAATCGAATGCCTTTTCATAATCTACAAATCCAAAACGTAATGACAACTCATATTTATTTGTCTTTTCTATGACTTCTCTCAATACCTGGATATGATCTATTGTACTAAAACCACTTTTAAATCCAGCTTGTTCTCTTGGTTGGTGGAAATCCAAAGTTCTCTGTAGATGAGTTGTAATTATCTTGGTAAAAATTTTATATAAAACTGATAAAAGGCTGATAGGTCTGTAATTTCTAATATCTTCTTTATCACCTTTTTAAAATATTAATATTATTACTGCATTCTTCCAATCTTCTGGTACAGCTTTATCATTTAGACATTTGGTATATAATTTTGCTAAAATTGTTTCTATTTCTTCACCTGCTTCTTTTAATATATCAATTATAATTCCATCATTTCCTGTAGCCTTTCCTTTCTTCATACACTTAATTGCATGTCTCACTTCTTCATTTAAAATTCTGGGTGATTCGGAAGATGTAATAGATATAGGAGGTACTTGTTCTTTATTACTATATAATTCTTGATAAAAATCTTCTACCAATTTCATGATGTCATCTCTCTTTTTAGTAATAATTCCATCTTTTTTCTTATTGCAGATATAAATTTCCTACCAATACCAAAATGTTGTTTAGCATTTTTGAGACTTTTATTTTCTTCTACAGCTTTCCTTGCTATTTCACAGTTATACTTTCTTATATCATTTTCAACTCTTTTCCGTACCATTTTACAAAATTCGAGAGATTCAATTCTTTTTAATACATCATTTTTGTATATCTTCATATTCCTTCTTTTCTTCATAAATTGTCTAGTCTCAGTAGAAATTTTATTAGTCAATTGCTGCTTTTTTCTACCAGCTATGTTTGTTGCAGTTTTTAAAAGTGTATCAGTTATTTTCATATTAATTTCATTCAAATCTGTATCATGTTCAAAATCTCCTAACACTTGAAACCTATTTGTAAGTTCTAATTTAAATTCATTAGAATGTTTCTGAAGATTACGAATATCAACTGTAAATATTGTTTTTCTTAATAATTTTTGTCTTTCTAGTTTTACATTAACACGTAACTTACACCTTATTAATCGATGATCACTTCCTGTGTCAAATTTATTAAGAACATTACAGTCTTAAAATATGTATTTTCTGTTAGTCAAAATATAATCCAATTCTGCTGTACCTTCATTTGGATGCTTCCATGTCCATTTCCTTTTAACATTTTTCTCAAAAAATGAATTCATAATATAAAGTTTTTCTTTTTCTGCAAACTCCACAAGTCTATGTCCTCTCTCATTTCTATTACCATAACCAAAATTACCTACAGCAATTTCATCTTTCATTTGTCTACCAATTCTAGCATTAAAGTCTCCCATAACAATTTTAAAATGGTGTTTACTCTGATCAAAAGCCTTTTGTACATTCATATAAAAATCTTCTACTACTTCATCACTATGAGAACTTGTTGGAGCATAAACCTGAATTATCTGCATTTGGTATCTGCTATTAAGTTGTATAACTAATCTTGCCACTCTGTCCGATACACCATCAATCTCCACAATATTGTTCTTCCACTTTTTATTTATAATGAATCCTACTCCACTTGTATTTCCAATATGTGTGCCTTTATAATAGAGTATATGTCCACTTTTTAAATCAATTGTTTCTTCTCCTTTTCTTCTAACTTCAAAAAGTCCAATAATGTCCCATTTAAAATAAGACATTTCTTCTTCTAATTCTTGCAATCTTCCTTCACTTGAAAGTGATCTGCAGTTGTAAGTACCTAAATAAAAAGTCGTCATCAAATGGCAGCCTGGGTATGCAATCAGGGGATTCTTAGCACCCTCCACCTTTGGTCACCAACCGCTGCCTTGGTTGGTGACTTTACAGCCTCCTGGGAATAAGGGCCATGCTTTATTTTTGTCTGTCATAATTGTATATATGTATTGGAAAAATATTTATCATTTACACAAACATTCATTCTGCCTTATCAGGCACTGAGAAGAAAGACCATGGTGTTTCTTGATCTTAAACTCAGAGGTAAAAAGCCAATAAACTCACCACGCTGGCTAATGTGTGTTGGTGAGCAGCCCATCCATGTTTGTATACTATATGAATAATCACATAGTAATAACAGCTGCAACGACAAGAATGTATGGATTGGACATTAGGAATTTGCCCTGCTCGGTTCCTTTAAGGCCTCCAAGAGGAATCAAAGAGTCTCCTTTCAGTTAATAGCAAATTCCTTTCTGCAGCCATGTGTATATATAATGCATTATAAATTAACATGTTTGCCAGATTGTTTTTACGAATCAACATTTTAGGTTCATCTTTAATATAAAAATTGATTTGTTTAACTCTGGATTTTCTACCCGGGGTAAATCCAGAACTTAAGCTAATTAACGCTTTGAAATCTTTTAAAGTGTTGTTTTTTTACTAAATTCTGAAAGAGTGACCTATTAATTATTTTCTATATAACTGCTCTTTTTTATTTACTCTTAAAATATAAGCTTAAATATTTCAGTTACTATAAAAACCATGAAGATGGGATTGAATTATTTTAAATATCAGAAAAGAAAAAGGGGGTAAATTTCACTATTTTAGTTATTAAGTAAATCTTAATGTTTCTTTTACTAGATAAAATCTTAACGTATATTTATTTAGAAAAATCTTTCTCTATATATATATTATAACTGCATAGCATTGTATTTGTTTAAATTATAGTACTCAAACAAGGGTCATTCATTTTAAAGCAGTAAAATTTATTCAATGTCGTTAGTGACATTTATCATTACTGCATTAGTGACATTTGGCTATCTTCATATATAGATATATTATGTGCTTCTACTCTTCTAATCGGGGGGTTGTGACAAGTTTGAACCCATAGATTTCTTTTCATATCTCATTCTGTAGATAGTTGAGCTATCTGAAAACCACATTTATGTCATATAAAAATGCCTCTGGTGGTGATCCCATAAGTCTGGCACGTGCTATGCTCATCCACTGTCTTCGTACAAAAAGGCCTGCGTGTTTGCGATGTTCACGACATGCCTATCCACTTCGTCTTTCATCTAGAAGCATGACTTTTCCTGTTATTTCTTGGTTATAATGTCAGCACCACAAACTTCTTCGTATATTTATTTCTTTTGCTTCATGGCCCAGTTTTAATGCTCTAATACTAAAATTGTGCTCTGCTTAAAATATATATATAAATGCAAACTACTTCTAGTTTTATTAATTAAATTTATTTCAGTCTTATACAATCCCACCATCGTAACTTATTTCTGTATTTAAGAGTATCTATTTGCCTTGGGGAAAATAAAGCATTCCTACCAGCACTAATTAACAGAAGTTTCATTAAATATTTTGTCATATAATCAAATGTCATTTTCAAATATGTTTTCAAATATATTTTATTTATTTTCACAACCTGTGGTGTGAAAATAGTTTGTATTATATCTGTAATGAATCTCAGAATGCTCCCCAAAGTAATATGTTAGTTACCATGTTTCAGAACCATAAATCAAAGTGTTAATGGCAATATTTTGTAATTTTTTGTAAAAGTTGATTGGCATCTTAATATTGGACCCATCAAAAATGTGTGCTTATTTATCATATATTATTTAGCTAATAAAGAGCATATGAGGAATAATAGTGTGAATGGCACTATGTAATCATCTACTGATTGCTTATTCATGCCCATACTAATGTTTGCAATTAATTTATAAATGTATGTAAATAATTTGTCAGTATATTAAACTATATTTTATTGTCTAACTTATTTGAGTAGTTCGAATTCCTCTTTTCTCCATTTCCAAAAGTACAGCCATACTTATATATATTTTAGTTTAGTCATAGTAATAGATGCCTCATTGTCTTCTCCGCTTTGCTAGTGGGTCGGATTAAAATTAATTCTCATGTGCCATCACTATTATGTTATTCATTAGGTGTTAGATCTGGGGCTTAGATAGTGGGTTTGAATCCAGGCTGGTCCCTGACCTAAATCTTGGGATTGACTGGGTTTGAAGTACATTTTGTGAGTTCCAGCTCATGTTAGATGGATAAACATGTTTTGACCGGTACAATATTAATATTTAAGATAAAAATGCTAAGTTAAGAAATTTAACAATAAAAAGCTAAATTTTATAATTTTAAAGAACAATTGTGAACAGTCTAGCAAATGCAATAGAGGGGTAAAATTTAATATATAAACCCCATATTTTGTCACTAATGGAGAGAGCTAGGAAGACACAAATTTGGTTTCACCAGGATGGAGAAGTTCAATTACCACCTGTGCTGAGGCAGGATATCACGGATGAGCAACCCATCCAGTGCCTAATACAACTGCCAGACAACTCAACTTGGAAGAAAATTGGTAATATTTCTTCACCACAAAATCTATTTTAAAAATTTATAATATTTAAATGAAGCTAGATATAATGAACATTCATTAAATTATAAATTCTCAATTACTTAAAATTCTTGTTAAAATAAAATCTCTAAATGGTAACTGTAATAGTCTTGCCTGTAAATGTAACTTTTTAATAATTTCTTCTGTATCTGTAATCAGTTATTATTTTAATCTTTCTATAATCTGTGGCTGTACCTATTTTCCATTCTAATTATTTTATTTCATTTCTAAATTCATGTGTTATGATAGGCCATAATTTTAAAGCAGAGAATAATTAACTTAATAAATTTTTGGAAGAGACAATTAGAAGTTCTCTGAAATAATGTTCGGTATTGCTTTTTAGCTTATATAAATTGCTGCTTTGAAATGTATTCTAAGAGATAACAACAGATTGCTATGTGCTCATTGTTATCTATATTTAATTACTTAATAGGTGTTAGTCTGTTATTAAGGTTTGTATATTAATTTTTTGAGATTTATTATTATAGTTTTTAAATATTAGTTTTCTAATTTTTTTATACTCCACAAAATACTGTTGAAAGTCGAGAATTTTTTTTTTTAATGTAGTGCCTTAGGTATTTTAATTTTTTATGTTAATTTCTTTTCGCACCATTTTTTGAATCTACATGCTTGTTTGAAAGTCAGAAACTTTTCCCATCATTTTTTGAAACAACATGCATCTAGTCAATGTCATTTATCGTTTGCATGCGTCAGCAGTGTTTTTGGAGATATTTTAAAATTCAAAATTGTGCCAAGCATGTACTATATCAGCACCAATAAGACCTATGTCCTAGTATGATTTTTTTATGATCATAATATAAGCCCTATCTTAGATGTAAGCTCTAGTTAAGATCATCAGCAAATAGATTGCTTTTATTTGCATGTTGAAACACATAATAGACATATTGAATTACAAAGAAATGAATGTATAATAAACAATATTTTTTGACATTAATGCTTTAAATAAATGATAAATTATATGGTACTTACATATTTTCCCATCGACCATTTCTGACAAATGTAATTCTATTCTGTATAGAGAAATAATTTCCTCTCAGCAAATCTTGGACTTTATGAATGATTTAATATGTGCTTTTAAAATTTCATCTACCACAAGCTAGTATATCAGACAATTTATAATTTCATTTATATATTTTTAGATGCTTACTTTATTTATATTTATATTTAAAATGCTTGATTTAGTTTCATGTTAACTTTTAAATATTCAAAATAAAAGAAAAATCAGTTTGATTTCCTAAACATTTTTATCCTCTTAAAAGACTTTAAATAACGTAAGTGAATTTAATAATCAAAGTTTACCTTAAGTTAAATAATCAATCTTGCATTTAAAATTTTTTTAAAAAAGAATACCCAAGCAAGCCTATTATTGGTAATTTGGAAAGTGTTTACAAGATGTGCACTTAATAATAGGCAGACATGTTTGTGCCATATATGAATTTTTATAATTTAATATGCCATCTGTTGTAATGGATGTAATTAATGTGCATGTGTGAAATACAGAAACAGACTCTGAACTTTTATACCTGCATTTTTTTTTTTATGCTTTTGTATGGATAAGTCATTCTTAAATGTAATTATTTTTGTTACTATTCCTGTAACATACGTTTTCAAATAGCACTTGATTTAATGTTAAATTTATATAGAATAATATTTTGATCGCCAGACAAGATCAGTGCAAACAGAAAAAACTATTTTGCTAAGTATAAAAGAGAAATTGTGGAGGGCTCCCATGGTAAGATTTTTACAGCTTTCTGTAAAGAAAAATTGAACAAATGTTCATTTTTGTACTTAAATAAATGTAGCTTTTTGTACATAATAAAATAAGACATCCTCTGAAAATAAGCCTTATGATGTTATTTGGAGCAAAAATTAAGACCTGAACTTAAATACCAAATTCAGCTTATAGTTGTCTACCCCCCCCCCTCCTGACTTGGAAAAGAAGAAAGAATTTTCTAAAAGTCAAAAGAAGAAGAATCCAAATTTCTAGATTTTTTCCCCATTATGATTAAAAAAATTGTTATTTGAAATTAATCTATATTTTGTAAATTATGTATTTTTAGTCCGTCTCATCCACAGTCTTGTCTTTTTTTTCCCCTCCTCCACACCCATTTCTTTAAACCCAATAAGAAATTTGAAAAGAGAAATAAAAATTTGCCAAAAAGCAAAAGACCTGTCAATGTATAAGAGAGAGTTAGATTAAATAAATTTAGACTTTTACAATCAGAATAAATTACTATTTTAGTAAATAAATCTACAATTTTTCGATTAGTCATCTCACTGTTTAAAGCAGTGTTTAAAGATCCACTTAAAGAGAACATTCAAATGTATATAAACAATCGATCAGTATTTGTATATTTCTTTCTACTATATACAGTGCTGTAATATTTTTATTTTTTCTATCTAACTTCATTTTCAATTTTTAACATTTTTATTATTAAACACTATAATTCTCTCTTACATTTCAATTCCTCTAATATCAATTTTAATATATAGGCCCCAACTTATATTCAAGCTATTTATTCACCAAAATAAATGCTCAAGATAAAAACTTCAAAATAGTGCTGCCCTCTTTTTGATATTTTATGTATGTCATTATAAAATATTTACGATTTTTGTGTTAATTAATAAATGTAACAAAAGTCTTTGAAAACAGTGCACAATATGTAAACTGATAATTATTACTTATGGCTTCTTAAGTAGATAGTTTCAAATATCTTTTCATTAATTTAAAAATTTAAAAAATTATTTATAATAACATATTTCAGACCATCAGTTATGAATTTAGTAATCTTTAAATAAAAATAAAGTAATTAATTTCTGTGTTTACCTACTTTTGCTACAAAAAATGTAATTGTAAATTCTCTGTTCAAATTTCTGTTGTGCAGTTAGCTTGGCTTTATTGAATTCTTTTATTTTCCATTGTAGAAATAGCTTCAATCTTTACTATTATGTCATTTGTGTTTGATAACGTCTACATAGATCAGTGGCTATTAAAGCACAGTAACTTTATTATCCTAATGAGTCTCCTAAAACTTCTAGGAAGATCCAATACGTATAATTTTATTGCTAAGTATGGATAATGAAGCTCTTGAAATTGTTATAAATTCTGATAATGAAATAAATCAAAATGTTTGGTATTGCTCTAAGTTCTATTCTTTTGATAGTTTTATCCAACTTGATAATTTGCCAGTTGTTAGTGAGACTGCTGGTTGAATAGACAATCACTTATAAATTATCTGTTCAAATATCTGTATTGCTTAGCTTTATTGAGTCATTTTATTCTCCACTATAGCAATAGTTTCTACCTTTACTATTAGGTCATTTGTGTTTAACGACATCTACATAGATCAGTGATTATTAAAGCACAGTAACCTTGTGGTCCTGATGAGTTTCCTGAAACTTCTAGGAAATTCCAATCCAAATAATTTTTTTATTGGTATGGATAACAAAATTTGTTAAGTACTTTCTGAGAATATCATTTTATATGCTATAATTCTTTGATTATATATTCTTGATTAATACAATTTTCTTCTTTTTTCTTTTCTTATATATTGATTTATTGATTAACAATCTAAAAAAGAAATTTGATTTGGAAAAATTTTAGATACACAACTTTATCAGCATAATAATTATATGTTGGACTATTCCCGTCATCAAATACTAATTGTTAAATGTTTTGAAAGTTTTCAAACATTATTTGAAGTTTTAATATATAACAAATTTTAAGTAGACTTTTCTTTGAGTGTTTCTGGCCTGATTAGTGACTATATTAAAACAGGAATGAACATGAATACTTAGATTCATGAATATTGAATTAAAAGTGATTCTCTAATCAATTAGTCTATTGGGTACTAAGGCAACTGTCAGTAGAAATTATATATATTTGTCTGTGAAGATCCTCTTTCTCTATCTTGTTTTAAGATTGTGCTTAATGAGTGTTTTCAAATGTTATCAATTATCATACTTAATTGGCTTGTGAAGTTAGTGACTTTTACCATGTAAGCCACTTTAGTAAATTTTCTTCTGTGTACTGTTCCCTCTCTGACTAATATTTTTGTTTTATTATCTATCTTGAGCATGTGATATTTATTGGTATACACATAATCTGCTACTTCAGAGATATTGGGGGAGGGGTCACTTTTCAATCAACAATTAGAAAGGAAAGTTTAAATAAAATTTGAATTTTTTCCATAAAACACTTAATAATCAAATGATATAAGTAGTCAAAAAAGTTATAACTGAAATATCATGATCACAAACTGCTAGACAAACATAATCTGTCATTATTGGCAATTATGATCGCTTTTTATACACCTCTGGGGGAGTAACTTCTATTCTGATATCTGGCAGAGAAATATTTGGAAAAAAAACAGGAATCCACTTCGAAAAATAGACTTGAGTGTGCCAGTAATATTTTCCATGATAATATTTAATTGAATGTTCAGAATGTTAATCTGGCATCATTTTCTCCAAACGGGGTTAAAGTACCCTTCTAAGAATGCTGTTCACAAAGTTCTTGCATCACAATTGCAATTAGTTCCAGTTTGTTTTCCAAAGAAGTTATTCCTGGAAATTTTAATTTAGTCTTAGATAAGTTAAAAAAAAACAATTAGATTACAATTCATATTACTCTTAAATATAATGAGATAGTATTGTGATTCGGTCACTTATTTCATAAAGCTATAATCAATTTCTTAGACGTTTCATTGTTATTTAGATAAAAGAAAATAATGGCACTTTTATTATTGGATTAGGATTAAAATTCCACCCCTTGAAAAACTTATTGTCATCTATTTATAATCCTTATTGAGATATATAGGGTATATGAGCACAGACTTTGGCACGACTCACTACTCTCCACTCTATCTCATAACACTCATACCCTTGAACACATATATGTCAAAAAGATAAATAATCACCAATATATGTATTTCATGCTAAACCAGCAATCATCAGTTGGTCCAGTTTATCATCTCTACACACACACACACATATATATATATATATATATATATATCATCATTATCAACCATTATCAATCCACTGCAGGATGAAGGTCTCTCCAAGTATATATATATATAAATAATAAGTGCTCAGATATATATTAAGATAGCCAAACTTCATACCTTAATGGACAGGCTTCAATCCACTCTACACTCCAAATGTCCATCCAATTGAAAATTTGATGATGGAATGCTCAAAGGCCACCCTGAGGCAAGATTCTCGTCACACCCATGTTGACCTAAAGTCAATCTGACCCCTCATGTACAGGATATAATCCATTTAATACATATACAAGGGATGGGCAGACACCTTATTGAGAGAATTTTCTATTTATAAATGCATTTCTTTTGAGAAGTCAAAGTAACATTAGCATAGACGAATCTCCTCTATTTTGTATTTAGATTAATATTGATGAACCTATTAAATAAAATAGGGCAGAGCATTGAATTTTTTAGTAGACTATTCTGTAAAAAATTTTATATATTATAATTATCATTTCGGGTCACTTGAATTTTTCTATTGGAAAGCATTTTGCTAAATAATTTAATGGTTTCTTGCAATTAAGAATCCTAAAAAATTTTATAACGTTTTTGCAAACAGAATCACTTAGATCAAGAAAAGTAGCACTAGTTTTTAATTTATTTTAAAAGCCTTTTTCAATGTTAGCAGTTAAAAATTAAAGTCATTCATAGCAGTTTCTTTACAAATTAAACACAACCTGCTCATATAATAGGTAAAATTGTAGGGTATTAAAAATTTAGTAGAAAACATATTATAGTGGTATTGGATAATAATTTGTCATTAATTTATGGATATTTGCTAGATAAAAATTGGCTTTAAAGAATAATTTTGATTTTGTTCCAAACTGAAATGAATTGCTTTCAATAATCAAGGGAGAAGGTCTCTTAATAAGTGCTATAATTAATTTATTAGTCGACATTAGTTTGTTTTTCTTAAATTCCATTTTGGAACAAATAACATTAAACTATAAAAATATGAATTCCAAGATTGATAAAACATAAATGTGTGGCCTATGAGAAATAGAAACCAATATCAGTAGTTGAACAAATAATTTAGAAGCAAATCAAAAATTGTTTTTGTCTTGTTTATGTTGTGATCCATCTTTGAATCTTTGGCTGTTCTGTTTTTAATAAATCTTTTTAAACAGTAAAACCTGATGAGTTATTTATTTACTTGTTATCTCTTAGTGAATCATATATGGTATTTGGATTCACCAGCAAAATTCTTAGACCATGATAGTTGAAGCAGTGTTTGTGCCCTTTTCAGAAAGTATTTTGAACTCAAAGACCAATGCTAATTTTCAATTGCATGATCGATTGCTTTTTCATCATTCATTTGATTGCATGCACAGATTGAAAAGATAATTTTATAAAGATTAGAGCAGAAATAGTCTGAAAGTGCATCAATTATCTGATTAAACATAACCTCAAATCAATATGTTGGGGGAAACCTGGAATTGCAAGATATCATAAGTGTTTGTTGAATGCACACATAAAATTACATTCTTATAAAATTGATTTTATTTAATTAGTTTGTTTAATGATAAGTTTTACTCTATTCAAATAAATTTACCATGTTTTAGGCAAATTTGGTGAATTCTTTTGTGTTTTTGGTTTTCTGTCAACAAGTTTTTGTTTACAACTGATCTCAGTTGAATGCAATTTTCTATATGGTATTCTATTACTATTCTCGTATTTTTAGTGGCAAAATTATTTTTATTCTCTTATGTTTGTCAGATGTAAGTGATATATTGTCAGCTCTACTCTATGATGTTCGGAGTTCAAATACAAAATATATGCTTAACTATATTTTATTAAAAACTAACAATAATTAATTACTTAATAAGATACCATCATTTTATTGATTGACCAATAAATACAACTTACCAAAGATAAATCAGAAACACTTATTTAATAAATTTGTCACATCTGGTTTAAGATTGAATTCAGATTAAAAGATGATTCAAGTAATTGACTTATTAGATATTTACTGAATAAGTTATAATTTTATATTCTATTTTATTTATCCATTTGTTTAATCTATGATGAACTTTATTTTAGTGTATTTGTCCACCGCTTGTTTTACGATCATTTTCTGAATGTGTTGCTGTGATGTTTTAAAGTTTAAGAAAATAAGTTTTGTTATTTGTAATAGGAAAGTAATGATACTTCTGATGATTTATTCCTATACATTTGGTGATCAGAGGCATCTCATGTGAACAAAGATTTCAATTCTATCTTTGTTTATTTTATTGGCTTCATTATTTTTACTAAAACGTTCATTGCTTAAAGATTTGTCATAATTAAACATAAGTATTTTTAGATTTAAGGAGTTTTTTTTATATGTGGGGTATTTATTTTGGATTGTGTTTGTGACAAAAGAAATAATTTTTAACGTTATTTATTATTTAAAACATAGTTAAAAATAAAATTAATTTAAAATAATAGAAGTATTTTGGGAAATAAATAAAACTAATCAGTACTTGTTTAGAATACACACTCTACAATTTTGGTTTCCAAGGGGAACCTATGGCCAAGTGCTAAAGAATGTCAAATAACAGCCTACTTTATCAATACAAAGTGTTTCAGATATTTTGTCTAATACAGTTTAAAAAGTGCCATTTTCACCAGAAAACCCCATAACTGACTCTAAATTGAAGATCAAAAATATTAGGATACCACATTAGAATGCACTCTCTGCTGTTTGATTTCTAAGGGAAACCACCACTGACACAACCAAGCCCTAAAGGTTATCAGATAACACCCTACTTCATAAATACACAGTGCTCCAGTTATTTTGTCCAATACAGGTAAAAAGTGCAATTTTTATCAGAAAAACCATGCAACTATCATAGAAATAAATGTAATCACATGACCAAAAAATCCAAATAACTCTCAAAATCAAATATGAAAAATCTTAATAATTAAGAAGTGACAAAAATATTAGAGAATCATGTGGCCAGGAGAAAGTATTAATAATTAGAAAACAATAAGAAAAATTAGCATTAAAAAAAAGTAAAAACAATACTAAAGTATTTTACTTTTAAAAGATACTTATCAAAAAATATTTTTCAAATGTTAGTAATTAGAAAATGAGCAAAAAACTAGCATAATCTTATAACCAAAAACAAGAAATCAAACAATTGTCAAATATCAAAAATGTTAGTAATTAAGACCCCAAAATTAAAATATACAAAAATTTAAACAATACTAAAGTATTCAAGTTTGAAAATAGCATATCAACTTTATGGTGGCAAAATAAGTTACTAAAGCAAGGTTAAAAAAATACCAACACAATCAATGAAACACAAATTAGGAAATAATCCTTGACAAAATAAATAACTGCTTACATGGAAAAACATATTAATCATAGTTTGAAAATTATTAAAGTAATCTATGAAAGAATAAAATGTGTCATATGATTATTGAATGTCTTTAGAAAAATTTAACTTTATTTAAATATTCTAAATACATTCACCTGTTAGTAATAACACATCAAACAGGTTAATATTTGCACAACATTTTGAGATGTATTATTCTCCCTTCTTTTTCAGGTAATGCTGGCTTGACCAGTGACAGTAGTAGCATGGGAATCGAACCTGGATCCTTAGATTGTTGAGTATTGAATTTTAAGATTACAGTGTTACCTTAAAATTCAATACTCAAAAATCTAAAGGTCCATATCATATTTTTATAATTGAAAATCATCCTACTCCAAGATAGAATTTAATGGAAATTTGTTGGATTGAATATACTCGATATCTTGAAAAAATGTTAATAAAATATCTCAAGTAATATTAGCTTTCAGAAAGTACATTCAATGAGGACTATAAAAGGAATTTATTCCATGTTTAGAAAAAAGGCAGCAATAATTTTATAGGCAATTTTTGTATCGCAGATGATCCCAAAATTACTGACTGGGGGGATAGCATATAATTCTACCAAACCAGCCTATATTAATCCATATCACCAAATCAAGCCCATTCAAAACTTATGCTTAACTAATAAGTTATTAAATATACACTATCCTTTATTAAGCATATCTATGTATACATGATAAATATTTACTTTGTTAAATAGCAAAATAAAGAATGTCGCAATAAACTAATTTTTCTTTATATAATGAAAAAATCCCATTAAATGAAAGGAAACAGAAATAAACACTTTAAAAAGTTGTCTAAATATATGTGTACACTAATAATAAACTGATAGTCAGTGTATTGTACATTACAAATTAAAAGTACACAAGTGCAGTTAGAGACTAAGTAAGCATAGTGATGACCCAATGTCAAGCTAATCACTAGGCAACCAACTGTGAAAAATGAAATTAAAATTCCATTACATAATTCTTTAAATTAATTATTACTGATGTAATTTACGCAACAATAGGCAACTGCAGTAGTGTAGAAGGAAATGAAAGATTTAGTATACCAAGTACCAGAAACTAAGCTCAGTATAAAAGCAAATACAGTTTATATCTATTGTCATTAAAAATAATGTATTCACAATAAAAGGTGAACATCTTGATAGTGAATTTTTGAATGCTAAAGAAAATGGATGCCATGATCGAAAATACTGGTTTTTTCATATAAATTCATTAGCACAAGACCACAAGAAATTAAAATTGATGATTGAAGGAAGAAAGGACAAAAAAATTCATGCAGTTTAATGAAATAAGGAAATTGTTTTCAAACTGATATTGTGAAAACAACAACATTAATCAAGCACATCAGAAAGGGATCAAAACATCACCAGCAGCTGAACAGAATAATGAACTAATTTCTTTTTGCATATAAAAACTGTTAAATGCCAAAATACGATTAGATAAAATTTAATTATATTACAAATCACTGTCCAATGTGACTACTATTATTTTGACCATGGGAGCATAATGGCTTTATTCGCGTACTCTTATAATGCTTGAAGTAACATCCATTGTCTGACCTGAAATACTTACATATGGATTGTGAAAAAGATTGATGGAGAGGATCGATGCAATATTTTTTTCAAATGTGTTATGTAGAGATGTTAACGAGTGATCAATATTTTTATCTAAGGAGAATGGTCCAGAAAGAGTACACTAGAGATATGAAGGACGTTGTTGCCAAACTCATGAACATTAATCAAGATGATTTAATGAAATTTCGATCTTGTTATGTATTCTTATCAAATATATATATATTTGTATTTTATTATTATTTTTTTCCACACTTGGGAGTATAAATGTTTATAGTTTATATTTTGGAAGAATCTATTATAAGTGGAAGCAGAAAAGAGGGGAGGATAATTAAGTTTAGTTAAATTTTCTTTTATGTTACTAATAAAGTTTAGATCAGCTTTCCCTCTGTAGTGACTTAACATTGATCATCACAATATGGGATAAAGGTAAAGTCTTTAATATTATTCCATATTAAATGCATGCACTTATTACAGAACAGAATTTACATTATTTGTTTGTTGTTAATTAATTATATGTTTGTATTTTCAGTGTGAATGATGAATCTTCTTATGCTCTTTTTTGTCAACAGTAGGGATTTATACATAGATAGAGGGTCACCAAGAAGATCAAACACCGTTAATCTGAATTGGATGATGATGAAAAAAAAAAAATAGAGAAAATTTTAATTTTTTTTTTTCTTTTTGTTATTTTTTAAATTTTTTTTTTAATGTTTTTTTTTTTGCCTTGTAAATAATTTGTGCCATGTCATGATTTTCTACCATTGGGTCTGAAATTGGAATCATAAATATATTCACTTATTAATATGGTAGAAATCATTCTTGACATGGATAATTATATTGTTTCATATTGTTAAAATGTTTTATTTTTATTATTTTGTTTTCTTACCAAATAAATTTTATAGAATTTATTCATATCAAACTGGTCTCTAGTTTATTAAAATCATCTTACATTCACAAATCAACCTGTATCCTGGAATATGCACACGCACACCTCACTCTTATATAATAGTAGTGAAAGATGCTTGGATAAATATTTAAACTAATTGTAACCTATATAGAGGGGCAGCAGTTGTTAACTTGTATAGGTTCATCCCTGAAGAGAGTCAAAGGCAACTTCCCCCTGAGTTGATGAAGCATAGTGGAGCAAGAAAGGGGGTGAGATGTGGATGAACTAACCCAAATTGCATCTATATTTAATGAATAACCATAGAGATAGTCCATTAGAGATAGATGCAATCAAGGGTTATGCATTTCATCATGTTATCACTAGCATTCTACCTGAAGACCCTTGGTCTGACTGTATTAAGATGTGCTTTCCCCTTTTACTGAGACTAATACTGGTTCATTACATCTGGAACAGCTGACTGTAAGGCTGTGGTTGAAGTAGACCTATTACACTGACAAATTTATGAACTCAATGCCAGAAGAAAAGGGGGGAAAGAGATGATGGAGAAGCAAAATTTTAAAAGATTTAGACATATATCATCAGTTTTATGAAAACTTCATGAAGGTAATAATACATCTAAAAACTATTATTCTTACTATTAATAAGATTGCCAATTATGTAGATCAGATATCTAAATTTAAGATTGATAGAATGAGAAAAAACATAAAACAAAATTGCAAACCTCTTCAAGATATTCTACTAATATCAATATGACAAAATATGCAAATGTTCATAAATTTGAACTTATTCATAATTGTCTTAAACTTGAAAAGAAAACGTACTTCCAGAATTTCTATAAAAATTAGGACCTAAAATCAAAATATGATTGATACAGTATTCAATAATATTATTCATACAAGAACTACTCCAAACCTTTGATATATAAATAAAACTATAGGTCTTAAAACCAAATAAACTTAGTAATTATCCAAAAAGTTATTGTCCCATATCATTAGTATGCGTTTCTTATAAGCTTTTTTAAAGAATTGTATATAGTTGAATGTCAGTTACCTCTTGAGCAGACTTGATTTAGAATGGTAAAAAACGGCTGTGAATACAGTTTTTGTTATACATAGCAAAAAAAATGTTTTTAAAATAAATTAAAAAGTGGTTTGACATTTAGTGGTCTAACCTAAGATTCTTCTGTTTGGAAACATAGTCTTCTTTCTAAAAGTTTCTAAAATTCTTAAATGCAAAAAAGCTATTAATTTATTTGACAAATGCTCTTCAGTGGGAAAACTATCGTAATGGATACAAAATTTTATGAATAAACTGCCATAGGATTTAGTTCTCTGGTTCATTTTATTTAAGATATTTATCACTCCTTAGTGCTGAAATACAGTGCAGAAATTTAGTTATGCTTACGATATCTCTTTGACTTCTCAAAAGAGATCCATTCTTGGTTAGAAAAGCTATCAATCAGAATATCAAGAAAAGGAAATTTTTTCTCATTCTGATAACTTATTCCTAAACCAATGATGGCAGTATGTTCAAGTTTTTATCCACACAATAGAAAATCAACTCATAATCACAGTATAATTTTTCACAATAATAGACTAAAATATAATCCTGCTTTGTGTTCTTTAGCAGTAATCTTGAATTATAAAGTTAACTCATTTTCCTCAATTAGCTAAGACTTAATTGAAATTAATATCAAAGAATAACCTTCTTGGAAATCTATCTGGAAACAACTTGGACTAGTGGTGCAAATATTATATGGACATCGTCTTTAGACATTAGCGTATTCTGCTGATGAATACTGTTTTCCTATTTGGAGCAGAAGTTTCCACCCTAAATTTATGATACTCAGTTAAACATTACAATGAGAAATATTACTGGTACCCTTAAATTTACCCTCTTGCAATGGCTTTCTGTTCTTTCATATATTTATGTGAAAGATATTAGAAGAAGAGTTGTTTTACAGAATATTGTAACAAACTGTTGACTATAATAGTTTTGCCAATATCCCAAGGTATAATATTACTATCTAAGACTCATCTCAAATCGGGACTATTTTTGTATCTCAAATAAAAATCTCTAATTGAAAAATTATGACACAAAAATGGAATTATTTTTCCAAATCCAAAAATACAACCAAATGGATTTAAGCTTGCTAGATTCAACTGGAAGCTAAACTGCTTTACAAATTAAGTTCATCAGACATTGGCTTATATAAATTTAGACTAATATAAACTGCAAACCACAAAGATAAAAATTGCCAAATATTTTATTGCAACAAAAATAAAAGATTTAATAAAGACATGGGTAAGTGTATTTTTTGGTTGGAACCTCAGCAGATTTTTTTTATAATATTTTATTCATAGTTAAACTGTTATAAAAATACATAAGCAAAGTAATAAACTAAAGTAAATAAACTTTTCAAAAGAATAAAAATAATTAGGAAAATAATATATGTTTATATTTATTACAATAATTAAAAATATATTTTAAAGTAACAAAACTATATTTGAAACAAATATATTAACTTAAGAACTAAAAAAAAAAACATTTTCTAGCTCACTAATATAAGTTAACTTCTAAACTGCATACATCTATACATGAGAACTATTTTATATTATAAATATCCAAAGCTTGTATAACTAGAACCAGAACTAAACAATAGAATCAGTACTTTAATATTCAAATAGTTCAAGATAACATCCTACATATATTACCTAAAAGTCATTCAATGCTATTATATGGTGATGTGGACTACAAAGTATCGTAGGCCTAATTTTAATTGTTTCATTATAGGGATCTATTGAGTGAAGATTCAATTATATGCATGTATTTAAAATATTTATAACAACCAAGAGAGTTCAATGATAAAATGCTTACCTCATTGATTTGCTACGTTTTGTTACTGAAAGTAATCTCACATGTCATTTTACTTGTTATATTCTTTCATGATTTCTATTTCAGCAGTATATATAATCCATCTATAATCAAGCATTTATCTGTCATGTGTTTATAGTTTATTTTGCTGTAAATTTGTAGCAATTTTCCTTCACATTCTAGGTCAGTCATTTTGATTTCACATAATGTTTTCATAATGATGACTATGAATGTATAGTCTCAGATATTTAGTGACCACAGAAGTCTTTTATAAAAATGGATTATAAGTCCTGTCTTTGTCATTATTTTTACTAATAATCAGATTTCTTATAAGTTTGATATTTTTAATCCATCTTATTCACTTCTTTAAATTGCTTTAGATCAGTTTATTGAAAAAATTGTTTCATTATCTTAACTGTGATATTATATATTCAGTTCTTACTTTAGATGTTTTTGTTTGCATTCTTAGTTATGAATTCAAGGTTTTAGTGATTCATGTATCTGGGCTATGAGTTCTAAAATCTTATTAGCACTCTGACAAAATTTCATTATGATAAATTAAGAAGAGATTGATGGATTAATAAACAATATTGATTTATAGAAAAGCTCAATAGTTTTGATGTTTCTTCCAGAAATTCGTCATAAAACAAGCTACAGACCTTAATTCAATTGATTTGTTATGGTATAATTAAAACAGAGGTCAAGTGGATGCCACTAAAGATAAATATTTTTAGATCATAAAGCTGACACTTTCAAACTTGTACAATTATTGATTATTAAAATAATTTTATGTCAGATCATGTATTATCACTTTTATCTCAAACTATTTACTCAAATCATAAGTAAATTATATATAGAAAGTTCCAATAGAATAAATACATCTATGAAAAACGAAATGTGCAACAAACATGATTTCTGACCAAATAAAGACTTCAATATAGAATGAAAATATCCTATCAAGCTAAAGTGGTAGATATCTTTGAAGTATTTTATAAAGTTTTCCCACCTATTTAAGTTACTTTCTTGTTTAGTCACATCCTTACCAGTTAAGATATTGTATCTCTTTGGTTTTTTAAAGTATTCTCCTAATTGTGAAGAATATAGTGATGTTTAAAACAGATTGTTGATGTCAAAATAAATTATTTCTTATTGAGAAAATAATAACATTGGTCTTGCAAAATTAGTAACACATTTTCTACATAATACAATAATTAATCTATTTCATTCCCTGTTCATTTGTTTGATTACTAATTGGCAATTTCTGTTTCTATTTGCTTTTTCTGCACATTTAACTATTGCTCTTTTATATATTTTTAAAAAATGTGATTATAGGTTTTTATTAGGGACAGATTGTTTGTGCTTTTCAAATTTACATACAAATTCACACATTAAGTTCATCCTATTTTATCTTTGCTTTTGTAAGTAAGACAATATTAACATTGATTTTAATTCTTCAAAGAATATGTGGCAGGCGGTTTCTATAGATTGATTCTCCATATTCATTTTGAGTCATCTCCTGCCATTCAGGATGTAAATATAATTTTATGCTTTTTAAATAATTTTACCAGCAAATTAAATAAATCTTTTTTATAAATTTATATTCTATAATAAGAATGAAAAAATCCAATTTATTCTCATAAGCATTGGAATAAACTTCTGCTAAAGTTGCTCTTCACAAATGTTGGTTTCCCTATAGTTAGGGTAAATCTATTGACATGATCCATGAAAATGAGATAGGAATTGTGGATGTTGACACAATTCATGGAAACAAGAGAAGGGTTTTTCTGATGATTATATTGACACAGTTAGTGCAATATTTAAAAGCATGGAAATTAGTATTTTTCTATAATATAATCACATGTTTTAATAACTTTTGTTTTATGAAAAAATGATGAAATTAGGTATATATTTATTTTTCCTGGAATAAATCGTATCTATTGCTATCAGAATACACTGATTCAGTAATGGCTTCTTCACTAACTCCTAGACAGATAAATACTAATCGAAGCATTTTCTGAATTACATTCACACTAACATGAAATTATCCATCAAACATGGTATTACAATAGTTCAAACATATTTATGATAGTCTACATCTTGTTTCTTATGAGTTATTTATGAGTGCTGTTTGTTTGGTTAAGATGATAACTTTCATCTGTATTAAATTTATTAAATGTATGTGAAAAATCTCATGAATATGAAATATGTTTAGAAGATGTCTAAATAAACCAATACATCAGATAGCAATGACAGTATTGGTGACAGTCATCATCATTAATTAAAGTACATATCTGAAAACAGATGTCTTATCTGAAGGGCTATGTAAGAGATTATAATTCAGTAAGAGAATGTAATGACATCTAAACATACACATACTTAGTCCATTTACAATGCAGAATAAAGTGGTACACAGTTCTGCAAGCATGTAAATTTCAAAGTGTTGAAAACTCATGGAAGTCTATACCTTTAAGTAATTAAATGAGACTTCTGACAGAATGAATTTCAATTCCAAGCCAAAATGGATAAGTGCTGTCTCACTGAAGTTTATGCTTATATGTTAGATGCTCTATATCAGACTGATTGCATTCACTCAGGTTAGTAGAGTAAGCTATGTCTTCTCAAGACATAGCCACTTAATCACTAATAAAAATATAAATGCTTCATAAGGTGCAGCATAGAGCATTTGTAGTTTATATAATTCATTCCTGACCTCTCTTTTTATTTTATCTTAGATTTATCTTGGTAATGTTTATATATTAAGAACTAATCATTATTGTAATGCACTGGAAATGTTTATTGTCTGTTTTAATGTATATTATAAAAGTAGTTTAGCACTTCGATAGTTTTCAATAAACATTTATTATTAGTCATCCAGTCTTTATGATGCTTTATATTTATATGCAACACCTCTTTATTAGTTTTGTTTTATTCTTATTAGCAGTATAATTTCATTCACAACCATATGCTACTGCCTTCTAAATTGTTGCTAACATCATAAATCTATTCATTAAAATCTTACAGTTCTTTATATAAGTAGTGGGCAGCAATTTAGCATGTTTTACTATTTTATTAAATAAATACATTTATTTTTTGGGTCTTCTGTGTACAGCATCATCTAATGATGTAAAGGTGTATCTTGCCAACTCAGAAAAGACTAAACTAAATGAGAAAATCTTGCCTATGAATGACATTGTTTATAAGCTTGGATTGTCTCATCAAAGACTTAGAACCATGGGAACACTGGAGTTTATAAAAACAGCAAATATTTTTATTCTATGTTTTTTTTCTTTGTTGTTTAAATGGTCGTAACATTTGTCAGTGACTGCTGATAATGATGATTTTTTTTCCAAAACATTAAAATAATGATGTTTCCCCTCCCCCCAAAAAAAACATTAAAGTAATTAAAACAGGGAAAACTCTCTCATACACCACTCAGTGCAAGCCAGAGCAATCAATGGATGCCAGAAAGCTTGTGCATAAAATCCCCATCTAGTGCCTATTCATCCAATATCCCCAGACTAGTTTCTGGCTTGTGGCCTTCGTCAGTGGGGAGTACCTAAATCTTAGGATCTAATGCAACCATTCAGCAGCCATCTTTTATCTTTACTTAACTACAAAACTATGAGACTTAAATTAAAAACACCATAACATTTTCAATCCAAGCTCATCAGCTTATATAGTCATATAGGTCTGAACCCAGTTCAGTACCTATACATTTTGGTGTCTTTGGTTCTTTAATAACCATAGTCACCACTATCCTATTAGGCAGGATTGGTTTTAAGCCAATAAACATCACATAATCACTATTCTCATGCTTGCTCTTAACTGTTATTAAAACAGGCTAAACTCTCAATACGTATTGCCACTCAATGCAAGCCAGAGGGCTCCTCACTGATGAAGGCCACAAGCCAGAAAATAGTCTGGGGATATTAGATGAGTAAGCACTAGATGGGGATTTTATGCACAATCCTCTAATTAATTTTCGAAAGTGCGCTAATATTTTCTGAAATTTTTTTATTTTTAGATGTCTATACTCCAATAGAAAGCGTTTTCTTGATATCTTTTAATTGTCTCTTGCTCTTAATTTATTTTTCTTTCCTTTAAAAATTTTGATTTTTCAATTTCAAATAATCTTTGGAAAATTAAACCATTACTTATCGGATTAGTCTTGTTACATCATTTAATTTCTATCTGTTTTTTAATACAAAATTTACTTCCGTTTTAATAATTTGTGTTTGAAGTCGACTTAATTAATATGTTACTTTCTAATTATAATTAATAGATAATATTATTAAATAACATTTTCATATAAGAGATCATTTCTGCTATACTATACTTTACTAGTTTAAAGGATTGATTTGCTTACCTGCAAAATTTTGTTACATTATTTGAGTATAATCCATAAAATTAGCTCCTTCACGGGTTTATTTTGTAAATAGTTTGTTAATTATTCAAGTCCAAAAATGTATTTAAAAAAAACATTTAAAACGAATCCCTGTTGTTGTTTTTTTTATTAATAACCATTATTTTCTAATAAAAACGTTAGAAAAGTTTAACAGATCATTCTACAGTGAAATAGTTCTAAAATTAAGAAACAACCCAAAGCATACATTTTCTTTGACGCATAATAAATGCAATATATAATTATTTTATACAGCTTAGATTCATTGTTTGTAATATTGAAGTTTTATCTATATTACAGTGATTTTCTTTTTAAAAATGTTTTATCAATAAGCAAAAACAAGTTTTAAATATATACGTCGGTTACGTTATACTTTTTTTTTAATTGAAATTATTTAATTAAACTTGAGATTATAATATTGTTAAATCGTATAAATAAACAGTTTTAATAAGTATGGCTTTATAAAGGTAATAAATATGCGAACATATTAGAAAAGACAGTCTTAGCTTTAATTCACTGATTTTTCTATATAGAGATTAAATTGAAAGGCTACAAACGTCTCGCGCTTATTATAATTATAATACTTTTTTTTTTGTAAAATTCTTTTTTTTTTTTTCCGTATGTCAAAGCATCGGCCGGGGAAGCGAACCCGCTACGGCCGTGCAAGGCGGCTGCACTGACCTCTCGGCTACCAACGCTAGACACTTTTTGTCATGTGTTTTCAGTTTATCGCTATTCAGGCAACCATCATAACATCTGATTGGCTGTCAGATAATTATTATAATTATAATAAGCAAGAAAGGCTTGCAGTCTTTCAATTTAATTTCAACTGTCTGCGCTTTATAAAATAAATATTATTTACATACATTACTGCAATTTATAACATCTAAAACTACTGCGTAGTAAATCGTAGGATTTCGCACTGTATGTTTGTAATTTAGACTCAGTGAGTTAAATGTGAAGATATTTAAAGCTTCATGCTTTCAAACCTAAATGCTTCAGACTGGCTTAGATATATAGAAAGACAAGTAGAGAAGAGGGTGGACTGCCCTTTTCTTGTAAAATTCTTTGTCATGTGTTTTCAGTTTGATTCTTATTCAGACAGCCATCATAACATCTGACTGGCTGTCACATAAGTATTATAATTATAATAAGCATGAGAGGTTTGCAGCCTTTTAGCCATCGTAACATCTAACTGGCTGTCAGATAAGTATTATAATTATAATAAATGCCAGAGGTTTGCAGCCTTTCAATTAAATTTCAACTGTTGTGCTTTATAAAATAAATATTATTTATAAAAAGATTGTAATTTATGGCATGTAAAGTTGAAGTTTATGTAAAGTTTATATCACTCTATAAACTACAATACAAATCTCATAACAGGTGTGACTGTAATATTTGGCAGAATAGGTGGAATATTTGAATATTGCAGCAATATTTCTCTTAGTGTTGTGCTTTGAAAAAGCGAGAGTACTTTGATTTTTTTTTAATTTTTATTTAATAAATTATGTATATTCAAGCTTTTCTCCAGCATTTTAAGTGTAATTAGATAGAAAATTAAACAATCAACACTTAATTTAAACCAACAGCAAAGATAAGAAGACGTTTGATAAATTTAATAGTTGCAGTTCACAATATCGTTGATGAAAGTATTATTTGAAGATAGTTTGTAAAATCCATAAACTTTTAGTGAAAGATAAAAAAGTGTATAAAACAGTGATTTTTTTAAAGACAAAGTGTCATTAAGGAGTACAAAAACAGGTAGTAGAACTTTGTATACCTTTGTACCTCACTGATTAGAGATAACAGCTCTCTTATTTTTTTCTAATCAATATGTAAAATATATAATTGCTAATTAGAGAAGATATTAATTAGTATTAAAGTTTATCGGCTTAACGTTTTCGAGGATCCATGCCTCATATTCATAGCCTTCATAAAATGTATAATAAAATATGCAAATACAAATATTCAAATAAGCTAGTATTACGTAGCCCATTTCTTCGAGATCTCAAAGCAAGTATCCTTTCTATTAATGGCATGGATGTTTCCATTGATGTAAAATGCCTCCTTTATTTTTCTTTTGTGATCATTTGATTCTGAGCACAATATTATGGGATTGGCGGGTGTGAAGTTGTGTCCAGATTGTTTAGCATGCTCCAAGAATACAGAGGATATGTTGCTGTTTTTCTGAGCTCTGTTAAATGTGTAAATATGTTGACTCAGTCTAGTATTGATTGTAGCTTTCGTTTCACCATAATATATAGCATGGCATCCAGCCTGAGGGCAGGCAATAGAGTACACCACGTGTGGGGTGAACAATCGATCAATGTGGTCTTTAGAGTTGTTAAGCAATCTATTAGAATTAGGTGGAGTTGTAAGTAACTGCTATGTTAAATTTATCATTTAATGCTTGGTATTATAGGGAGTTAATTTTTGTGATGAAAGACTGGATGTCTTTGGGAATGAAGGTGTTGGTCATTAAATTATTAAAATTATGAATCAGTCAGTGAAAGTTTAGCCTGAAGACAAACTTAGGTTTTAGAAAGGGAATGCAAATATTATCTATACAAGTTAATAATTATGTTTGAGTGTTGAGTTTTAACAAAGTTGAAGAAAGATAGAGAAGGAATCTCAAAATTTTAGAAAGAAAGCTTTCTACAAATAAAAGAATTTTTTTTATCATATATAATCTAGCATATAAATCTAATTGATATAAAATTGAAGGGATTGTTTATAGCTATATCTAGACTAAAATGGTGAATAGTTTGATAATATAACATTTTGATTTATAGAGTATAATAACATCATTCCTATAGATATAAGATTTTTTCATGGGTTAATTATATTCATAGGATTAGACAATAATTTACAGAATTTAGATATAAACAATAAATCAAAACATAAAAATGGTATTTTGGGATTATTCCCGTTATGACATATTACTCTGGTAACGTTTTCATCAGATAATATTTATTTAAAGTTTCCATTTATAATATCATGGGGTAATCAAGAATTCTGAACATGACTGCTGACCCCTTTCCTTTCGATTTTAGAAGATATTAAATGGTTTAGTCTGCTATAGTGACCCCCCCCTCCAACAATATTAATATATTACTTGCATCATTTGTAAGTAATAGTTTTATAAATTTTATCAATTAAATTTGTCGCATATTCTTTGGTGACATTATTTTAAACATATTGCAAACTTAGAGTAATATGTCATCGAAGTAATACATCATAGCAGTACCAACACACCAAAAAAAAAATACTATATGAATTATGGAATCTGTGATTATATTTTGTATTCTTAATAACAAATCAATTATTGTTTTGAAATGGCCTTTCTGAGTAAGTCAAGAGGCTATTTTTTTTTATAAAATTTGATAAATTAAATTTTGTGGAATGTTGATGGTTTAATTTCATCCTTTGAATGATTTTATTATCTTAAGAACTAATAAACTCATTGATATGGGTTTGAGTTTATTAAGTAAGAATTATATGTTTATTTTTTTAAAAAATCAAATTGTATTTGAATGTTAAATCTTAATGAAGTTCAAGAAGATAACAAAAGAAAAAATAAATTTAATAAATTTATTTATTACAGTTACAAAATGATGGAAAACATTGACAATATTATAAAATGGGTTAAGTATCTAGATGTGACCATATACATTTTGGGGGAGTATAAATCTCTGAAAACACAGAATCTAATAACAATTTTATTTTAAGGTCAAACTATTTTTAAAGCCTCCATGTTATTTTGAACTAAAAAAAATATGTTAGTAATTGATAATACATTAAATAAAGTTTCTCTCTTCAGTATTGTAGATCATTTAAAAAAATATTTATTGGAGAGATGATTGGTTAACTTCTTCAGTTTCAGCTTATAATGTGACATATAATTGTGGTTTTTTTTCTTAATTTGTGATGGTGCAGTGGACCTTTTTTTTTCTTCATGCCTTATCAATTAATTTCCATAATTATATCAACCTAAAACAAAACTATTGGATAGTCTTTCTGCATGTTTCTTCAATAATAACAAAAATCTTCAATAATAAAAATAGCAAAGGTATATTAAAAAGGAATATAATATTAGTTTTACCTTACCAGTCACATTCTATCAAAGAATAAGTAAAGCTGATCCAAATAAACATCCACATTTTGATACATTTCAAGATTAAATGCCAAAAATCCAGGCTGCTCATATTTTTACAGAATAGAATTGAGCAAACATTAAAATGACATTTAATTATAAGAGAATTGAATCCAGACTTCGAGGCTCCCTTCAGCTATCCAATATAAGAAACCAAAAAGAATCATATGATATTGTCATGTAATAAAAATCATGTATGGTCAGGTTTTAGACATATTGAATGTAAGAATAATTTTTAGTGAAATGGGTGATAGAAAACAAAACATTAAGAAGATAAGACCTACCAAAAACACAATCAACACAACATTAAGAAGATGACATATTAAAAGCACAAACTCATTGACAAACTGAAAATCCAAGTATTCAGTTGAATGTGGTTTATTGCAAGTAAATTAAAATGTATTGTTATTTTCTATAGTATATTTAACAATCTAACATATTATTTTTCCAATGTTTGTCTTTTAAAGAGGATGCTTTTTAATGAAAATATATTTAAAGATTTAGGTAATAAAATATTTTTAGAAATTTTCACTCCATATAATAAGTATTTATATTACCCATTTCTATTTATCTGTAATTGAATTATTAATGAAATGATATCATTAAGAACCATGTTTGAAATGGATCATTAGAATGTTCTATTTTGAAAATAGAAGTTAATTACAGAATAATGTAATTCTGGTTGAAGGATTTCAGGAGCATGCTAACTGTATATTAATGTTTAAATTAGATCTTAGATTTGATTTTAAGATGGTCAGAGAAAAAGACAAAGATCAAGGAAGATATATATATATGTAATTCTGGAGAATGAAAATGTTAGAAGTAAATAGAAGATGCTAAATACCGCAAGTGATGTGTATTGATACAGATCATGTATTTCAATATGCTGAAAGGGTGAATGATTATGAATTAGAAGATATTCTTGCAACAGATATACAAGAAGTTGTAAAATTTGCAAATCCACATTTTAATAAAAAGACTGATAAACTATTGACTTAAAAAGTAATTATTTTAATTAATTAAACTTTATGCTGAAAAAAATTCTATTTGATTATTTGTTTTTCAATTTTTGGACACTTCTCGATGAAAAGTGAGTACTTAGCATTGCTGACTCTAAGTCTTGTAGTGGATCCTATTTCTAGTTGTCAAATTAACTCATTTAACTAAATTAAAGCTTCAAATGTTCAAATTATCCTTTTTTTTTTTTGCACATTTTAATAATACAAAATACATTACCATTAAAGCATAAAGTTAATAAACATGGATATATCATAGATGAGATGGCAAAACAGCTGTCTCAGGCACACAAATTTAGGACAAAGGAAGGCATAATATTTACAAAAATATATTTTTATTAAACATGTAATACAAATTTCTCAAAATAATATGAAAAAAAAATTGGGAATATTTCTAATCAAAATTTTTATTGACTTAAATTTTCCTGAGTCATGTTTTAACAAACAGGTATGTGTTGAGTCATAGTAATCCATTCTTTTAACTTAGCTATGAAACAAAATATTTTAAGATAGTTTTAATATACAAAAATTCAGGATATATAAAAATAAAATTTCTTTAATGTTGTTAAAAGACGCATTATTAGAGACGGTTGAATTCTACTTAATTATTCTTTATTTAATTTGAAGGAAAATATCTAGAGCTGCAAATAATATAACAAAATAAATAATGTTCAAAAATCTAAAGGTGCGGGTTCAACTTCTAAGTGAATATTGTCACTGTGCATATAGGCCAGCAAAACCTGAAGAAGACTAGAAAATAATACTAATCGAAACGTTGTGTAATTACTAACCTGTATTGTCTATCTGTGTGTTATTACTAACAAGTTGTTTGTATTTCAAAAATGTTGTGATTTTTTTTTTAAAAAAAAACATCAACAAAAGAATAAAAATTTTCAGCAACATTTTACATTTGTATTCTCAGAATTTACTGGCATTGGCAGCTATTTGTATGATATAAACCACTTTTTGGAAAAAAAATTAAATTAAAGTATTGACGCTGCTATATATTTCTGAATTTTTACTGGTAATTATATAAAAGTAAAAATAATTAAAAATATTTAATTGTTTTCAGAATATTTACATGCAGATTATTGAAGATAATATAAAAGAAGAAACTGAATAAATAAATATTGTAATTTCAGAAAGAAAAAAAAAATATTCCCCTTACATTCTATTAATCAACCCAAATTTATAGATATCAATAATTTGTTTATAATGTGATTAATAGTTGGGAAACGAACACAGTATAATAATTATCAACTTATTTCATTATAAAATTTAAATTTATAAAGAAAAATATACATAAATTAATATTCTTGATGATATATGTGTGTAATATAATGATTTCTACATTCTGTTTGATTCTGATAAAACTGGGATTCATTAATTAATCAATTGAACTTTTAAAAAAATACATATAAACTAATTACTTATGATATAATAATTTAATCATGTACTATTTAAAATTTTACTATTAATATTATCATTTTTATATATTAAATAAGTTATATATTTAAATATTAAATTAATCATTTCTCTATAATCTCATTATATATGGGTGTTCCACATCAGATTGAATGATTGGCTGAAGAGTTGAAGGGTGGAGTAGATTGAAGCCTATCCATTAAAGTTTGAAGATTTGCTATCTTAATATAAACTGAGCACTGATTATATATATATATGTGGGAGATGGTGATCTGAACCAGCTAATGAGAGCTGGATCAGCACAAAATATGTATATTGAAAATCATTTATCTTTTTAACATGTATGTGGTTATGTGTATTGGTGGTATGAGATAGAGTGGATAGCTGAAGGGAGCTTAAAAGTCTGTGTTCAAATCCACTATATTATGTCCATATATGTGTATACAAATCTCAAAGCTTTTGGTATTTTATTTTAAAATTATATGAATAGATATAGATTATCAGCAGCAGCGTAATGATTCATTGATACTGTCAAAATGTTACTATCTTTAAAAGTTCATATTCATTGTGTCCTTAATAAACACTTGGATTATGATTATTATGACTATAGTAACTACCATTAGGCTTAATTACAATTTTATTTAGTTTATGATGCATATTCTTAATTTATATAGATAAATAGGTGAAGAGAAACATGGATGGATAGATAGGTAGATAGATAGGTAGGTAAATATATCATAGGTAGGTAGGGAGTAAGGAAGGAAGGAAAGTGGGTAGGTGGGTAGGTAAGTAGGTAGGAAGATAGATAGAAAGGTGGGTGGAAAGGTAGGGAGATAAGGAGGGAGGTAGATAGGAAGGTAGGTAGGGAGGTAGGAAAATAGATAGGGAAATAGGTAGAGACGGAGATAGGGAGGTAGGTAGATAGAGAGGGAGAGAGGTAGGAAGGGAGGTAGAAAGGTAGGTAGGTACATAGTTAGGGAGATAGGTAGGGAGGTAGGTAAGGAGGTAGAGAGTTAGTTAGCTAGGTAGGTAGGGAAATAGGGAGGTAGGGAGAAAGGTAAGGAGGTAGGTAGGGAGTTGAGGGAGAGAGGTAGGGAGGGAAATAGAAAGGTAGGTAGGAAGTGGGTAACTGGGTAGGTGAATAGGTAGTAGGAATGTAGGTAGGGAGGTAGGTAGGAGGTAGAAAGGTAGGAATGGAGGGAGGGAGGAAGGTAGATAGGGAGTGTGGGAGGGAAATAGGGAGATAAGTAGGTAGGTGGGTGGATGGGTAGGTAGGTAGGGAGGGAGTCAGACAGGCTGTCAGGCAGGCAGGTAAGTAGGTAGACCGAATGTAGCAATTCTCTGTACATATCCTCAACATCACATGTATGTGTACCTATTTTAAACTATTTTTTACATTTTGTGTTTGTATGGGGCTTTTTTTTTAATTTTGAACCCTTCCAATTGACTGCCCATCATGACACATGATTCTCAGCTATCATTATATTCTAAGAATTGATATTTTTATATCATTGTTATTATCCTTGAGAAAGATTTTGGTTCTTAAATTCTTTTTTACATAAAGAAACAAAAGTTTATATAAGAAAAGTATTATTTAAAAAATTTAAACTGTTTTTGCAAGTTAATCTATAGATTTAAAGGTTAAAAATGGGAGCTCAAATTCTAAATATTATATTAAAAATATGTATTATTAAAAACATTTTGAAAATAAAATTATATTGCCATATTCTTATGCCATGGATAAGTATTGAAACTTACCAATATCAACATTACCCATAGGAGTTTTTGCACTTTTTTCAAAGTAAAAATAAAAGTGTGTCCAGTGATACTTGGAAACTATCCATTTATTAATTTATTTACTTACATATAATGGTAAAAAAAGGCAAAAACTTTTCACCTCATGTCTGATGAATACATGAATAAATTGGTCCCAAGGGAAGTGAAAGAGTTGAATCTTGACTGTACTAAAAATTGTTTCTATGTGAAATATATTTTAAAATGCATATTCCAAATAACTCTGTGTGACTCAAGGAGGCTAACAAGAATAGAGACAATTTTTAAAAAAAACTAAAAAAATTGATAAAGATATTTATGAACAACAGTTTCTGAAGATCAAGGGTAGTCAATTAACTGTCTATAAACCAATAAATTATAAAGAAAGTTATCAATATATTTAGTTTTTTATTATATTTTAATAATTAAATTTTTTTTATCATTTCCTCTTATACATTTTAATGCAATCTTTTTTTATAATTCCTTACAGTTTTGACTGTCTTGCAGTCTTCATCAGAGCTACAATATTTAAACATATAATCATATAAACATTATTTCATATACATATTAATATACATATTTTATATTAGCATTCATAATCATGTTAAACTTTAAAATTATAGCTTTGCTTTCCTAATTTCTTACTTATTTTTCTTGTTATTTTTTATTTATTTTTACTTTCATTTTATTTCTATTTTCTATTTGATTCTATCTTATCATTCCATATTTATTCTTTAATATATCACTATAATCTTTCCATTTTATTTTTTATATATACTGTAACCAGTTGGATTACATACCACACAGTAATATAGTGTGTGTGCATAAATATATATAAAGTTGAAAAGAAAAGTAGAAATAAACACAGACAAAAATTGCAGTAGATATTTTCTACATTCACTGAAATAAAAAAATAATAATAATAACACTGATTTAAAATAAAAATTGTTTTATAAATTAAACTTTTAAAAGGTCTGAATAAATATAAATATTGTACTATTATTATTATTATTCTGATTTTGAAATTTAAAAATAAGTATGGTATTTTTGAAAATTTTTAATTAATTAAGCAAAACTTCTATATGTTAGAAATCCCCTAAGTGAAAACATGTATATCACACATTTGACAAAAATTTCAAACTTGTTTTCAAAAGGGATTAGAGAGATAAAAATAAAACTCTGTTTCCAATCAAGGTGTTGTTATCACCTCAGATGATTCTATAAAAGGGTTGATAAAAATATCAACTGCAGTCTGGATAGTAGTTTTTGTAAGAATGAGTCAGCTGCAAAGTTGGTTACAATATTTTGTTGCAACTTGTTGAAGTTTGCATAAGTTGGTTTTAGCTGACCATAGAGTTGGCAGAATAGTTACCATGAACTGATATAGCTTAAGGCAGGACAGTAGATTCAGAAACTGCTACTACTTTCCTTTGCAGTAGTTTGAATTCACATGGAGAAAAGTGCCCCACTTTGTGCTGAAATTCATAGCCTTAAGTGTGGAGAGGACAGTTGCTTGCCTGAAATCTATCAAACCAAGATATCTGCTTGCCTGGAACAATCCTAGACAGAAAGAGACCAACTACAGACCAACATTTTACATGGATTATATTTTTCCTGATGATAAAAATCGCTAAAACCAAACTCACCAAGAAAAATCTTCCAGCTTGCCCAGGGAACCCCAACTTGCTGAAGAAGTAATTATATATATATATATATATATATATATATATATAGCATATATATAGAAGTAATTATATATATATGTTAACATATCTAAGAAGCACAGATAAACATATATACAGCTGTTGATGAGTAGTTATATATGATAATGAAATTTTAAATAATTTCTTTAGTAAAATGACATTTTGAAAGTGGTGCGTGAATTTGCACTTTTCATGTTTATGGTGGATGTATAGTTGAGCAGAGCTGCCTGGATGTATTGTGTTCATGGTGCTCCAAAGTATAAGCTAAGCACTATATAGACCTAGATGATTGAGCTCCTAGAGTAGTCCAACAGTATTTATAGGTCCCATGAATAGGCCACATGGATAAGCCCCTAAGACTCACAAGAGATAAACAGGGCTGGCTCAGTGACATATTTTCTGACTACTACTCATTATGGGTGATCTCTCTAGGTACAAGAGAGGTAGTGCTTAAAAATGATGTATTTTCTTATGACATCATGGGGCATTGTATGCTGGTAGTCCATGCTTGGCCATCTGTTTGTCCTGACATTGGAGGCCGCAGTTCACATATTCACTTTTCCCATCTCATTTTACCTATCCATCAGCTTATCTCACCCCAAGTAAAGACCCAACAATAATAAAATCATAGTGTGTGGAATAAAATCATATTTCCAGGCAATTTCATCCCAAAATTTAGTGGGAGGTAATGAAATAGACACATTATTTCACATATATAATTTGAAGTTCTTCCTCCCCCTCCCCAATTTATAACTGTCAAGATAAAATTAAAAAAAGCTGACACAGTTTTCAAAAATAAAAATTAAAACGAAGAAATAAAATGATGACAGCAATTTAAAAATTAATATTTTAAAATATTAAAAAGTACTGTTAAAATGTATTTTGCAAAAGTTTAATGTTTACAGATTATCAAAAAGAAGGCTGTAATTAACAGTTAATAAACAAAAGATTGCTGTGGGTATAAAAATCAATAGATGTTTTTCAAAAACATCAGATAAGAGTCATTAGAATCTGTTCTCACCAAAAGTAGATGTCCAATGAGGAAAGAAAATAAATACAAGGACCTCTGAAAAGGCTGATTCTAGATCCATCCAAAAACTGATAGATAAGAAAAGCATAAAGAGATAAATAGGGGAGTAGAGATGGTTTAAGAGTTTTTTGTAGAAGACATATGGTTAGAAAGCATAAAGACTGTTACTAGTGAAATCCATATTATATGACTAATGGCCCAACAAAGCTTGGAGCACTGTGAATAATAAAAAGAAGAAACATGTAACTAAAAAATATCAAATGAAGAAACAAGTGGTTAAAATATTATATTTTCAAATGTCTGAGTAATAGAAATAGCTTTTCACTCTCCTCTTCCCTCTGTTTAGTTATGAAGTAAAATAAAATCAAGGCCTGTGAACTGACCATCAACTTGTTGAGCTCTCTCTGGAACCCCTTTATTGATTGGAAAATTTATAGTGAACTGCCAGCAGATGCAGGTTCAGGTAGGAAAATTGTATGCTTTTTATAACCTTTTATAAAAATATGTAAAAATATTTTCTAAATTATATTTATTAAGTTAAATTATAATATAATGAAATGTTACTTTTTAAGTTGATTAATTGTAAGTAACACAAAAAGGAAATATATTTAAAAATGGAACGCATTGGTGTAATAGGTGAAATAAAAATATTTTGCAAAATGTGTTTATTAAGATAATGTATGATTTAATAAAATGTCATTTTCTGGATTGATTGATTATAAAATGATGCAAAATGAAAAAATATTTATTCTGAATGATGGTTATTATTTTACAAAAAAGCTTTGATAGAATGAATTGCATCTGGATCCACACATACATAAATTAAAGAAATGGGTGTAACTTATCCCCCATGTGGCTGCAAAAAGTGCTGTTTCTGTGTCAATCACAGAAATATTCAGAGTAGGGGCCCAAATACAGCAATGCAAGTTCCAGCCGCGGGTGGTACTGTTCACCAAGCATATGCACAGGAACCTTATGCCAACTAGCTACCAGCACTAATGCCTGCTTGGCGGCACTGATAGCCATAAGTAAACACATCTAGCTTACATCATCTGCTACCAGCAACTACCACCAATCTAGCTCACTACATGGTGGTGTTTCTCCATGCTACGCACAGAAAAACTGCGCTGTTTGTTAACGATATTGATACTCACTTGGTAGTGTTGTTTTCTATGCACATTCTTAAAAGATCGATAGCGTATAATGTGAAGGTGTGATTAATCTAGAAGTCACAACTAATTTAAATCTGCTTTTACACGTAATACTGTTACATTGCATTTCACCTTCTGATAAATCGATGTATTTTTAAATTATTTCCTTTTAAAAATCTATCTTTTTTTTTCTCTATAAATGTTTTTTCTTTTTTTAAAAAGGTAATTTTTATGACTTTTTTACTGCAATCTTTCTTTCAAAACTGCTAAAAATCGGTCTGGCAATATTTCTTTCAAAACTGCGTTATAAAAGGTGATTATTTGTAAAACTTTTTTTTTATAATTTCAAATAATATTTCCACTAACTTTTAAACTAATACAAATTATATTTCAGTTTATAGATCCTTCAATTACTATTTCACAATCATGTTATTTTAAAAAGGTTGATAGTGTCGCCAAATGAATTTGCATGCTGTTACACGCAAACAATAATTCGAAGATCTGTTTGTCAAGAGTTTCTTCTACAATAAATATTTTTAAATTATTTGAGAGAAAGCAAATCAAACTCTCCTTTAAATATATTAAAATATCTATTCAGTTCAAATTTAAAGGAAGTTTACAGTACAATTTATGTATACTATGCAAGTCAAAATCGTGTATTCATTCAACAAGACCAATAATCTAAGCAAAAGTACCTTGAATCCAACCATGCACAAGATACATATGTCAGGACAAGGATGAATCCTTACCTATTTGCCTAAACTATTGCCTCTCTGACTAATGGATAATGTTTGTGATGACACTAGCAGTGCTTGGTTTTATTCCGTCCCAGCTGGAGGTCATAGTTCACATAGAGACTCAAAATAATAAAGGGTTTATATGAAAAATTAATGATTTAATGTATTCTGATGATTGCAGAATGGTAGAGATATGATTTGATCCATTACTAATGGTTTGAACCGTAATAATGATAATTCTTTATGACAACATTACAAAGAAGTGAATTTAAATCAAAGAAATATTTAAATAAATAGAGTAATTAACCTTAGAGATTGGGAGTGATGACAAATTAAGCTTATTTAAATTAACAATATTATAGGAATTTATTAAGGAATTTAGTACAAAATAAGTTAAGTCTTTGTTATACAACTTGGTTATTTTCTTTAATTTGTTTTGATGCAGCTTTGACAAACAATGTAAAAGTTTGTTAATTGGTCGGCCAAAAACCAATCAGCAATAAAATATTATTAGCCCTCTTCAAGATATTACAAATAAATCTGTAGACATGCATTTAAAACATTATTACATTTAAAATCATTTGTATATAATGAGTGTGGGAAGCAAAATAGTTCTTAAATAAATAATTGACAATTATACAGTCAGATTTAATTAATTACGAAATTTGTTTGTGAAGGATGCGCCATCATGGCAGAGAGCATTTCAGGTTTGCTAAATAAAGATATAAAATGATGAAGAAGGCATTACAACAAAAATAAATGAGGTCTGTTATGAACCTCTGGGTGGCTTTACTAAAAGAAATTCCTGATATGTACAGGTAGATCAGAGAAATGTTGGCTCTCCAGCCAAAGCATGTCTCTGAATAATAATAAAATATTTTTGATGTGCTGGACTTCCCTTACACATCTTAATGGCAATGCCCGAAAAGAATCCCTTGGTATGAACTGTGTCTACTTTGAGGGAGTGTGAAAGATTGGACTGGTTATAGTTAAATTTCCGAAGGTCCCGAGGAGTAAGTAGCAAAGCAAAATAATAATAAATGAATGGTTGTAGCTATAAATACATAATGCCTTAGACATATATAGGTAGATAATGTGTCACTAACAAAATTATAACTTAAATCCTGATTAAAATAATCGGCTCCCTGACATAAAAGGAAATCCCAGAGGCATTAGGCAATTACTGAATGGATCATAAAACATAATATAAAAAAGGAAGCAAGAATTAAAATTAAAAATATAAGTTGTTTTCCACACTTTACAAAGATTTCATTTATTAATAAGTTATTAAATAGTTTATAAAAGATTACAAAATAAGACTGTCTTTTAATTAACATAGACAGGGCATTGAATATCAAACTCACTTCTGATGAAGTTTGACAATATAAAGCATAATAAATTATACATCAAAATTTTTACTATTTTTGACAAATAAAAATATATATGTATGAAACATATACTGACAAAATGCTATAATAGATTTTACTTAATTGATTCACTAAAATCCTTTATTCTTTCAGAAATAATTACAGGACTATTTTAAATTGGAGGTAATAGTAAGACACTTTTAAAATAATTTCAATCATTCAAAATAAATTTATATATGATGTACACAACTAAACGAGCTTTCTATTAATTAATTTATGGGAAGTACGTCTCCTGTAATGATTTTGACTGGAAAAATAAGAGGGAGAGAATTTAAAATTAATAGCTCATTGAATTTTGGACTTGGAAATTTCAGTAAGTCAAATATTCTAAATAAACCAAAAATTAATTTAATTTAATTTTGCTGCATCAAAATAATATGAGATTTTTAGAAGAATTGATATTTTAAATTTAAGAGAAAAATTAAAAGAGCATTTTAAACCAAGCCGTATAAACATCACACAGATATATAATTATAAATTAGTATTGATTTGGAAAACAAGTAAAATAGAATCAATGACTTGCAGTGAATTGGACGTTACCTCAGAATCAATCGGTAGGCATTCCATGGCTTGAAACAGGCAGTTAATACAGTCAGATCATTTCAGGCTTCCTCGACACAGACAGTCTCCAGCTAGATGTTGAAAGCACTGGAAAGGCATTGATGGGCTGGTGGGACAGATCTCCGGAAAGCAATGGTCGATCTTTTAGCCAGTCATTCTTTAATCATGATATACTAACTCTAAACTACTCTCTTCAGTGAACTCTTCAAATAAAACTCAATAATAAAAATCCTTATCAAATTTTCCACTACTTATGTGTTCTGGTCTTATCTAGAGGATTCAATCTACAGTGATAACTGCCATTTGAAATTGCTCTAAGCGGTCCTCTGAGGTTGGTGCCTGCTTTGGAGGGAAATCTAATTCTGCATTAACATGCCCCAAGGGTTGATTTGCTAATTAAAAAAAAACAACAACAAGCATATTAAGTTTATCAGTCATTGTACTAACAAAATCTATTTAATTAAGGTTTAGATTAACAAAAATGTAGATTTTATTCAGAAAAATTTTAGGAATTTGGTACAGTGTCTTTCAAACTTATATTTGACATAAACTTAAGCAGAAATTTACAAAACATTTCTTACAATATTACATTGTTGAAATAATTGACTCTCTAATTGCACATTGATTAAAAGATAAATATAAAATGTTACCAACTGATTAATTGAAGAAAAACGAACTTTAACAAAGAATTTGAAATATTTGTAACATTTTATAGATATCTAGGATTCAATTCAATTTAATAAAATAAACACAATATACATTTTTACAAATATAAAATAAATAAACTAATATAAAAAGGTTAGTTTAAATTATAAAATAAGATTAATGAAATATGAAGGATTATAATATTGCTTAAAATATACTACCACCTATTATGAGATGGGTGTCAGTTAATAAAGATTGGGTTCAAACCCAGACTAGTGACATTGGCACTAGGTGAAGCAGAAATATGTACTATATTTCCAGCTTCAATACACATACATGTATTATTTGTAATATAAGATCTAAATAAATTTATAAACCATTCAAGTTTTACTATCTTTGGTAAAAAAAAAAAAATATTAAAATTAATATGTGTGCAAGCACTAAAACATCAAACAGATTTTTTTGAAATAACAAACAAAATATAGGATTCATAAAATTGAAGAGTACAACCCCTATAACATTGTATTCTTTGTAGACTTAATAAGATGTCAGAGAATTGCAGTTTGCGTAGTGTGTGGTGATTTATCCATGAGCTCTCTTCAGTGTAAAAATTTCGTAAAAATATTCAAGGCATAAATATTATTTGAAGTTGTATTTAAAACTTTAGAATCATTTTAATAACTAAAAATGTCATATACTCACAAGGAAATTTCAAAATAATAGGTTTAATAAGTATGGCAAAAGTAAGATATTATACAGACTCAGAAAAAAAAAAGATTTAGAGCAAAATGCAAAAGCTAATGACAATATAGCAAAAAGATTCTGTTTTGAAGGAAACAACACAAGATGTAAATTAATGAAGATAGGACAGTAATCCAAGATATGTGAGAGAGTGTCATCCACAGATTTAAATTGCAGGTTAAAAAAAATATATACATTTAATATCTTTATTGATGATTGGAATTTAAAATGTCATGGTCTATAAAACAAACACAGATTGAGGAATTATTTTTGAAATTTGAATTGTTTTGTTTAAAAGGTTAAAAAAACATTGC